>JBAIZL010000002.1:324367644-324805144 GCA_036971475.1 Prosapia bicincta | reverse complement strand
AATTTCCAAGTTTCTTCACAAATCTGTATAATTTTGACGGCTTTTTTTAAAAGGAATTTTGACTGGTCATGGCAGGTCCCATCTCTTAGCGTCACCCACGCTATCTCTGACTAAACGCGTCTTTAGATTTTTAACAATGTTTAAAATATGGCGGCTTCTCCTTCTTCTAAAACACATGTTGCTATAATTCAGTTCGATTTCTTCTCACTAGAGTCGACTGCAACTGACCTACTTCTTGCTTTCTACAGCTGATGCAATAACGCGATTGTTTTCACCAGTTTTAATTTTGTTAACATACTGTTTCAATTTTCCGATCCTTAACAAACCTTCCAGTGTTTATTTAATTACTATTATTAGTGTGTGAAGTGTCTTTGTGTTTTACTTTTGTAATAATTCCGAAATGTGTGTGTTTTGACTGGACTTTTCCAAACATAACCTTTCAATTTTTTGTTTACAATCGCGTTTTTTTTTACCTTACATCTCTCCAGCAATTGTTTATGCCCTATGTTACTACAGTTTACAAATTTGTTTACACATAACTATTATTAGATTATCTTGTTTTTAATTTTATTTGATACAACAAATTTCCTTATGCATTTACAGTTCAAATACCTTGTTTACATTTCTAGGCTTTTACCTAAATTTAGTTTCAATTTAATCTAACCAATCTTTTAATGAATTTCTTTTTAAATTTTGTGTGAGTTATTTCTAATTTATTTTTCCAATTCTTAAATAACATTATATAGCCCATTCTATAAATGTTACAATGTCCCCTAATTTAATTTAAATAAAAAAAAATATTCCTAATATCTACATTACACTTTCTTTACATTTTACAAGCTTGATTAAATATACATATATTTTTTTTTTTTTTTAATTTTTTCATTGAGTTTCATGAGTGAAAGTAAAAAAAATTTTTTTTGTATTGTATATATTACTATTATGTAAAGAGACAGCATTTGTCTGTCTCTCATCTCAAAAACTACTATTTCATATATTAATCACTTGAACAATAGTTTATGACTATCTGAACTAAAGTTTGGACTATTTAAATGATTAATAAGATTCACCGAACGTAATGGACAAAATTCTAGATATTTAATATATATTGTCATTCCCTGATAGGTAGAAATGTGATTATATTGTGTAGATTTTTGATAGTGACAAGATTTTTGTCTGTTACTGAGAGATGGGTGAGGATAAGGGTTATGAAACCGATTCTCTTTGTTACAGGTACCAATACTGAAAAGAAACCCTACGTGTCTGTTGATGGAAATCCTATTAGAACATTGTATGTTAATAGAATACCTCGCAGGGTAAGTTTATTAGTTGGCGAAACTACTATAATTATTACAATTATTTTTACTAGTCCTTGACATAATAATTTTTTTTTCTGCTTCTAAAAGTGTCATTCATATACAGTAGAGCGTCAATAATCCAAATGTCAAAAATCCAAAAGCCTTCTTTAACACGGCCGTCCATTACACAAGCTCCTGGGAATTCTTGCCTTTTTTTAAGTTAATTTTGTAATATTATTAAACATACGGATATATTTGTGTAAAACTCAAGGACATTTTCTTTTTACCCACATGATAGGCAACCAACATAGATATTTTAGAGTAGTTTTGGCGGAGAATCCCCGTCTATGCTTATAAAGGTGTAATTCTTTCATGTTAAACACATTCTTTGACTAAATGATAGTGTGGAATAAACTTTGGCCAGGAAGTGAACAATTGGATGCTGAGACTGATCAGTCTGAAGGGTTTGAGATTGTGAGACAGTTGGTCATGTTATGCTAGTTGGTTCCAGGCTTTTAAGAATGCGACGAAACTGGCGCTGTGGAATGGTTGGATCTTGATAAAAGTGACTTTGGCTATGAAATCCTGGATAATAACGATATCGTATCTTCAATCCAATAGCCAGATAATCAAGAATGCAGTGACAGCGATGAAGAAGATACACTAGACGATGCTGTACCTTCACATTCTGAAGCTTTTACGTTTTTAGAGAAAGTGATGTCTTGGTAGGAAGCGTTAGCCTGATTGGACTCAAGCTCAGCTCCTGCTACTTAAGAGAATGAAGGATTTGGCCATGAGAAAAATAGTTTCAAAACTCACACAACCCAAAATTAGCAAGTTTTTCATATAATATATTTTTGTGCTTTCATAAAGTTGTGTTTATTTTTGGCTATAGATACTGTAACATTTATAGAATGGGCTATATAATATTATTTAAGAATTGGAAGAATATATTAGAAATAAATCACACAAAATTTAAAAAGAAATTCATTAAAAGATTGGTTAGGTTAAAATTGGAACTAAATTTAGGTAAAAGCCTAGATTAGTAAATAAGATATTTGAACTGTAAATACATAAAGAAATTTGTTGTATCAAATAAAATTTAAAACAAGATAATCTAATAATAGTTATATGTTAAACAAAATTGTAAATATTAGTAAAATAGGGCATAAGTAATTACTTGAAGGAAAAAGTGAAAAACGATTGTAAACAATGTAAGGTTATGTTTGGAAAAGTCCAGTCAAAACACACACATTTCGAAATATTACAAAAGTAAAACACAAAGACACTTCACACACTAATAATAGTAATTAAATAAACACTGGAAGGTTGTTAAGGATCGGAAAATTGAAACAGTAAGTTTCAACTAAAGTTTAACCAAATTAAAACGCCATTGTAAACAATCGCGTTATTGCATCAGCTGTAAAAACAGATGTGAAAGTAAAGAAATAGGTCAAGTGTGCAGTCGACTATAGTGAGAAGAAATTGAACTAAATTATAATCCATATGTTTTTTTTTAAGAAGAAGGAGGCCGCCATATTTGTAACATTTTAAAAGAAAATCTAAGGACGCGTAGTTAGAGTCTGGCGTGGGACGCCGAGTAAGGTAGCGAATCTGCCAGGACCAGTCAAAATTCTATTGATTAGAAATTTCGTCAAAATTATACAGTTTTGTGAGGAAACTTGGCCAGATTAAACAGGAATAAGAAAATTAAAAGATATAGTACAGTGAAAATATAATTTGAAAGAACTAAAACCAATTTAAGTGTGTAAAAAAAGTGAAATTTAAAGAGAACGGAATTCTACGTGTGAGCAAGCAGCCATTCGCCGTTATTTGATAAGTTAAGTACATAGCGATATAAAAAAATAAACTTTAGTGGACTCTTAGGATAATAGGGAAGTTTAATTTTGTACATTAGAATATCTTGTGATTAATAGTAATAAAAACTTAATCCAGTTCAAATAGTTTCGCCTTTTTGCTTATTCCAAATTAAAGTTTTTCCATCAGGAAAATATTTATTAAAATTAATTTCAAAATTTAGTATTGTTTTTCAAAATTTATTTAATTAACCTAAGAATTAAAAAAATATAGCCCATGCTATAACCCCGAGATTGTAAGAGATCGTAAAATTAGCCAAGGGTATTAAAATTGTGTAACTATAAAATCAAAAGAAATAAGAGTTAAACCGAGTTTGTTAAAACTTGTTAAGTTGTAAATTTTTGTTTTGTGTATTGTTTAACTGTTGAGATGAAATTGTGATAATAAAGAATTATGAATTGTTCCTGAGTTGTTTGTGTTTTAACTAGAAAAAAATATCTTCATTAAAAAATATTTAATAATAATAAAACCCCGTTGCGTCTGTTTTATAAAATACTTTACATTTGGCACACCAACGTGGGGTACGATTATTAGAAAAATAATAATAAAGAATAAATTAGTCAGGAGTTTGTGTTTTGTAACTAGAGAAATTAATTATTTTCATTTAATAATAAAACCCCGTTGTATTGCGTCTCAGAATATCATTATAATACATACATTTGTAAATATGTAGTGAATTGTTTTCTAAAATAAGCGTATTCTTCTGGATTTAAAGACAAAAGTAAATCAAAGTAGCCTACAATAGTTAAGTTCATATGTAAGTGCATAAATTATTTATTTTAATTTATCTTAACATTTTTAGTGTAACTAGGTTATGTTCGGATAGATTATTTTTTCTATTTGATTGTTAAACAAATTGTAAAATTAGGATATAGTTTTGAAAATATTTTACATGATAATTAATACAATTCTTTTAATAATAACATTTTTTTACAGGCAACATGGAATGATGTCCTACAAAAGTTTTCAGAATTTGGTAATATTAAAAAACTCTATTTGAGAATAAACTCGCCTAATCCTTTTGCATTTGTTACTTTCGAATCTCCAGAATCTGCTGTGGCGTAAGTTACTACAAATAAATTACTATTTTCAATAGAGTAGCATTTTATTGTTTTCTGTTTTTTATTTTATCTTTCAGACGATAGTTGCTTTAATTTTCTTATTTTTTATTTTTTTTAATTTTCTAATTACCATTGTGTAAGGAAACACTATATACACTCATGCATATGTATGTGCGCTTAATTACTAAGAGCAGTAACATATTTAATTATAGAGTTTACTTTTAAACATTTCAGGGTTTATGAAAAATTTTCAGTACGTCTGCAGAATATGTACTTTTGTTTGCTATAGTAATTCTACTTTAGAAAGAGAAAAGAAGTCACAGAAGTTTATGTAAATTCTGGAAAATTCTTTAAAGGATTTCGTAAATGGGTTTAGGTAAATTCTTTGGAGGGTTTTGAAGAACGTGGTAAGGATTGAAAATATAGAAAATATATATACTTACAGGGCAACAGCCCTTTTTGACACTTGAATGTGTCTAGTTTATATAATTATATTGTACTTTGTTTTATCTACTACCTGTAAGTATAGGGTTATTATTATTTACATGTATATATTGGTTTGGGATCACTTTACTATCTCAGGATAGTTCCTGTGTTTTTCGTTACATTTGCTTATTCTGGAATAGCTCCCTTAGTATCTACAGATGTGTAAAATATTTTAACTCTACCACCTCTCGCCTTCGCACTTTAACCTTCCACTGTGTTGGTGATAACTCTTCAGTTTTTTTCCAATTACTAAGTGATTGGATCTGGCAGCAGTAAGTTGAGAATCCGATCTAAACTGAAATCTATAAATTTCCCAACCCTTGATCCTCTACGACGGTGGTTTCCAAAAAACAGTTTTTTAAGGACCCTCTCCTAAGAGGTCGCCATACTGACAAGGACGCTTCAAATTCTTAAATGTAAATGGTAGATTACACAAAATAATTTGAGTTATATTCGATATAGTAAGTAATTTATGATTGGCCTATCCACTTACTTTGAGGTGGAAACTGTTCTTACATATAAAAATTAAATTTGATTTTACCAAAAGTTTATTACAAACATGTTAAACTTTGTAGGTCCAGGAGAATTAATATTTTGTTTGTAACAAGGAGTATATGAAGTGAAAATAAGTATCACAAGTCTGTTTAATTGCGATAAACAGAGAAAAACTATTGAGTAAACATATAATATCATTTCAAAATGATTATACAATGCAATTACAATAACACACAACTTGATAATCATTTCAGTGAGTTAAGTTGAGTCCGTCCTTTGAGTTTATGATTTCAGAAATGTGGTTCCATACTTGACAATTTTACTCTAAAATCATACAGTATATCTTGTCGATCTATATATTTATTTTTCATTAACCCATTCGCTTACAACAACGGCGATCTGCCGTTGCGACCCAGTTGGTCACTGAGTGAAGCGATGATGAATCGCCGTCCTCCATTATAGCTTGTTTGTGTCGAGTTAGTTCTCTATAAATTCAATAGATCGCATATGCTTCTTGTTCTGCAGGTCTTAGGCTTGCCAATGGTTGTATTTTTATCTTCTTTGGACTCTCCGTTCCCTAAATAATTATGTTTCAATCTGGCAACCTATCAGCTGACATCGTCTGTAATGTTGTGTTTACGTCGTAGTTGTGTGCAATATGTTTATAAGCTAACCTAATTGTATTTAATTTGTTATTTGTTCTTTTTAAGTTAAAAATGAGTGTAATTAATATTTTATTTGTTGATGAATGTGGGAAGGAGTTGAAGGGTTGTGAAATTGAAAGAATTATTTGAGAAATGTGACAGTGAGAGTGATTTGTTTCATAAAGCATTTGAGAGTGATAATGAAATAAGTGAAATAGGACAGTTGAACATTGAATCTCAAATAGATGAAGATGTAAGTGATGAATCAAATAAAATCATAATAGACTGTAATATAACAGGTTCACCACATCATGAAAAATGTAATCTGCCTCGGTCTGCAATAAGTGATAAGTTGCAACTTGAGCAGCCCTCTTTTAGTTATGTTAGGCCTAGGACTCCACTAGATGTAAATAAAGTCATTTTTGATACAAATGTCCATGATAAGGCCTAATCCATGTATTACCATCTAATTCAGATGATGAAAGCTCACAGATGTCCAAACCAATTGAGCTACTCTATCAAATCTACCGTGATGGAATAATTGCCCCTCTGTCTCCTACTGCTAGTGAGAAGGCTGATGACCCTAGTTTTCTTGATCCTTGTCCTAGGCCTATTAGAGTTGGGGGTAAACCAAGGGGTAGGCCTAAAGAAAAAATTCCATATTCCAAACCACCTAAGCCCACTGAAAGGCCAAAGAACCAGTCAGTGGGAGTGTGAACTGTGCCTCGTCGCGCTTCACTTACCTGAATGTTTCAAAGTATACCACACAAAAGTTAACTTTGCTTGACTTTGTGAAATTGAAATATATTTTTTATGAAGAATATTTTGGAGTATTTTTAAAGGTAATTTATGTTTTTATTTTAAGATAATTGAAGTTAAAAAAATAAAATTTAATATTTTTCATTGAAACATTTTAGTTGTTTACATATTATTAAATTATAGAATAAAAGTTGTTATCAATATTAGTATATATTTTGAAAATAAATGTAATTCTGAATAAAAAAATAGCAATATGTTACATAAGAAACATAAAAATGAACTGAAAAGAAGTAATGAACAAAAGCATTTAAAATTATCTAAAAAATTATTTTTTAAGTCGGTGTAGAAAAAATTGTAAGCGAATGGGTTAAGTCAATAGTTACGGATATGACAGCAGCGAACATGTTAAATAAAAACATTTTAATTTAAGTGACATTTCACAGACCCAGACATTGCCCACTCCCCTTAGGGGTCAGCGGACCACCTGTTGGGGGAATTAATTTGTACATTTAAATAAAACCAATTAGCCTAATATTTGCCTCAGCTAGCAAGTAAACTATTTGGGAGGGGGTACCGTTTTGGAGTTATTAATCTACTTGTAAATTTTTTGATTAAGTACTATGTGAAACTAAATGTTATTATTGTACAGAAAACTAATAACTGCTAATTGGAAACTACATTTTTTTAAAAATGTTACTTGTTACAGGGATACTTTCTGTTACAACTTTTATAAATTTACAACATTCTCTCAATTTTGGACAATTATTCACCTCTATCATTTTAATCTATTAATCTTCGCCTTATCCATTGGTAACTACTATTTACATCCATAACATTAGTTTTTTATCATCATTTTTAAGTTCAAAACATTTCATATCTCAAACATTTTTGCATATTAACCTCTAAAACACTTAAAAATTTATTATCTAAGCAAACACAGTTATGGTAATTATTACGTGAAACAATATTTAAGCCTAATTTAGACATTTTTGTATCCATTCATATTATATATTTATTATTTCATTTTGTTAAGTTTGATTTTTAAAACTCAAGATAAAATTTACCCACACAAATATTTCAGTGAGACTATTTTCCATTAAATAATTTACTCTTTAATTTTGTAGTCAATTACGTTAGGTGAAACTTAATTAATCATTTTTACATTAGTTTATGACTATCCGACTTTAATTTTGTAAAAATTTACTGAGACAGAATGTTTTTGATCACTCTGTGGCGATCTTCATCAGTGTCTAAATTTTCTGTTTGGAGTTGTTAGATTAAGCGGTGACGGTTTTAAAGGCAGGTTTTCGATAGTATCAAAGAGTGTGTGTGATTTCTATTAAGTTTGTTCGTTTAATATGTTTGTATTTTGTGTGAGTCTATAAACATTTCTTAGAAGCCCAACTTATTTCCTTTACATATTGTATGGCTATAAACATTCCTTTGAACCCCCTTACTCATAATTTTCTTTCAAATACGTAAAAATGTATAGTTTTGAAAGCAAAACTAAAGAAAGAAATGAATAAATTATTAAAAGAGCAATAGGGTAAGTCAAAATTGTACGAGGTTGCACTAAAAGTCCGGAGGAACCACCCACTCTTTGATTTAGCAGTATGGAGTCTGCTCTACTTATAAAACACTGAATTTAAGTTAAACACTGAGATTGATAATTGATCAATAACATAAGTTTATGAGTTAAGCTTAAGTCTAGCCACTGACCATTCCAAAGTATGCGGTGTTGGTGAGGTGTTGCATAATGGGTACCCAGGCCTGAGCAAAGTCCTGCAGTGATGAAACGTAGATTGTTGAATAGTGGCTTGAACTAAAACTCATGTAATTCTCTTTAATGTAAAGTCACTTCAAACATCACAATATATATATGCATTAAGTTTATAAAATGATAGTTCACTTACGAGGTCAACGAGTTAATACTCAACGGTAGAAATAACGACCACGAGGCGTCCCTAGCAAAGGGCACGTGAACTTATAAAGCGGTTTAAAATGATTTTATTACGGTTGACGTTGATGATTTATTGTTGGAACGCATTTACCATATTTACTGAAGGTATTATACAAGTAGTGTAACATTTAAACATGGTTTTTAAACTGATGCACACGGCTAACGCACTTGGCTAGAAAAACTTGCTCACTATACACTACGGAGACATGTTGAAGAGAGAGAATGCAACTTTTGGGGAAGGCTGAAATGGCAAGCGAAATCCACCAGATCAGAAACTACGTAGGCCTAGTCTGAAACATAGATGAATAGGCTCAAATGCAACGGGTGAGTAGAGCGGAATAATTCTTCTATCTGAGAGATGCACAGACGAAACTATTTCTTTGCAGTGAAAGGAAGCTACATTCTAGCCAGCGACGAATATCTGGCAGGCGGTGAAACTGAACTGTGGGTAGAACACCAGCTGATTTCTAAGTTATATCGAAAATAATGACAGATGTCAACAAACGTGGTTTATTGAAAGTGAGGTTAAAAATCCTGTACTTAACAAGTATCGAATATAAATAGGCTAGAATTTAATTAAAGCTCAAAAAATCGGGACTATGAATTTCGAAACAACTGTACTTTTATACTTTGCAAACTATTTTACGGTTATTAAAATAGCTTAGAATTGTATTTAGACACACATTTCTTCTAAAAAACCGAGAAAATATTTCTGAACTCTGTTAACAAGAAAAATCAAACAAACTGTTATATGGGACAATGAGAGGGTGATTCTCAGAAAGACTCTACACCTTGCGGAAGGTTTTGTGTATAGACAATTTAGAACCTGTCATTAGTCCTTGTATTTATAGAATAATACTACAACTACAAAGAACCAATATCAAGAGCACAGTGGTACAATATATTACAATAAAAATATTGAAAAGAACCCCAATACCACAAAAATAATCAAAAATAACAAATAAGACAAGTTACTTAAGATTAAGGGTTTAATCTTAAGTAACTTGTCTTATTTGTTATTTTTGATTATTTTTGTGGTATTGGGGTTCTTTTCAATATTTTTATTGTAATATATTGTACCACTGTGCTCTTGATATTGTGTATTATCATGGCTTCCCGGTCAACTGAGCAAAACCTTTTTAGTAAGTTAAGTTTAAAAATAAGTTCATTACAAGTAGATATCGGTTTTTTGAAAAAATGTCAACGTTTTAAAGTTTTTCCTAAATTTATAAACGGTTTCCGCATTAATCTTAATAATTCACGTACCAAGAGAGTTATCGAATTTGCGAAACTCAAATGGTTAAAATTAGAAATTAAATATCTTTATAGTAAATTAGCTAATTTAGAATTAAAAAAGTACAATTTACACCTCAAATTAGCAAAGGATAGTAACGCTATTGTTTGGAATAATTTTTGTAGAAAAATGTATGTAATAAATAAGCATAAAATTGATTGTAAGGTAAAAAATCTGGATAAGAAATTTGTAGCAATTAGTAAACATTTAAATTTGGATGAAATAGGTAATAATAATAAAAACCCTACCTGTCCGCTAGTTCGTAATGAATCTAGCCAAACTTTTAATAGAGAAGAAATTAATTTATTAAGTAAAGGGTTAAATTTTGCACATTGTAATTACACTAACAAAACTGTAGTTGATATAGTAGCTAGTATAGAAAGTAGTATTTCTAATTTAAAAGAGTCAGATAAAAATTACATAAGAAACGCCTGTAAAATTAAAATGGAAAATAATATTCGTATGGCCAATAAACCGGCTAATGTTAAAAATAATTTTGAGTTAGTTAAAGGTCTTTGTAACAAAGATTGTTATTATTTAAAAGCTGATAAGGGTAATACAATTGTAGTTTTAGATAAGAACGATTATGTCAATAGAGTAACTAAAATGTTAGAAGAAGGCCCTTATCAGAAAATTGTTAAAATCCCACTAAATAAGTTTGTTCAAGTTACAAACGATACTATTAAGAATTGTAGTTCAGTCAATCCTAAGAAAGATATTTATAAATTTAAAATTTCTAATCCTGTTATACCTAGGTTATATTGCCTTCCAAAAATCCACAAGGAAGGGAAAGCAATGAGACCTATAGTTTCTGGGATTGATTCCCCAACCTACCTTTTATCAAAATGGTTAGCCTATAAATTTACTTCTTTAAAAGAAAAACGTGGTATGTTTCCTATTAAAAATAACATAGAATTTGTCAACAAGGTTAAGAATATAAAACTTAGTAGTACTGATATTATGGTATCTTTTGATGTAAGTTCGTTGTTTCCTAGCATTCCTGTTAAAGAAACTATATTGTTTGTTGAAGATTTTTTAAAAGAAAACAACATCGAACCTATTAAAATAAACGAATATGTCAAATTAACTGAAATATGTATGTACCAAAATTTCTTTAAATTTAATAATGAATTTTATAAACAATGTGATGGAACTGCTATGGGTAACAGTTTGTCTCCTTTCATTGCTGAGCTTTTTATGAGCAGATTTGAAGAAAACTTAAAGAATAGTATTACTTATTTTCCTAGGATTTGGTTAAGATATGTTGACGATGTTTTTGCGATCTTTGATAGCAGTAAATGTAATGTTGATGTTTTTGTAAACCAACTTAATAGTATACATAGTTCCATTAAGTTTACTTATGAATTAGAAACTAATAATCGTTTACCATTTTTAGATATTCTGTGTATTAAAAATCATGAAAAAATTGAATTTGATATTTACAGGAAACCTACTAACAATAACAGATATATTTTAAATAGTTCCAACCATTGTTATACACATAAAATAGCAGCATTTAACAGTTTGGTTAACAGAGCTATCAATGTACCACTTAGTCCTAGACGTTTTTATAAGGAAATTAATTATATCAAAGGAGTGGCTAGATATAACGATTTTGATGCTAAAATTATAGATAATATTGTTAGAAAGCAAAGATTAAAATATGTTTTGAACACAACTACCACTCTTCAAAAAGAAGTTAAAAAATGTACTTTTATTAGTTTACCTTTCGATAATATTTTAACAAAAGGGTTAGACTCTATTTTTAAAAAGGTAAATGTTAAGATAGCCTATAAAACTCAAAATAAACTCAAGCATTTATTGTGTAACCCGAAAGATAAAATTCCAATGTTGGAAAAATCAGGTATTTATAAGATAATTTGTAGTACTTGTAACGAGATGTATATAGGTCAAACTAAAAGAAAAATTGTAACCAGATTTAAAGAACATCTTGCCCATATTAAATATGAAAGACCTGAAAAATCAAGTGTAGCAGAACATGTCCTTAGTAATCAGCATGATTTAGATAAAAATGTTATTTTAGCTAAATGTATAAACTCAAAAAAGTTACTTAATAGTTATGAAAGTGTTTTTATAGTCAAATCAAATTGTAAATTAATGAATGCAGATAAAGGACCTATTCCTTACTCACCATTATATACTTTACTTAAATAGCTTTCTTCAAATTACGATGTTTTAATCTAATTACTTTTAGTTTATTAATTGTTATTGCTGTAGTTTTTATTACATATGTATTATTATAATGTAATTTTTGACATAACCTATTTGGTTCCTGATGGCCGATCGTTATTTGTCGGTCGAGGGCGGAGAGGGGGCGGAGCTTACCTCACGCCTATATATAGAGACCGCGGAGAACGATTGGTATCATTCTAGTTTGTAACTTCTTGTGTGCTAGATTGTGTTTTGTAACTAGACCCTCTGATGATGATGACATGGTCATCGAAATGTACATAAGGGTTTAATCTTAAGTAACTTGTCTTATTTGTTATTTTTGATTATTTTTGTGGTATTGGGGTTCTTTTCAATATTTTTATTGTAACTACAAAGAAGTCCAAAATACCTGTTTTGAGCATAAAATAAAAAAAAAGAAATACATTATCACCTTGATTATTCAAACTATTCAATCCCAGACCTATTCCGGATATTGAAGTTGTTCCAGATAATCAACACAGTTATTCACTGAGTAAAATTTGAAGTGGGAAAAAGTAATAACACCAGATATAAATAATGTATTTTTATTTAAAAGATTAACCACTATCTTGATGGAATTTATAAATACATAATTGTATTTATAAAATACAAATAAAAAATAATCAAAAGTAGATATCGATTTTTACTTGTTTCAACTGTTTATTTTACTATTTAAATTTTAATGTTTCAGAGCATTAAAAAGTCGTAATGTCATTTTTATATTGAATCAAAAAGTATTCATTAACAAAGCAGACAGCTGGCACCAACCTATAGAAAACCCTGATGGAACTGTTAATTGGTTAAACCAGGAAAGTCAAAATGTGAATTCAGTGGAAGAGAATGATGAAGAGGAAGAAGAAAATGTAAGTTAATCATGTGTTATGCTTTATATGTTTGTCCCCTTAGGTGTAATCTTCCTTGCTTGCTAACCACTATCATTTTAAATAAAAAAACAGTGATTCTTTTCAATTACTTTTATACTTGAAGTCCTGCTATGGAAATTGTAAAACACCTGCTAGTCATGTATGAAGAGTACGAGGATAGGGAATAGCAGCTATTTCTTTACTGGCCACGGATTGGCCAACAATCGGAGACATATCATGTAACAATGTTGTGGTACAAAATTCAGCTATTGGTTCTCCACAGTTCAGACCTCTTTCATCACATATCTTTCTGTAAATGTTTTAAAAATTTATCATAAAACTCTTTGTTGATTGTTTGACATTGTAGTATGAGTTCTTGACAAACAGCTCCAAACTTTCAAAGAAATTAATCGCCTCAAACTTCATGTTTGAGTGACTCATGGAGGCATTTTTTTGATGTGGGAAATGTTGAGTAACCTTTTATGACAGCTGTACCTTCAATGTCATATTTTTATACCTAAGTTGCATTACCCACGGTGATATTTTCTATTAGGCTTTCATCGATGCTAGCATAGTTAAAAAACTTTTAGCTAGTGTTGACACAGTTTTCTTGTTGCTTGATTTTGAGCTGTCATGGCCATAAACATGTACATTTATTTACTCCTATTCCTCGCCCATAATTTTCTCTCTTCCTCAATAAGTTTTATTATTGTTCTTTAGTATTCAATTTGATTTATAATTGATAAAGTTTAAACAACTCATATAACAGATAATGTTTATTTCAAAATGCAGATACCTTACTTCATGTATACAGTTTTTTTGTAATCACATTTTAACCATGGCTTATTTAAAACTAAATCTTACTTACTTACTAGCCAATGCCCACCCTTGGCTGTTGAGACATTTGGTGATGCGCTGACCAGTAGAGACGAGCTGCCCGATATACTTCTTTTTCTTGAATGGAATGGTCAAGTGCAGGACATGCAGCGAGATGTTCTGCGTCCATTGTAGTGTAGCCGCACAGTTGACAATGTGGTGTTGAGAGAACTTTGATGCAATTTAGATGGACTGCCAGGTAATCATGCCCTGTTATCATATAGAATGCAGCAACAGCTTGCGGGAGATCGTTTCCAACAGGCCCAGCGGTGACAAGGCTTTCCCATTTTTTACCAGCTGTCTCTTGGGTTAGATGCTGTCGGACCCACTTCTCTGTTGCAGCACTTATTTGCAGTTTAGAAGATTTTAGAGATGGTTGACACCCAGGTTGCTGGAGTGTAGTCCCTTTCCTTGCTAGTTAGTCAGCTCTTTCATTTCCGAAAATGTTGACATCTCTGGGGATCCATTGAAGTTTGATAAGCCATCCTTTTTGTCCCAGTGTGTATGTAGATTTCGTCGGCTCTCTAGTGTTCTTGGGCAATCTGTTTCTGTGTTATGGATAGCTGCCTGGGAATCAACCATAAAACTGTTTAAAGGCTCCTTAGCTCCTTAGCTGTGGCCAAGACTGCAGCAACTTCACCATCGTAATTGTTGAGAGGTGCACCCACTGGGAGAAAACCTTCAAATAATCGACAAAAGTAGCCTGCTCCTGTTTCACCTGTCCTCGGTATCGAGGAGCCATCGGTGTATATGTGAACCCATTTATTCAGAGGATAGTTTTCGGCTATGATTTAATTTGCTGCTTTTTCTAACAGTGGGTAGAGATTTTTGTTTTGTAAGCTGATGGTTTCTTAGGTTGAACTTAGCTGCTGGAAGTTGGTTGAAAAACTCGTGATTGAGGAGTGGAAGTGGTTGAGAGGGGGGGGGGATCTCGTACTTAGTTGCAAGCTCTTTAAACACTTTAATGGGAGTTTTCTGTGTTTTAAGCCTAGAGGAAGGTTGCTTATAGTTATCCCATTGGTCTTTGTAAACGCGTTTGTTTCTTTCCCAGAATTTAAGGGCAGTTTTTTCTCTGTGGACCTGTAGTGGTTGGATATTAGTCCGTGCTTCCATTGCCACTATGGGGGTTGATTTTGGGGCTCTAGTTATGGTTCTCGGGGCAGTATTTTGTACGATTTCAAGCTTGCTTGATGTCGCAGAGCTAGCTATGACTGTAACTTCGCTGTAATTTAATACAGGCCTAACTAAGGTCTTGCAGGTTGTTGTAAGCACATCTTGAAAAGCACCCCACATTGTCGCAGTTAATCTTTTAAGGAGTCTTGTTCTTTTTGAAGCTCTTTGTGCAGAATTTTGTATGTGCGGTTTCCAGGAGAGACGCCGGTCCAAGGTTATTCCTAGGTATGAGGATAGGTCACTTTCTTTCAGGGTTGAGTTCTGATGTTTCAATGATATTTGTGGTGGCCTAGGGGATAGTGTGAAGAGTTGGAAAATGGTTTTTGTTGGATTTACTGTCATTGCGTTCACAGCCATCCATTGCTTGAGCTTCCTCAGTACCTGATTTAAACATTTTAACGAAACGGGGATAGAACCGCTGGTGGCCCATATTAGGAGATCATCGGCATATAGGAATGCTTCTGCTCCAGGTATTTCTTTGATTGTCTCTAGGAGATCATTGATCATTAAGTTGGGTGAAATTTAGTACGTGGTCCATTGTACCTCTGTTCTTCCAAAAGCCAGCTTGTCCGCTGTTTATGATTCCGTAGGTTTCAGTGAATATGCCAAGTCTTTTCCCAATCATTTTTTGTGGTATTTTGCTGACGACACTTGTTAATGTAAACAATGTAAGCAGGCCGATTTAGTTTTAAATTGATTATTGTTCAGTCAGGAAACATAGCGGTGTGCTTTAGAGAGATCCTTTCTGAAATCAAACCTTATTGCGAAGCTTAATTTCAGAAAGGATGGCTCTAAAGCACACCACTACGTTTCCCGACTGAACAATAATCAATTAAAAACTAAATCTGCTTGCTTATATTGTTTTTTTTTTACCTACAATCATCACTTACGGTTTTTGACATCATTTTATCAAAAATGTTTGTCATTTTCTAACAAATTGTAACAACAAAATGCTAAGGTCGTTACACCACTTTTGCTGAGACACAATCCATGCCAAGTCCTTTTTGTAAAAATTTCATTAAAACCAATTCTGATCTCGATCCTGATGCAGTTAATGTTTCTGTAACTTCCCACCTAGTTTAACTACGAATTCTACGAAGCAGATTGAACGCCATCAATGATTTCATCATTTATTGTCCTTTACCACATCCTTTTTGTCATGCACATCTTTCATATTGAGATATCTTTTTCCATTAACATTTGTATTAGTTTGCCCAGTTCAGTCTAGGACACCCCTATTTCTTCTTCTTTTTGATTTCTAATTTGAAGCTCTCATTGGTATTCGCATATGCTCATATCGTTCATTCTTTGCATTTGCCTGTATTAAAGTCATTTAAGTCTTTCTATTTCATCATTTAGTCTCTCTTACATTTATTTGTTTCCTTATGTTGTTATTTTATACCTTTTCTTTTAACGTTAGTCTGCAATATCTCCAAAACATTTATTCTGTTTTTCTTTTTCCTATCTACCTCCATGTCTGTGATCCTGTACAGTGAGCAGCTTTCTACTATTGTTTTATAATTCTAGAGTTTGGTTTTGTTTATAATGTCATCGTCCCATATATGAATAAGTGTAATAGTCATGTTATGGTTTTCCCCTTTATTTATTATATCTGTTTCATCAGATCCTGTATCAGTTTAAGTTATCTCCAAGCATTTACACTAATTTGTTTGCTTTGTGGAGACATTGTTAATGTCTAATCTCTGTGTATAATGCCTTATTGCAGTTAATCTCCAATCCCAAATTTTGAAATTATTCTCCCAGCTTTTTAATCATGTAAATGAAATCTTTTCAGTATTGCTAAAATTATTTGATCATCTGCAAATAGAAGTATATTTGAATAATTTGTGTAAATATTGACTCCATTCTACATTTTTTTGTTGATTTATTAATGATTCATCTTTGCAAGTTTTGAATAAAATTAACAATATACACAACTTTGTCGAAGATCATTATTCACTTTACAGAGGTTTCTAATTTTGCCCTACAGTCATTTCACACTAGTTTTTCTATAGTGGTTTTACAGTAGTTATGTAGATATTCTTTATTTCATTTCCCATTTCTGTCTATAGCAGATTGACTAAGATAATATTGTAACCCTTTCTAAGTTCCACAAACATAATGTACAATCCTGTATTATATGCAATTGTTTTTTCTATTGATTGTTTATGGAAAATACATTGTCCGTAGATGAGTATCCAGAACAAAAACTACTCTGTTCTTTGAAAGTTTTGACTTATTTCTGTATTCTTTCTTTCATGATTTTCCCTTACAACCTCTGTAGTTTTTACAGATAACAGGCATATCCCTCTGTTGTTTTTAAGATCTTTTTTTGTTCCTTTTTTATGTATGGAACTCAAGTAGCATATTTCTCATTTACTCAGTACTTTTCCAGTACATCAGCATTCATTGAACATTAGTTTTAGTTTTTGTGTTGAATCTATGTAGACATTTTCTACCAGTAACTGTTCTAGATCAGCACTCCTTTTTTATTTTTTATCTTCTTTAACGCATTTTTATTTGATATTAAATGTTTTTTTCCACATGTATGTCCTTTTTTCTCTTTCAAGATGAGGGTATATAATGTTTTATTTTTTCCTGTATAACTCTGAGTAATACTATACTCATCCACCAATGTTTATTGGCTATATTGTTACTTGTTTATGGAAATCTTGTCCCGAAGTTTTCAACATTTTCCATGTCTCTTGCCTTTGACCTTCTAATTAGGTTATCCTTACATTGATTTTGCCAGAATTGAATAAAGTAGTGAAAATTGGCCTAAAACTTTAGTAATATAAACATTCAAGCCCATTTTTATTTAGGACACAATTATTATGCAATAATGCTTTATTCAAAGCACCACTTTCTCTCATGTTTTTAATAATAACATAATTAAAGAGTTCATATGTTTTAGGAGAAAGATCTTGCCTATATTGTCATTATTTTTCTGCATTTCTAATACCAATAGATTATTGTCCTTTCTTTAGTTGTAACCTTTTTTATCTTTTCTCCTGTAAGAGGTATAACAAGTTTATCATTATGTTCCTGATAAGAGTGGATGTATGTCAGGTACAGTAGTTCGCATATTTGATGCTACGATTAGGGATGGTCGATCCAGTGACTTTAGTACCGCGGACAAGGAATACTGAAACGGTTCTGTATGTGCAAATAACAGGCTGGGATACCACACTAGTGAAATGATTCCACACCTTGCTTTTTTTAATTTTAAGAACAAACTACCGAGTGCGAAATAGCATCTACTGTACATAAACCTGACACAAATCATCCACACGATGTAAATCAGTAGAGGCAATGACTGCAACCAATCAGCCAGTTATGGCGATGTTTTGCCCAATCACAACAGATATAACCCACTCTCCCCTTTAGTCAACGGTACTATGATGATCAGCTCCATGAGCCGATAGGTAACAGCAGTTGAAATTCAGTCAGTAAATTGTTCAGTTCTTTGAATATCCACCGGCTGCGGACATACTATATTTTTGAGTCGCACGTTGTGATTCATTGTCATTGGATATGGGTTTTCCCATATTTTGTCACTGGTACCACCAGTGACAAATGAATATTAGCGAGTGACAAGTCACCGTGACAGATAATATCGACCGTCCCTAGCTATGACCTCCCTTACATTTGAAGGAAATTTTCTGTATTAAAGGAATTTTTGTCTGTATCCTAGTTTTATCTAGTTCACATTCTTTCATATACAATTAATTATTATAAGGCCTTAAATGTTTTGAAGTTATATATTGTGATTGTTACTTTGGTTGTGTTTAGGAGGAAGTGGAGGTGACTGCAAACATTGTACAAGGGAATTCCCACGAAGTTAGGGACACTATAGAAGTGTTGAATGATGACTGTTTACAACATGTGTTTTCATTCTTGAACTTGGTAGAAATGATCAGAATTGAAAGGGGTAAGTAAAATAAAGGGTTGAAAACATAGTACTTTTAGTGGGAAACTCATTATCATTGCAAATATGACAAAAGGAAAGGTTTTAAAATTTTGAAAAATAGTGTCATTTGAAATTTGTGCTCAACAATATTATCACAATCTATTAATTTGCTATGAAAATTACACACGCTTACTCTGAATGTAAAAAGATCATGTATTTTTAGCAAAAGACCTTAAAAAAAGCAAAATCTTTTACTGAAACCTTTAAGCAAAAGTAAGATTTAAATTACTGAACTTTTTAAAAAATAAATTGAGGTTTAAATTTTGCATTAGATTATTGAATTAAAATTCTAATTATTTTTCCAGAAATATGTTCTGTATTAACTGTTGTAAAAAATGTATAACTAATTTTAAAAAAACAAAAATTTTGTTTTAACAACATTTTAAATTTATTAAAAAAATTAATTCAAGAAAGAACAATGATCGAATTGCTAACTTCTTTGTTTAAGCGGTTTTGTTTGTTTATTCAACAATCTCTTTCATTTAATTTTAATCACTATCATAATTTATGAAATCAATATGTAACTGCAATGAAAATATAGGAAATGACCACAATACAACAATTTACTTAAGAATTAACCCTTATGTACATTTCGATGACCATGTCATCATCTTTAGAGGGTCTTATTACAAAATACAATCTAGCAAACAAGAAGTTCGAAACTAGAGTTTTGGAGTTCCTTCCTATATTTTCATTGTAATATATTGCACCACTGTGCCCTTGATATTGCTAAACATGTAATCGATTTGTTTGTGTGGATTGTCAAGCGTTTAGAACCCACTCACACGAAATGCGACTGTTACAGCTTCCTAGTTTTTTCCTGATGGAGTTGATGTCTTTACATTTTGGGGCTCCATAATGATGACTAAATTATTTTCCCAATATATGTTTTGATCAAGTGCCCACAAGAATTATAATTCTTATAAAGATAATTATCATTAAACCATAAAGTTACTAATACAAAATGTTTCCATCTAACATTTACTAGTTTAATTATTTTTTAAAAATTGTTTAATATTTTATCATTCTTTAGGGAGATTGTTAATGTTGGCCTGTTCATTGAGTGTAATATATATAGATCTTCAATTTTACATTTCCGTAACAATGTCTGATTATTTCTCCTTTAATGAAAAACATGATTTATTATAACATTGCAGCAATATTGAAACAAACTGATTTTAATCTTCTTTTCTTATCATGTGTAAAGCATAGATATATTGAAATCTTATCTATACTTACACTTGCAAGACCAATTTCCAAGTTTTCCTGTTACATTTGTTTGGAAGCCTTCAAGTTAGATTTGTTCATATAATGCAGTTTCATTAGTTGCATTGTTCATTTAAACCAACTAGCTTGCTTTAAAACCTGTTGGGTATAATGAGTCAACACTTCTTTATGACCTCAATAGAAATGATATACATGACCTACATCATGTATACGACTATAACTCGATGCCCCCTGGATCCTCTACCAGGGAATTTTATGACCTCACCATAGAAAATGCTCATAGTCACTATTGATTTATAGATCAGCATTTTTATAGTTCAGCACCTGTTAGTGAACCTTTTAAAGTTGTATTTGACGAGTAACTAGCAATTATCACAAGTACAGTAAACTCCTGATTATCTGTGGGCGGATTAACAGGTTTGCGGATTATTCGGAGTCTGCTATTGTTTTACAAATATCCAATTTTTATTCCAATCAGATTCATGTGTTTAAATTTCCAAATGGTGAATTACGACGTAAATACATATAAGGCTTAATAGAAGTTAAGATGAAGAGATGTATATATGTATGTACTAATTTTTACATTGAGAGGGAAGCATCCCGACGCGGGCCAGCGAAATAAAAGGGGCGAGCCGACTACTGTATATAAGAGACAATGACAAAATGCTTGGACGCCCGAAAACCTAATGTGTATCATAAGATTGTAAACAAATGTCAGCTATTCTCGGCTATAAATAGTCTAGGACGTGACATATGCATTATCCATGTCTGTCATATACATTATCGATCTTTATGGCTTTGTGACACACGTGACACAAGTAGATACTGTGCGACAAAATGGTTGTCAAGAAACTTAGATCGCACATTAAAGCTAAATCAATGCTCACAAAAAAACAGACGAAAGTGACAGATTTTTTTGTTAAAAAGTGAAAGTATTATGTGTAAAGGAAATTACATATATACATACATACTTACTTTTGACATATACTTATGTATGTATTGTAAATAGTTAGACATATAAATGTACATGTTATAATCCGTCAAATACATCGACTTTTTAAATTATTTTCTGTGTTTATTTTGTCCTCTGAAGATTATTTGTGAATTGCACTAACCGGGGTCATTATTTGTGTAACTCATGGTATAATAATCGATTATCGATCGTTTTGCGTATTCTTTGTTCATAGCGGATTATCCGGGGAATTCGTTATCCGGTGTTGCCGGGCCACCCTATTCCACGGACAATCGGGAGTTTACTGTAGCAACATTTCTGTTTTAAAGAATATTTTCGAAGAATTTTTCATCAAAAAATGGCCCACTCCTTATTTCTACAAAAACATTTTCTTTAAAAATGGGCAATTTGTTACTGTAGTTTTTTTGCCGTTTTCATAATTTAAGTTCTTTTATATTTTGTTTATTTATAGTAGCAAAGATAATGCTCTTTAAAACAGTTGATGATGTTTTTTAAATTGCAAAGGCTATCTACAGCTATGACTTTGGCAAGGTTTTCTTGTCTTTGTTTTACCAAATTTCTTTTTTCTATATTTTATTACTTATTTTACAGGTTTTATGCCTTTATAATTTACTAAATAACTGTAGTTTTATGTTAAATCCTATAATTTATGCCTGACCTAATATTCTAGCTAAAGAAATGTCAATTCAAAATTTTTTTAATGAAAAACAATGTCATTCAAGCATCCCGCTCTACAACCATCCATATACATGGTTCAGTAAAGGTCCATATGAGACATTCAATAGGGGAATTTCAATGTATATCCATTTTCATATTTCTTATTCATTTGTCTTTAATTAGTATTGCTAAATATTCTGGCATAATAATAGTATTTCTCTCTCTAAACATACGTTTGAATGTATGTCTAACTTTGAAAATAATGTGCATATAATTAATAAGCAATAATTTTCTGTGTTATTATTTATTTCAGTGTGCAAGCGGTGGCGTGCCATAACGTTCAACATGTGGCACAGGGTTCATGCTTTGGAATTTACTAAATGTGAGAATCACGGCGTGGTTATTAACCTAACGGTCTTGGAAAGTATGTTAAGAAGATGCAATGATAATCTGAAATCACTGAAACTGAGTTGTGTAAACAACTATTTGGATTTCAGATCACTTTTTGTTACATGTATGTATTTTATTGTATTGAACACAATATGGATACAATAACATTTTATAATTACTTATATTTTTATTGTTTGTGCGTGAGTGTGTGCCTGTACATGCATGTTTGTAAGTAATAATTGAGCTGGCTTGTGCGTTAAAGATATAAATAAATAAATAACTGTACAAGAACACCTCTGCAACTCTCACTTCCTCTCCCAGCCGTCTACCTCTTGCCTCCTAGAATGGGCTACTAGTTTTTAAGTTTAGTCTTAATGTGTTTAAATTGTAAATAGTGTTTAACTCCTGTTTGTTTATTCCTATTAATCTCATCATGTATCTGTTAGTTTAATCAGTTTAATCTATAAGTTTAATCATGTAAAATGCTAGTTAAGTTAGTTTAAGATCATCCATCACAACTTTGTTATTCCATTCTAGCTCTAAGTTTTATTACACATTTTTACACCATCTTATGTCACACAAACACCTTTACTACATACATGAATTGACACACACAAAACAAAAAATATCACCTAAATATATGTAAAAAAAAGTCAGCCAGTCCAAATTATTAAAATAAACGTACAAAACGAACAAAATCCTTATTACTGTCCCACCAAAAAAAAGTCCTGCCTTGCAGATGCCCTTCCTACATCCAGCCCTGTTCCAATATTCTTACCCACAGCCATTGTCGGTGACAGACGCTACATAACCTCTGGAGCCACCAAAATAATTTGAGCCTCTGAACTCACAAAATAGTGTACTTTATTATCGTACGCGTTTCAATGACTTATGTCATCATCAGTGACAGTAGTACAAATGTTGTAGCTGCAAGTCAGTTCTAGTTGTATAGGTATGCATTATATATAATATATTTATTCATGTTTGTGTGTTTGTAGTAACTGCCTTTGCCCTGTTTTCTATCTCTTTATGTTTGTTTTGTTTTTATTTACTCTTTTGAATATTTTCTTGTAATTATAAGTATGATTTATTTTGAAAGTTTTAATTTAAAATCATATAAGTTAAACTAATGCCATTCATCCATTGAACTACCATTAATTTTAGTCACTGCTGGACTCTGTGACCCATTTAATTTTAGCCATAATGCATTTATTTTTGGTTCAAAATGAAATTTGAAAATCTTAGTTCAAAACAAAATAAGAATAGTACTATTTTTTTTTTTTTAACTTGTTCAATAATTCTGTTTTTAGCACGTCGAACGCTGGAAAATAAGTATATACAGTCTCCTACAGCTAAACATTTTTGTCAAAATAACTTAAACAAATGGCTTTTGAAGTTCTGTTCTAGATCACAGACTTAAAAATGTACCATTTCTGTGTATGCCAATGGGTGCGTCGCTTGGTTAAGTTGAACAATAGTCTCGTATTTTGTTGATTTCAGAAGTAAACGACATTCCATCTCGTGCCTTCTTTTGAACAGACTATGTTATTCCTTACTTAATAGAGGATGTATTGAGTAGATAATACGCCTGTTACTCTGAATCTGATATGTAGTAAGGCTGTACAGCTGATCCTTTTCTAAGCTACACATTTCATTTCCTCTTTTCTCTTGGGTATTGATGAATCTGATATGTAGTAAGACTGTACAGCTGCTCCTTTTCTAAGCTACACATTTCATTTCCTCTTTTCTCTTGGGTATTGATGAATCTGATACGTAGTAAGACTGTACAGCTGATCCTTTTCTAAGCTACACATTTCATTTCCTCTTCTCTTGGGTATTGATGAATCTGACATGTAGTAAAACTGTACAGCTGATCCTTTTCTAAGCTACACATTTCATTTCCTCTTTTCTCTTGGGTATTGATGAATCTGATACGTAGTAAGACTGTACAGCTCATCCTTTTCTAGGCTACACATTTCATTTCCTCTTTTCTCTTGGGTATTGATGAATCTGATACATAGTAAGACTGTACAGCTGATCCTTTTCTAAGCTACACATTTCATTTCCTCTTTTCTCTTGGGTATTGATGAATCTGATACGTAGTAAGACTGTACAGCTGATCCTTTTCTAAGCTACACATTTCATTTCCTCTTTTCTCTTGGGTATTGACAATACTTTTATAGAGATTATTACTTAATCCATTGCGATTTATGGACTAGGTAAGCTGGTCACCACAGTTTATTAGTAATAAGTATAAAGACTAACCCAGCTAGTCATGAATGTCATTATTTGATTGATTTGTTTGTTTCAAGAGAGTTTTTCTCCGATGTGTCACTCACAAGACTAGAGATCTGTGCTTTCTAAGTGATATTTATTGATTCTCAAAAGTGACCTCATAAATAAAGAAAAATATTTATGGCCCATTGACATTCTATCAGACACCTAAACATAATAGAATGCTTCAGCAGTTGTCAGCTGGAGCGAGAAGCTCAGTGTAGGATTTACTCAGTGTCGGCCAGTAGCTGATGTTTCTTAGTAGTTTTTTATAATTATTGTATTCTTGTGTACAAACAAAATGAACGATGGAAGTGAGAGCCTAGAATCTAAAGTTAAACTTCAAACCATAAGACTCTTTTAATTTAATTTTACTATGATTATAAATTATAATCAGTTAAAACAAATAATAAACTGACTAAGGTACAAAATAACGAATAAAAAAATTTCACCTCTATACAATATATAATATTTAGCCCTTTATAAGTGAAAACAACTAAATTGACGCTTAGGAATTAATTCTTACCCGCTAGTTGCAGCGGTGCAAATATAATTAAATCAGCAATGGGTTAAAACTACTAGTCATTTTAAGACATAGAAAATAAAGAATGTACCGATGCCTTATTGTTCTAGACTTGTGAGTATTATTATGTTGTTATAAAATGTTCATTCGCTCTCTTACAGTTTTATTTAGGTTTATATTTTTCTGCCTCAGCAGTAAATTTTATTTTTAGTTTATTAAGATAACATTCATGTAAATTTCCTTAAACCTTTTAAGAAATATGCTGCTATTTGAAACTTTAGCTATAGAAACGTTTAAGGTTAACTAGACATGCTTTTTTATTGAACCAACCGTTTATTAATGAATTATTGTGTAATATTAAGTCTAGTCATTACATATAAGGCCTGTAGATAATTTATTTTATTAACTTGTTGTAGCTAAACACTGCAAAAATCTCGAGGAACTGTATTTACATAATATGCATATCAATAATCGTAGCATACCTCATTTGGCCAAATACTGTAAAAAGTTGAAGAAAATTGTTTTTGAAGGTAAGAAATAATGATTTATACATTTATATATATATATATATATATATATATATATATATATATATATATATATTCTTGATATTTTACGTTATCCATTGTTTTTCCGTTGCACTGACTTTATGAAGTTAATATATTACTATTGTAAGTAATTTTATCCACCATTAAGTGCAAGGATTTTACCTTGAGTGATGAGGCGCCTTTCGGTCACTTGACCATTGTCGAATCACTGATTATTTTTTCTTAATTTTTCTGGTGCGGATCAGAAAAATTAAGAAACAATAATCAGTGATTCGACAATGGTCAAGTGACCGAAAGGCGCCTCATCACTCAAGGTAAAATCATTGCACTTAATGGTGGATAAAATTACTTACAATAGTAATATATTAACTTCATAAATATATATATATATTTTATTAGTTGTCCAATTATTATATATATATATATATATATATATATATATATATATATATATATTTTGTAATACAATTTTTTTTTTATATATATATATTTATATTATGAATGAATTCTTTAAAATGTTTCCTTTAATAATAATTTCAATCAAGGTAGGTTAGTAACTTTTCTAATTTATGTTAAGATAAATCAATTTTGTAGAGTTTTCTTTTTTTATAACAAATTTAATGTATCATTTAAAAACACTTTCTTAACAATTATAAGTTTTATTAATAAATTACAATTTTTTTTCTTTTTTAAAGTTTTACAAATTTACTATAAGTTTCCTCTTTTATTACAAGTCTTATTATTCTAAATTGTATTTCTTTTTTGGGCAGCAACAGTTTTTATTTAATTTAGCCTAAATTGATTTTAATTTTGATTTAGCACAAGCTCTCTTAATCTCGGGTTATCTGGTGGGTTTTAAATTTTGAATACTGAAATCTAATTTGGCACTCTAAAGTACAAGAACAAAAAAATCTAATCTATAAATGTTATAATTCTTGACAAAAAGTTCTAATCTTCATTTGAACGATCAAACAGTTCCCGACAAACCCGAACGAGATTGGCACGCGGTCATCAGGCGTGGCACAAATTTTGCAGCGATGTGGTGCATCTTCAATTTTTCGGTCAAAATCTCGTAACAAGATCCAACTGATATACCACACTCTTTTGAAAGCTCCCTAATGGTCAGACGTCGATTTACGCGCACCAGGGTGTTGATTTTGTCAACATGTGGGTCGTCAGTTGACGTTGAAGGACGTCCAGGCGCTCATCATCATCAATCGACTGTCGGCCACCCTTGAAACGTTCATGCCATTTGAAACATGCAGTACGCTTCATGGCAACATCGCTGTAGGCCGTGTTTATCATGGCAAATGTTTCTGTTTTAGATTTCTCTAGTTTTACACAAAATTTCACAGCAATTCGTTGCTCCTTCAGGCTGTCCATTTTACAATCCGACAAACGAAAAAACACTCTTTACTAAACTGCGTGTAACTCATCAACAAATGAAGATATCTGCGACTAAAATACCACGTTTTAATCAGCTGATTTATACGAACCTAGCGACACCAAGCGGATTCTCCTGAAACTGACTTGAGCCGCAAAATCCAAATAGTCCGCGTATTTTTTTAACAGACCTCGTACAAGAAGTTTAATATTTTTCTTATGATACTGTTACAGTTACTTTATCCTTTAGTTTGTCTCAATTTAGTCATACAGTAGAGTCTCGATAATTCGAGGTGAATGGTACCAAAACCTCCTTGGGTTACCGAAATCTCAGATTACATGGAAAGAAGTTCTTGTGCATTAGAAAAAATAGAACTTCTAATGAACCTTAATACGATAAAACCCCTTATATCTAGATCAATTTGGTGACAGCCCGATCAGGATTTATTAATAGCGGGAATAAAAGACCAGTACAGCTAATCATGAGTGTTGTCGTTTGATTGATTTGTTTGCTTCAAGAGAGTTTATTTTTTGATGTGTCACGCACAAGACCAGGACATTTGGGCTTTCTAAAGGATTTTTATCGACTGTTGAAACATGCAGCTTAAATAAACAAAGGTATTTATGGCCCATTGACCATTTATGGTCAGACATTTAAACATAGCTGATAAGAACATTCACATACAACTGGTGAAGTTGGGTAATACACCAATCTGTAGAACACTAGTGAAATGGGGAAGAAGAAAAAATATTTTAATATAAACATTTTTTTGAAGACTCATTTCTTTTACGTGACGTATCGATATAAATATTTCTTGAATCCTCGATTCATTTTCTTTATGACTTTAAACATTTCATGGATGCCCAACTCATTTCCTTTCAAATAGATAAAATAGGCTCAAGTTGAAAAAGGCTTGAATTTAACGGAAAATCGGGACTAGGATTTTCAAGGCTCTACTGTATGAAACAAAAGAAACACTAACACTTTAATCATTTTGCAAAGCATCATACTTACCTCTTGTAGTCAGATTTAGAATTAAACAATATTTTTTCCAGATGTATCTGTTCTCAGTATTGTGCAAATGGATTCTGTTCCCTAAATTTAAATTTAATTTCAAGAATATTGACTTGAAATAGTGCAACCTAATGACATTTTACTTCAAAGGTGTGCCAGTTAGAATCACTTAATTATTTTTGTCACTTAAAACAAACATTTGGACTGGAACTGTGCATTTGTTTGCTAATAAATTCTTGGAAGTTTTAAGTTAGTCAGTGTTTTTTTCTCTTTACAACAGATAATTCTCCTGTAAACTCTGTTGATACCTTTAATTTTAATGAACAAATTGTACAAACATATTAAAAATCTACACTAGTCTTTCAATTAATTAATTTTTTGTGACAAGGCAAAATAATTTTAGTTAACTCACTATTGTTTTTATGAACTTTTTTAAATTGTTTAATTTTTATAATGAAATTTCATCTGGTTCATATTCTATTTATTATAAATAATAACACCCTAAAGTTAAAAGTACAATCAAATATTTCAGTAACGCTCTTTGCAGATTAAATTTGATTATGTTCTAGATTGCAAAAACTACTATGATAATGACCTGTCCATGTGGTTCTCCTCGTCCACTACGCTTACTTCAATTACTATGACAAATGCTCAAGGGATTACGGGAGCAGCACTCAAAGCATTGAAATCACCTTTACAGTATTTAAATTTAAATAACTGTAGCAACTTGAACTTGAGCTTGTTGACTGAAGTAAGTATCAATTGCAAAAATTAATTTTGTATAAGAAATATCATTGCAACTTATGACAGACCCCCGTCATAGATGCCTTTATAGTTATATATACTCATACAAGTATATACGCAAAAACCAACTAAGGATTGGCAATTCCGATTCTTGATTCCAGTAATCATCGATTCTAATGGTATCGAGCAAGTCATTGATTAAAGTGCCGATTCCGATTCATGTTTTGTAGGCGTTTAAATATATGTGCGAAGTAATTTGTAGGAAAAATAGTTAATCATCGACTATGTCTTATTTATGTATTTGTTAAGATAACAACAACTTTCTGGTTTGTTTGTCAGTCCTCGTCTAGCTCTGCTGTCTCACTCTCACTCAGGCGGGCTCGACTCTTACTTTCTTTCTCCTTGTCTGTGGCTGTCATCGTTTCATAGATGTCAAAACAAAACACAAACAAAAGGAAGTTGTAATTTCTCCAATTATATAACCTGAAATGGCTATTACTGAAGTTTTATTGTACTCTTGAATTTTGTCCATTACGTTCGGTGAAACCTAAATAATCACTATTACATTAGTTTATGACTATCCGAACTTTAAATTATGTAAATTTGTAAAAGCTTAAAATTTGTAAAAACTTTTAAATTGTGTAAGTTTTTACAAATTTACATAATTTAAAGTTCGGATAGTCATAAACTAATGTAATAGTAATTAAGTTATATTGTAATTGTGAACTGAAGTTCACATTTGTAATTTTAAATAAATTATTACTTTCACCCGATATGTTTGTCATGTTTTCAAATATTTTTATTGAATGAGTTAATAAATGATTAATTTATGAGTTTTGTGTGCGTCTTTTTATTTGTTATTAACATAACGTCATAAGCTAAGATCAAAGAACAGTTAATATTATAATTGAAAGTTGAACATTTCGTGTAGCCTATTAAATTAAAACAGAACGTTTAAAAAGCTTCACCATATGACCAAGATGTTAACCAAATTCATTATTTGAGAATGTCATCTAGGTCTATAAAATGTTAAAGAATCGAGATAAAAATCAGAAAAAACTTTTGGAATCGGAATAAAAAATTTTAGGTATTGTCCCATCCCTAGAGCAAACAATGAAATTAAACGAAGCAAGCATTGTCGTTGCTATAATAGTCAGCCACTGCAGCGTTTGTTTCAGTATCATCTGCACGTAGAATAATATGTAGGATAATGGTTACATATTCAAGTTTAAACCTTGTGTTTTGAACTTGAGATCTCTCAGGAAAGCCATCCCCTAAATTTATTTAACACTCTTTAGTTACTTATTTAAGTAATTTACAAATTTGTAATGTTTATATAATGACCGTATAAAGAGAGGTAACGTCTATGGTGACCAAAATTGTTTCAGCAGGTATAGGTACGGGTATTTGAGACAGCCGGTCTATGAAATGATTTGTATCCTGAATGTATGACGGAAGGTTTTTCACCAGAGGTTGAATGTACGAATCCAGAAAAGCTGAGATTCTTTCTATGACCGAATTACAACCAGCGATTATTGTCTACTAGGTGGAGGTACAACATTTTTTGGATCTTTGACAGTATGTAAAATTGAGAAGTGGACAATATTTCATTGCACAGTAATTTTATAGATCTTTCTGAAATTTGTTCTCTAGGAACTGTATATTTGAGCCATTCCAAGAGAGAATTGTTGTAATCTGATGTTGGGTTATACGTGAGGAGCTTATATGTTGTGCTGTCCTTTATCTGCTGGAAGAATCATGATATTGTTATTGTTTTTCAGAGAATATATTGCTGCTCTATCGGGTTTGGTTTTGAGGCTGTTTATGAATGATTTATCAGTGATGTTTTGCATTATGAAGTTGATGTAGAGTTCAATAGGATGATCAGGTGATAGTGGTGGAGGGTCCCAATCAGAAGGTGGCTTGAACTTTGCTAGACAAGGGTTTACATTAGTATCCTTTTTAAAATTTGGTGTCTGTGCTATATAGTTCTGTATCCTTACCCAACTTAAACTGGTCTATTTAGATGGTGTGAACGACAAACCTTTTGAAAGCACTTGTAATTCATGTTCTGTAAGTATATGGTCGGAAATATTGTAAACTGAATTTGTACTCTGTGGAATGTTATCTTTTATATCTAGGCTATTTTTGTTGTTTTTGTTACTATCATTAACAGTATTCTTAAACAGCATTGGTTTGGTTGGCAATATAGGGAGCTGCCCACTGGGTACAGGTATCTTAAAAATAGTGCTGAGGCTAGGTTTGTCGGAAACAAGAGGTGGTTTGTTAATCTGTAAAAATTGATTATCACATTTCTGAATCTGGCCAAAAAGATTTATTTGTTGGATACAGAGTTTTGAGAGCTTCTGTAGTTTACTTTTTGCAAGATTATAGGCTTTATATAGAGTGTCTTCCATTTGTTGATATAGCTGTAGAAAATTCAATGTAATAAATTTAGCTGTTGAGGTTAGGAGTTCGGACAATTTAAACTGTTCTTGGTTGTGACACTGTAATAGTAAAGGATGGCTTCAAGATTCTTCAAGCTTCCACCCACACCAAAGTTCTTTTCTCAAATCCACCACATATTTGGTTCAGACAACCTTTTCATTAGAAAAATATTTTAGTATATCCAAAATTACCAGATCCAAGTACTGAAAAACTACCTAAACTTCCTCTTGGCCTAGATGCAAGACATGTCCAATACATATCTCAACAAATAGTTTCCATAGCCTAGCAATCAATGTAAACTTCAAGATTCAGGGTCATCATACTTGTACATCCAAAAATGTAATATACCAGTTCCTATGTAAATTTTGCCCAGCACAGTACATAGGCCTAACTACGGATGGTCTGAGCATCAGAATAAATGGTCACAGACATGACGTTGGAACCATGAACATAGACAGGCCAACCGCTCAACACGCTGCTAGTCACAACATCATATCTTTCAATGATTGTTATACCAGAAAAATAATAAGGCCCCCCCCCTGATTGCAACCCTTCATTTTTGATAAGATGGAAGTTGTTATACCAGTGGTACACCAAATCTAGAGAACCTCCTAACCTCAACATCAGATAAAACTCCTTTTACCTTCTCCGTAACTTCTACTATTTTTAACATCTCCATTTACCTTCCTTCTGTAAGGCTATTATCTAGTTTCAAATAATCAATATTTATACAAATCACATGTAGTACTATATAATAAACTACAAATCAGTGAATCTGCGACATTTGGATGTTTATACACAACTGTGGTTCACTTCACAAACACCTTACAAAAAACATTTACAATAAAAATAAAAAAATCTACCTAAAATATAAATACATCAATAACAGAGTAGAAAAAATAACAAATACATACAACAGAAAAAATTATTTACAACAGTCATTCGACAATGGTCAAGTGACCGAAAGGCGCCTAATCACATAAGGTAAAATTATTGCACATAGTGGTGGTAAAAATTATTTACAAGTAATAATAACTTCAAAAAGTCAGTGCAACGAAATAATAATATATGGATAATATAATAAAAAATCGATATATGGAAACTTCGATAAAGAGAAATCTGATTTTTCCGTAAAGACTCATATTACAGTATTACGCAAGTTTTCGCGAACGTAACCATAATGCCTAAGTAACAGTACTACCGTATTTGTTTACAATAAAGTTTGTTCTCTTCTACAGTATTATAGGGCTATGAACTATACTTAAATTTCGAAATCTTGTTGGTGTTCATGACGAGCTGGAAAATTATAAAATACAAACAGTGATGAAAACACGCATTTAGTTAATACTGAACATACCGTACATACCTTAATAATATTGAATTTTATTGTTGGGTAGTAAAATAACTTCGAATAGCCTTTTGTACAAAGTTTGATGTAGATTCTTTGTAAAGGTATTCACATTTGTTAAGAGACTGGACAATTTCATGAGATATGTTTTCTACGAATTGAAGTCTGCGACGAATAATTTCAAATGCTGCCATCATTTCTTTCTTGGAAGGTTTAGGAACTTCTATATCTTTTGTCTCGGTGCCCTCATCTACAACTTCAGTATTTATTAAAGAACTTAAGATTTCATCATCTGTTGGATATTCAGCTACAATAACGTCTTCATCCACCCTTAAAAATTCATTTAGCAAAACATTGTCGTTGATCGTGCCTGCCGATTGTAAATGCTCCCAACATTCCTCATTTTGCAGCAGTAGATTACTTTCTTCCACAACAGATCTTTTAAAGAAGCCGGCTTTTAAAAAACACTTTCTTATCGTCGATTCCACAACATTATTTTGCCACACCTTTACTAATTGTGATATACACAGCCTGAGGTTGATAACATTTTCAATAGGTTTGTCATTTTCCAATGCAAGAATAAGTCTCTTAAGAACCTGTTTTCTATAATACATTTTAAGAGTTTTAATGATGCCTTGGTCCATCGGTTGTAGTTTCGAGGTGGTATTTGGAGGGGAAAAAAATCTTCACGTTCACCAACTTTTTTGAGACAGAAGACGGATGTGCAGGGCAATTGTCCACAAAAAGAACCACTTTTCTCTTTTGCTTAATCATTACTTCGTCAAATCTCAATATCCACCTCTCAAAAATTTCAATCGTCATCCTTGATTTTTTATTGCATTCATAGTCAACTTCTAACGACTTCACTCCTTTAAAACATCTTGGCTGTTTGCTTTTCCCAATGACCAAAATTTTATATTTTTCTTTTCCAGACGTATTAGCACATACCACAACAGTAACTCGCTCTTTGCTGTGTTTACCTCCAAAGCATTTATCGTTAAAGATTAACGTCTTATTTGTTAAATACTTGAAAAAAAAGGCCAGTTTCATCCATAATAAAAATATTGTTAGGCTCATACTCTTCTACAATTGATATAAAAATTGTAGCTTTCCACTGGCTACAATCTTCGGATACACATCCGCTTTCTCCCGAAATAACCTTTTCTACGATTTCATGGCGCTTCTAAAATTTGTCGAACTTGCTTGGAACTCTTTGTGCCCTAATCTTTCCGCGTATTCAATTGCCTTTTCTTTTATGAGAGGTCCTGGATCAGGCATGCTTTTATCTCGTACCATTTTCATCCACTTGAAAATTGCCTCGTCAACATCATCGTATTTACATATTTTTGAACAATTTCTGTCCTCTCCTACAGATTCATAACTTTTTAAAACAGATTCGCGATTTTTTATTATCGTCGACACTGTACTGGGTGGAACGCCAAACTTCTGCGCAACATCTTTTTTTCGTACTCCACTATCAACGTCTTTTAATAATTGTACCTTTTCTGTGACACTCAAGGACTTTCTTTTGGACATAACATCAACAAAAACTCAAAACCAAACTCAACAAAGCTACAGTAATGTTACTAAACATAACAAACAGTCCACGTTAAACGGTAAAAAAGAACACCGACTAACAGTAATCTAAACAAACCAGACCACGCACTAACCAATAACCGAATCACGAGACTTGTTCACATGAAATACAATACAGTACTGCACTCTGCCCTGAAAGAAATGAGTAAGAGTGTATGAGGGAGCCATTAGTCCCTTGAAGCCATCCTTTAATATTTTGTTCAGCTTCTGTAGGCCTGGATGGTAATCTGTAACTAAAGACTGTTTGTTGTCTTCCATAGGTGGTCTGGGTTCATCAGATGATTGAGCTAAGCAGATTTGATCCTCAACGAACATACCTCATGCACATGGTCTATCAGCTCTCGAACATTTCCTCAACAAACGCTCAGAGAACCCTTACCTCACTAAACCTTCCATAGTTCACTTCACCAAATTCATTCTTGAAAAGTTGTTTAGGATATCCTCTTTTTTGGAAAGCTAGGAAGGTCTTTCTATTAAAGTCCTCAAATGCTATATCGTTGGAACAAATTCTCTTGACGCTGACTATATGGTATGGACATTTTTATATTCATAGGGTGGTTGCTATTTAAATGTTGGTAGTGTAGATGGTTTGTCGGTTTGATGTGGACACCTGTATAGAAATTCCCATCTCTGATTGCTACATCTACATCTAAGAAGTTGATTGTTGCTATAGATTTCTCCCAAGTGAATTGAAGTGTAGAGAATAGTGATAAGCCCTTCAAAAAACTTTCCAGTGTTAAGATTCCCTGTGTCCAAATTACGAAGATGTCGTCTATATATCTGTACCAACTTAATAGTTGGTGTGTTCGAGTTTTTAGGAATTTTGCTTCAATATTACCCATGTACAGGTTTGCGTACAACGGGGCCATCCTAGCACCCATTGCTGTTCCTTCTATTCAAGTAATTTCTTCCCTCAAACTAGTAATGAAAGCCCCTCCACTTCTCAGTTCTACATACTGCCAAAGATCCATAAAAATATAGTACTTTCATCTGGTAGGCCAATAATCGCTGGTTGTAATTTGGTTACAGAAAGAATCTCAGCTTCAACCTTTGGTGAAAAACCTTCCGTCATACATTCAGGATACGAATCATTTCATAGACCGGCTGTCTGAAATACCCGTACTTCTACCTCCTGCAACAATTTTGGTCACTATAGATTTTACCTCTCTGTATACGAACATCCCTCATGCACATAGTCTATCAGCTCTCGAAAATTTCCTCAACAAACGCTTAGACACCCTTACCCCACTACACCTTTCTTTGTTCACCTCACCAAATTCGTTATTGAAAAGAATGATTTTCCATACTAATTTTCAGAATAATTACTGTGTACAGATGTATGGCTTGATGGTCAGTATATTAGCTTGCTGATAATGGCAGTATTTTAGAAGGCTTTATGTAGTTAGCCAGGTCCATGCCTGGTATTTTTCATATTCTTTAACATAGATTTTTATTAGGTGTACATTTTAAATTGTTAGTTTTTATGTAGGTTTTCTTTTCATATAATGGGAAAGTTTATTATTATTCTTAAACCACTGTGAAATAATTTTGTTCATTCAGATTATATTGGATCTGAAATAAATATTAAATAAAACCTAATTTATTAATGTACAATGTCTGCATACAGTTTGATAGTTTGTTAAGATGTCTTCAGATTATTACTACATGTTAAAATATTTGCCTAATTTATTTTTTTTAAACGGTTCCATTTGTTACAGTGTTTAAAAAGCCATAGTGATACCATGAAAGATTTGAGCTTGAATGGCTGTAAAGCAATGCAGCAAATAGACATTGAGCGTTTAGTTGATGTCGTTCCTAACCTTACATCTTTCTCTTTGGTTAGACCTTTTCCTTTGAACAATGCCATTTGTTTGGAGGCTCTAGGTAACTTGACATATCTAACAGAGTTGAATTTAAGGAATAATAATTGGGTTCATGATCAAGTTGTGTCGGCAATTGTAAACGGCTGTAGGGAGTTGACTTCGTTAAACCTTAGTGGTAAGTAATTACATTAATTATAACCAAACCAAATTATTAATTATAATGGAAACGTTAATAATTTTCCTTTACAAAACATTAATGGGAAATACATTATTTATAGTTTGAAATACAAGCTAAATTTTCGTAATTCAGTTTAAAATATTTTAAATTATTCAACGTTCCAATTTATAATCCATTTTCAGGCTTAGGCACCAGAAATGAGGATGAATTCCCCTTAACAGAAAAAGGTTTAGCAAAGGTAGGAAGACTGCAGAAGCTAACTTTCCTTGACATAAGCTATTTGAACCAGACTAGTGATGAGTGCTTGAAACGTTTAACAGCAAGGTTGCCATGCCTAAAAGTCCTCAGGTGTGTCGGCTGCCCTACACTCACTGATATTGGCAGTACCCAGTAAGTACTATGGGGTTAGTTTATAAATGCTTCACTATTAATGTAAATTCACTGATTTTAAGCAGTTTTAGAGAAATATCGCCAATTTTTTCCTTATTTTCTTATGCAATATTTTCTATTACATCTTTTATGGGAAAAAAGACATCCATTTATAAGACCTTCGAGAACCAGGGTTGAGAGGAAAGTTCTGTGAACTACTACTGATTTTGTGTAATTTTATATGATTACAATCAGGGATGGCTTGAAGTTTAGGTTTACACCCTCTGATTTAAATGCATTATTAACCACTAAGCATTAGTTTAAAAAAAACTGGTGCAAAATATTAATTAATAATAATCACTTTTACATTAGTTTTTGATTATCCGAACTTTAAATTTTGTAAATTTGTAAATACTTACTGAGAAAGAACGTTTTTGACCGCTCCGTGGCAATCTTCATCAGTGTCTCCTGCTTGAAGTTGTTGGGTTAAGCGGTAATGGCTTTAACCCATTTCAACCCACTGTCGACAAATGTCTACGTCAAATGTGAAAATTTTTCTATCAAAGCAGAATGGACGTTTTAGACGAGGGATATTTTTGTCTGCATCATTGGTACATACTGTAACAGCCTGCAGTGTTGACCTTCATTGGCGGCAGTAAGGACGTGTCTAGTGTTTGAGGTTAGGTAGAGTTCCAAGCGTGATGGATAACTTCAAATTGTAAGTGTTTTACTCTTTTATGATATAGTTTAACCTCATTTCCTTATTATAAAAGCAGTAATTATAAGACAAATTATTTAAATAATCTTCTAATTACACTTCAGTAAGTTGCATAACAATCATGTGACGACTTGAATTATGATGTCAACAGTGAGCACAGATGGATGGGGTGAAACCTATTTGGGATTTTTTTTATAGATTGACAGTAGAGCAGATCGCAACACTCATTGAAGAAGATGATGATATTCTTGATGGGAACATATACCTTGAGCCTCCAGAAAATCCAATATTGAGCGACGGAGACAGCGATGAGGAAGACGCCTCAGGTGATATAAACAAACTGTCTGGAAACCAGCTAAATGGCAGAGCGGTATGTTCAGTGAGGAAAAAAACAGAAAACTGTTTAGAGAGATTCCGAACAGACGGAGAAGATTATATTGTAAGTAATGAAGAAAATAGTGAAGGTTTTATACCTCCAACACCAACTCCAAGTACATCTAGAGAGCAATTTCACATTTTAGATCAAGTACTTGAATTCGAAGATGCCTCTGATGTCCCCACTGATTTTCCTAGTACAACTATACTTGTAACAAATAAAAAAAATAGAAAAAGAAAACAAAACCCTATCAAGAGAATTACACATGTGGAAAACGTAGAGAAAAAGAAAAATTCGGCCAAAGCAAAGAAAATTAAGAACTTTAGAAATTGGAAGAAAGAAGATACTTGATGACAACTCCTCCATTGAATTTACTCGCCCAACATTTTAAAAAAATTCCTTTTCTTTAGTTGAAGCCTTTGAATATTTTTTTGACGATGAAGTTTGTGACTATATAGTTGCACAAATGAATTCGCAGTTGAAAAAGGTAATCTGTTATTCACTATAACAAAAGGTGAACTGCGTATTTTCTTTGCTATTCAAATTTTATCTGGTTATAATGTGATGTCCAGAACTAGAATGTATTGGGAACAGTCTGAAGATGTTTACAATACCGCAGTGGCAAATGCAATGTCCAGAAATCGATTTCAAGATATAATGAGATACTTACATTTTTGTAAGAATGCTAAATTAAAGATTGATGATAGATTTGGAAAAATACGGCCTGCAATGACTATGCTGAATTAAAAATGATTACACCATTTTCCACGTGATTCATATCTGTCAATTGATGAATCCATGGTGCCATTTTTTGGCAGGCATGGAGCAAAACAACACATCCACAGAAAACCTATTCGCTTCGGATACAAGATTTGGACTCTTGCCACAAGACTTGGGTACATTGTCCAGGGTGTACCCTACCAAGGAAGGGCAGTACAACGATGATACCTGAGCTTGGGTTGGAAGGCTCTGTTGTAATTGATTTACTATCTAAGCTTCCGCAAGACAGGCATTACAGCTTGGTTTTTGACAATTTGTTTACCTCTTTTCGTCTTCTATATATATATATATATATATATATATATATAGATTTTTTGGACTAGGAGACTGACAGACTTACCTTGGTAAGAGTCCACTCTGTAGTCTTGAAATAGAAACACATAAAAGCACTTAAACAATGATATATTTCAACCACACAGTGGTCTTTGTCAATCGAAGAGAAAACACAAAAAGAAATATGAGAGAATGAAATAAAATTTAAATATATATATATATATATATATATAAATATTGCAATATGTATTCTTGTGTATTAATAAAGAACTAAGTCAAAATACAAATACAAGAATTATAATTGAATTTACAATATCCAATGAAATATTTCAACCACACAGTGGTCTTTGTCAATCAAAGAGAAAACACACGAAAAATATGAGAGAATGAAATAAAATAAAGTAAAAGTTGTAATCACAGATTGTGTAGAAATCAGATGCACAGATTAAAGATATATGTATTGTTTCTATGAGCATACGAGTGATTATAGTTTATATAAGTCTGTCAGAGGAAAAGAGGTTGGAGACGTCTGATGAGGCTATTAGGGAAAAAAGTGAATGGATTTATCTGATATTGAGGTTAGGGAATTCTCTGGATTTGGTATACCACTGGTATGATAGTTCCCATCTTCTCAGTTCTGAGGGATTGCAATCAGGGGGGAGTGCATTAATTATTTTTGTGGTATAGCAGTCATCAAACGTTGTGATGTTGTGACTCGCAGCATATATATAATTTATTTATTTATTCGAATTTCAACAACTATACACTTACAGTTATTACAGGTTATTACAGTTTTTTCAATGTCACTTCATTAATCATGTTTAATGCATTAATTTTAGTTTTATGGGGGAAAAACGTTTTACAAAAGGGGCAAATAGTTATTTCGTTCCATTTGGCTTAAAATTAGTGATAAAATATGATTTTATAAAATAGCTGATTTTATTTTATAGGTTATGTGGTAGAATAGCTATTTTAAGGCATAGGTTGTGTTAATTTTATTTACATCGTAATTATTTTTTATATAAAAATTAACTAAAATACAAAATTTTTAATGTTGACCTAAGTATTAATTTATTTTAAAAGTATTTTTGTTTAATGTCTGTTAATAAGTAATAATTTTTTTGTATAGGCTAATGACAGATTACTGACAGTTTTGCTTTTTTAAAACGTTCATCGTTTCGAATACTTTAAATATTTAAATAATACTTTAACAAAATTTCATTTTTATATTACTGTTCAAGTTTACTTTTATATATAAAGAATTTTGCAGTTGTAAAGTTATCACATTTTGCAGTTTTTAACTGCATTTTAAATACTATTATGAATGATTTTGAAGTGTTTTATTTTATATATATGAAGTTAATATTATTACTTGTAAATAATTTTTTTCTACCACTAAGTGCAATAATTTTACCTTGTGTGATGAGGCACCTTTCGGTCACTTTGGTCATCACACAAGGTAAAATTATTGCACTTAGTGGTGGAAAAAAATTATTTACAAGTAATAATAATAACTTCATAAAGTCATATATCACGTATATATATATATATATATATATATATATATATATATATATATATTAAAATAGAGAGAGAGAGAGAGAATAATACGATGGGAGATTCTGGACAGAAAATTGCTTCCTTATGATGTATTTTTATATTTGTATCTACATTACATTTATCACCCAGGAGAAAATTAAATTTTTTAAAATAACATAATGTTATCTACTTTACCATGCATTATCTTTGTTGATTTGTATATATTTTTTTTAAAATAACAGTTAAAGATGAATTTGAATTCTAAAGCAGTTGAGTAGCATAGTAAAAATTAAAATTTTGAGAAATTTTGCTGAACTATTTTTTATAAAATTATATTTTATGAATTGTTTGTTTGGAAACTTTAAATTAAGGCAGGACATCAAACTCTTATTTTTTACTAAAAATAAAATCATAGTGTCTCGTAATGCCCCAAAGTAAGCAATTTATTTGTTATCTTGGTGTGGTGGTTGCGAGCTAATTGTAATTACGTTTTAATTATTGCTATCAATAAATTTTGATTAATTATTCTTGTTACAGAGTTGTGTCACTGTGTAATGAACTTGAACTATTCGACTTGAGCGGCAATGACTTAATTACTAGCGAAACTGTTAAGACTGCATTAAATTCTGTTAAACTGTGTACTAACAGAAAACCTCTTCAGTTAATTGTTGGAGGTAATTAACTTAGTCCCGACATTTTTCCTGAACAGATTTATGTGTACAAGAGAACATCTGAAATTTTAGTGTCTTCAAATTCCATATTACTGTGTGTCCTAATGCTTTTTCAGTTGCTGGTATTGTTGATTATACCAAGCAAAACAATTTTCCATTCAAACATCAGTAAATCACCTTAGTTAAGGTTTCTTCTACTAAAAATAAGAAAGAAATGTCACTTGGAAAATCTTAAATTTAATAATACTCTATTGTTCCTACTGCTAGCATGTTTTAGCTATTTATTAATGTTATTATTAGTTATTTCTAGCTTCTTCAACATTATAACTGATGTGATTTGAGGTGTTCCTCTCTACTTTAAAAATATTTTCAGCAAATAAAATCATTTTTTATGCAATTTTTAAAAAAATTTGTGAACCAAGTTTTGAGGTTAAAAAAGATTAAGTGTAAAGGGATGTAAATTGAGCCTAGTGTATGAGGCTACTGTTGAAGCATATTATTTCACTCTTTCATGGAGTGTCCAAAAACTGGTATTATTTATCGGATCTTGAATATTTCTTCGCGAAAAATATTCATACACCACATTGAACAAAACCATATTTTACATAACAATAAATACTCAGACATCATTTACTAGTATAGGTATGTTGATGACTGCATCATACTATATACAAAGAAAATAAATGCTGAGCACACTTATTTTTAAAACATCTTAGTTCTATACATCCAAAACTAACATAACCCATGGAAACAAAACAAAACATCTTAACCCTTTGATTAGCAACATGTGCCTGATATGCCTATGGGAGCAACATATTTTGAAATAATTTTACACTTTTTCTTTTTTCTACTTTTTTTTCTTAAATATGGTAATATTTGTTATTTTTTTTTTATTTACTTATTTTCTCATGTTGGTCATACTTAACCTTACGTTTACTGACAATTTTTTTGCTAAAAATTATCTGTTAATTTTTTTTTTTGTAAAATATTTATTTATTGTAAAATACCGCACAAACTTCGAAACGATCTGTAAACACGTGGGAAAACCATAGACTTAAGACACAAAAGAACTTCTTCATTATTTAATTGCATATTCATTGTAAACTACCGCACAAACTTCAAAAGCATCTGTTAATTTGTGGGAAAACTGATAGACTTTGGACACAAAAGAAAGGTGACTATGTACTTTGTGTAGTATTTACTGTCCAAATAGTTGCAAATAATTAACCTAGAATACAGCACAATACACAGGGAAACAAATTGTAAATGTACGGCAATGCTAATCTGGGAGAAAAGGTATAACGTATATATACTGGAATGCTCCCAGTGGTCAGTGTGCGATCTCATGTACTGGTATGTGAATGCTAGTCAAAGAGTTAATTTCTTGGCCCTTACAATTACACATACAGGCAAACAAATACATGAAGTCAACATATACCAAATACCCCCCCCCCCACACCAATACTACCATTCACAACTCTTCAAACCACCAACACCAATATAAAGTAGCCACTTACAACACCATGATATATCACCTATTAAAAACACCATGATATATCGCCTATTAAAAACACCATGATATATCGCCTATTAAAAACACCATGGTATATCGCCTATTAAAATCACCATTAGACAAAGAAAAACACTACCATTAAACGACATATAACACAACAATGATTGAGAAACTGAATAGTTCCAGTTCTGTAGAATTTGCTGTCGTCCATCACAAGATTTTTAATTAGTCAGTCAGTGTTACATTGATGCTACTCTTTCGGTCTGTTTTTTTTTTTATATGAGTGTTTCGTTGCTCACCTAGTTTCTAAAAGAAAATAGTTAGCGGATAAACTAATTATAGGTCAGTCAGATAAAGGAGTACTATTACGGGTAAACAGTTGGCTGAAATGTTGGGCAGTCAACGATTTCAAACATTAAAAACACCAAACCTACACTTTTAAACCTCCTATCAGTGCTTGAAAATTAAGATGAAAGTTCTTGAAGAAAATCATGAAGGAAGAAAAGAAGATGTTGCTTTCAAGTGTGTTTTTTTGCAACAACATAATCTATCTGTCCAGCCCAGTAGATTGGTCTAAGACTCCGTTTACTTTTGCAACTCCTATTAGTTCACACTAACCTTACATATGTCTTGTACAAATTTTCAATTATTAAGATACTTTTTATTTATTCACTCAAGTTCAAATAAATTTTTTAATACTTGTAGTGAATGATATTTGATGTCAATACAGATTTTTTTTCAAATATTAATTCAATGAAATAATTTTAGTTGTTATGGGATAAAAACTTCTCACAAAAGGAGCAAAGTATGCAATATAATTATTTTGTATCTTTGGCTTAAAATAAGTGATAACTTATGATTTCATAAAACAGCTGCTTTAACAAATAGGTTATTTTATATTTATTGTAATTATTTAATAAAAAGTAATTAAAATAATTTGTTTTTGTTGACCTGAGTAGGAATTTACTTTAAAATTTTTGTTGATATTGTTGTTGTATGAATTAAGACAAAAATCACATTGCCTTTGAGACAGAATTATTTAGAATCAATATTTATTAAAGCTTTTTTACAGGAACTGCAGTGGTTCCTCATGATTTCTCAGAAGTTAATGATCCAAGATTATTGATAAATTTTAAAAACTACTGCAAGTTGCATTTGCGCCCCGATTTTGTGGATGATCTGTTTTTTCCTCCATCAGATGAAGACGACGATGACGATGATGATGATGATGATGATTCAGAAGATTTTTGTCATGAGATGGGTGAGTAATTTCTATCTATTGAAAAGAATAACTCACCATTCTGTATATGGTGTTAAGTACATACCTAAATCTTTTGTAGTACAAGAAGAATATCATGTTACTGAAACACCTTGCTGCTACTCCTTAAGTAGGTAACTTTTAAAAATTAGTAACTTTCCAGTAAACAGAGGGTAAAGTTCTAAAACGGGGTAATTGTTTATTAACATGGGTTCATGGATGTAGAAAATATTCGAGTTGATAGCTGAAAATTTAATTTGTCATAATTTCCTCACAAAGTATGAAAGTTACCGAGAAATGGGTTTAATAGAATGAAAGATCAAAAAGTTCTAAAAAAGAACCTTATCATAAATATTTAAATTGTCTTTGAAATTTTCAGGAAAACCTATTTAACATATTTTTGAGCTAACTGTTTCAGGTTTCATGTGCACATTAAATGTATCTATAACAGCTGTTGCTTCTCTGTTCCCAATTTCTTCTGTCATACATTAATGGCTGCTATAGGTTTTTGCAGTCATTGCTTCGTCGATGCCATCACGCCAACTTCTTCTTGACCATCCTCTCTTTCTTTTCTCAAGGTGAATCTACTCTAGTACCTATCGGGGCCACCTGTCTTCTCCCATAAACTTTTATCCATTTCTATTTCGTTACAAATTAGTTCATTTTGGACCCTTTCAAGTCTCGGTTTATTGCAGCCTTTCCATAAATAATCCATTACCATCATCATTAATTTGTACTTATTAGCTTTGGTAACTTCAAATACCTCTAAACTGTACAGTGTAACGCTCTGAACATTACTTTTATAGTTGTGTTAATTAACTTTGTTTCTTTCGTGGTTGTCTTTTGCTCTCTTGTCAAGAGAGTTTAAAGAGTGTTTCACTGCTCTGCTTTAAGTTGTTCAGTCCCTCATTTTATCCTCACTATCACATCTCTTATCACCCTTTAATTTTGATGTTGTTAAGGTTGCAAATCTCGTCTTTGCCTATTATTAGATATTTATATTTTGGAATATTCATATAATGCCTCATATTCCTCCTGCAATTTCGTCTTCTATCACTATTTGCCCCCAAAGAAGTCTAAAGAGCCAATCTTCTTCCACCCTTATTTTTTGTATGTTTTGTCTTAAGCCATTGTCCAAGTGATCAATCACTTAATTATGACAGAATGTTTACACTCTGTAGTGCAAATTCATCTGCATTTAGACAAGTTTTACGTAGAAGGCCAGAGATTACATAATAAAAAGCAACACATAGAATAACATTTTAAAGGTGTTACTTTAAATGAGAGACGAATTTGATGACTACATACAAGCATCTCCATTTTCAACAGTTTAAGGTCATGAATTACTGGACAAAACAATTATGACCAAATTGACAACTTCTTATTGAACTTCTTTGGATGTTTATAAAAATTCACAAATAATGTAATTCATAAACTATGTACTACTAAGGTATATATCATGAAGAAGGTAATACAGTATCCTTTCACAAAATTTTTAACACATTCAAGCCTACTCCCATGTATAGCACGGGATCCCGAGCCTGTATTTATTTCCATAGCTACATAGTTCCCATGTATTCTCGATTTTGTCCATATCGTTCTTTAGATTGGTTATTCTACTTTAAATGTCTTTAATTTTAATTTTCGGCTAATCAAAGTTGTTTTTAAGAACAAAAACTTTATTGGTGAAATGTGGCAACTGAGAGATAGCAGACAGTTGCTTGACAGATGTTTGTTTGTGGTCAGGTAGTGTGTGTTTTGTTAGTGCAAGATGTTTTTTGCTTTAATTTTTATCTTTCAGTTAATTAGTTAATTTTTATTTTTAGTGATATTTTGTTATAGATATAATGGCTGAAGATACTTTAGGAAATGATTCAGTGCGAGATATATGGTTTTTAGTCAGAGACAGTGAAACCAATCTAGGCCGAGGTTCAATCAACATATCTTTTATTGATGAACTGAATGAAAATGTAAATTACCCTATTTTAGATTCGGATTCAGAAGGAGAGCGTTTTCTTTTAGTTTAAAGTTTTATAAGCAAGTAATATTTGTTTTCATTCCAATGTAAAATATGTATAGTGAAGTGCAGTGTTGCTACTTTATTTATTTGACTTTATTATACATTTTTCAAAGGACCATAATCCAATTTATATTTAAGTAATCAATTCATATGTATATATTTCCTAAAACCTTGTTTCATTGCTTTTAAAAACATGTATAATATGCTGTAAACCCAATATTTTATTATAAATCAGGAATTTTTTATATTTTACCTAAAAACCTTCAGGTAGATACAGACCTGTTAAATATATATACCTTAGCTTACTCCAAAATCATTGTGAAATATAATTATATCACTACAAAAACTATAACAAAATTTATACTTATTTAGTTAGCTAACAAAAATAATCGATCATGGGAAACAACAGTGCTTGTTACAATAAATGACACATTCTAACTATGTCTCTTCAGATGCCATTTTAGAACTAGCAGACTGAACATTGGCCTTTTAGTTATGAATCCTTGCAAGCATTTCTCATATAAGAGAAAAATGAAAATTTGAGTGTATAACATTAAAGAAATTTTTATCTCACATGTTTTATAATTTATTTATATTTTTCAGGATATTCTGGAATGTCTTTTGAGGTCATGATGCAGGAGTACTTTTTAGAAGATTCGGATTTAGATGAGGATGAGGAGGATGATGATTTTGATAGCAATCAAGATCTTGATGATTCAATGAATTCTGAATTGCATTTCAATTGTTTGTAGTGGAAACAGGAATGTGTACACAAACTGTAAATATGGAGAACAGAAATTGCTGTTAGTATTTTTTTGTCCTAAAGCGGCACAAAATTTTGTCTATGAAGTTCAATTAATTTAAGTTTTGTTAAATTTGTATGACAATTTTTAGTTCTTTGTATGGGATTTTATTTTTGGAATAAGTTCAGCAAGCAGATAACTGTTACAACATCTAATATTTCTGCTTGGAATCCCTCACACACTACATGAGTCTGCCAGTCACTTATATGTATTGCTTCATTTTGGAGATCTTCCATTTTCAATTGGCAGAATTATTGTACTCAATATACGAATACTAGTAAACTACATTTAGTTCTGTCTTATGCATTAATTTTTGTAAGTGTGATTATATTTAATGTACGAATAAGCCATAGAATAAAAAATTATCTATGGATAATATTCTGAGTACTTAGATTTGTTATATTTCCTGTTTAAAAGAGTAAATTTTTTCTGTATTTGAAAAATTTTTTGCTTATTTTTTAAATTTATTTTGTGTGTGTGTGTGTGTGTGTGTGTGTGTGTGTGTGTGTGTGTGTGTGTGTGTGTGTGTTTTGTGTGTGTGTAAATGTTTGTAACACTTTGCAACTTTCATCAATGGGGGTCGGGGTCCATATACAAGTTTCAGACACCTAGGAAACAAGATAAAGAAATAATTAAATACAAAAGTACTGCTTTATGATTTGTATTTATCTCAAAGCTATTCACGCTTATTACTGTAATAGTTTTAAGAATAAAATGGTGCCGTTTTTAGTATGTTTTTCCTTAATTTATGTTGTTTCTAACCTTCTATTATAATTTACACTTACTCTTTAACTATGTAATTATTTCTAGAAAATAATTTTAATGGAGGTAAAATCTGATAAAAAAATCATCCCACTTTAGCTTAGAGAACTCGAAGGTTCAAATTTCCTGAATCCATTCTAATTAAAGTTGGGCCAAATTCCCATTCGATTCTCAAATTGTTTTTTTCTTATTCTCGATTTTTTCAAGTTATACAAGCCTTATGATATTCTCTAATAATGAATTTAGTTAACGTCTTGGTCATACGGTGAAGCCTTTTAAAAGTTCCGTTTTAATGTAATAGGCTGCACAATACGTTCGACCTTGACTTATGAATAGGAATTTCTGAAAGCCTGACAAAGATATTGGACAAAATTAATGATTTATTTAAGGTGAACTTCAGTTCCCAATTACAATATACCTTCAGTAGTAGCCATTTGAGTTTTTGTAACTGGAAAAATTGGAACTACCTTTTCTTTGTGTTTTGTTTCGATATGTATGAAGTGGTGGCGACCAGAGATGGGGAGAGTGTGTATATCGAGCCCTTCGAGTGAGAGTGAGGCAACAGAGCAAGAAGAGCGGTGACAAACGGACCAGACATGCTTCTGATCATTTTTGTTGTCGTAAATAATATTAATATTTTTGTGATCTGAAATAGACATTTGCTTTAATCGTTTATTTCATTTAAAGCAACTAATATTAAAATAAGACATAGTTGGTAATTAATTATATTTCATATAAATTACACCACATACGTATTTTAACAGTTTCAAAAACTAGAATAGGAATCGGCACTTTAACCAATGGAGAATCGAGTATCAATGATTCCTCGATACCATTAGAATCGACGATTCCTGAAATTGAAATCGGCTCATCCCTAATTCTAATCTAAATTTAAGAATGGTTTTATCCTGTTTTTAAATTATTGGTTCTGTGGCTCATACACAAATTTTGTAAGCTTTCCTACTGTTTTTCATTCTGGCTCTGAAACCTTCACCCAATTAAAACTAGCAAATCTTGATAGGAAGATGGACCACATTAATGTTCCATAAACCTTTGCCATTTGTAGCAAAAAAGCAGAATGGTTTTTCAATAAGCTTTAATCAGTCAGAATTAAAAAAATATAAACTCTTATACCAATCTAAATTTATAAATTGTCACATAATAAAAACTTTAAAAAACAGGCTGTTAACAAGATGTTAAATTGTTCTGTAATAGATGTGCCCAATTCACAATCATTCTGATCAGCGATTTAAACAAAACAAAATTAACATGAACGGTTCTTCTGTTGTACAAAATTATCTTAGGCCTAGTAGTTACTGAATTTACAGAAGATGGTCCAATCTGTTCACTTTATTAACACTTTCAGCACGGCTAGCTTTCCGGCATGCTCTGGGTTCCCTTACAAGGTACAGAGAGCATGCCGATGCGCTCCTAGCATATTTTCTTAGATACGGCGAGCTCACTCCCAGGCTAATTGAAACTTCTCTACTGTCGATATGTGTTTGTATAATCGTTTGATTTTTACGTCAATGCTTCAGAAAAGTTTGGAGAATATTGTGCCTAAGCCGTTTTTAAATCCGACCATCCCAATTTAACTTTTGATGCTTCAACTGTAACAATGTTTAAGGGAGTTTTGTGAACAGATTTAATGTGGTTTAACTTCTATATTTTAATGTCTTTTTTTAGTTTGAACCATTTAACGCTGCAAAATATCTGGTAAAAACAACTATTGTAAAAATTAACTAAGCTTTCTGAACTAACGCAAGAATAAACGATAACTGTCTTTTTAGAGCGAATGAACCAAATGGAGGTTGGAACAGACTATTGTAAATATGTGTCATTGAAAAAATGCTTGGACACCCAAAAACCTAATGTGTCAACATAAGATTGTAGTAAACAAATGTCAGCTTATCTCGGCTGTAAATAGTATCGGGTGTGACATATGTATTATCTATGTCTCCGTTTACATTATCGATCTCCGAAACACATGGCACAAACAGAAACAAACATTCCGAGTTAAACGTTGAGTGCTTATTTTAGTATGTAATATATTTTAGTAGTAGGGTCTTTAGTTTTGTATATAATTTTTTTTCTGTCTTTTTTATTGTGTTTTCTTATTTGTCATACAGTAATTTATCATTTCTATTTCTTTTTTTTAATTGTGACCCGATAAATAAAACAATATTTTAGAGCCTAATACACTGTTCTGATGTCACCAATAAACATGTATATGTTAGAAATAAAATTATTGAGATGAAAACAACGGGCTTGATAATTAGATGCTACGACAAGCTATGCAACCCGCATAGCGTTCCACTGTCGACAGAGCTGGAAGTTAACAAAAAACAGACAGTAGTTTGATGAGATCACCAATATCGCCACCGTGTTGAAAGTGTTAATCTTCTTGAGCTCACATATACATGAGCGGCGCCAGGTACACCCCTGACTTACATCTGCATATATATGCAAGCACAGTAATTAATGATTGAAGGAAGCGCCTGTTCATAGATGAACAAACCCATTAAGGCTGTGGTCAGGAACTTTGAGCTTCTATGTAATTTATCGTATATTGTTCTTTAATAAATTACATTAAGATAATGGCTGTGACAAGCCTGATGTTGCTGTCAGTCCCACATCTTTTTTATTCTGTAAACCGGAAATAGTGAAGCATTTGGTTTTTGTTTATAACAATATTGGTAAGTGTTTAAATCACTAAAACTTTAGTGATTTATATGATTTAAGTATCAATCAGTAGCAAATGTTTGTTGCGTGTTGTGCTGTGTAAACTCGGAAAATTACATAACTTGTATATTTTTGTGTATTTCCGAAACAGACAATAATAGTGGGGGTCTATTGGGGGAAATAATTTGTTTCCAACAGCTTTAGGCTCGAATCAATTTGTAAAAACACATATGTAAATTTAGAAATTTAAATATAAATTTAGAACAAAACAAATTTATTGCGTTTCGTTACATTCGTGCAATGTTTACTATGAATTTGCTGCAAAAATGTAGTTTTCACATTAATCACTTTTTGAAAATGCATCAGAAACAAAATTTTTGAAAATGCAGTAGAAAAAATCAATATTTAGAAAAATGCAATATTAGAAAATTATAATTAAGAAAAATTGCATTAGATAAATTTATCGGGAACACTATAATCTAACGCAAACTTTAAATTATAAATAACTCTTAATTTTTTTTTACTAATTATGATTTCAAATGATAATCAAATAATAAACTAAGGTACAAAATAATGAATGAAAAATTGCACATATAAAATACAGTGAAACCTGTGTTAGGCGGAATCCCGTCTATCGCGGAAAACTTTAAAAGTCCCGATTGTCGCCTATTTAATTTACCTGGTTAATAACCTTCATAAGCCGGAAGCTGTCTAACGCAGAAGCGGAATAAGCAAAAGGATGAATGATGCGTATTTACTACGTCTTAGTTCTGCATAAGCCCGAAAATCTATCATATACATGCTGTAAAATATAAAGTTACAATGACTTCCGTTTAGATAAAATACAGTTTATAATATATTTTTTTACCATAACAAAATTCACAGATAGGTCTGCTTAATTGTAACGGATCGTTTTTATGTCTGAGAATTCTGTAACAACGTTAAGGATTGCTGATATGCACAAGATAATGCAATGGTATACAAACAGCCATAATTTACTATAGGCTATGTGTCAGCACTCGTTTCCTTCAAGATAACGCAATGAATGGTTTACAAACATCCACGTCCAGCCAATAGATCGCCTTATTTTCCGCGTAATCAGATCGTACGTACAGTAGCGTCAGTAGTCAGCCTACTGTACATTGTCCTTATTACGCATTTTTTTGGTGACTCTGTTATTCGTGTTATTTTTTGTTTGTGTAGTGTTTATCAACTCTTATAAGTGTGTCTTTGCTTGAACTTATACATTAGTAGTGTGTAAAGAACAAATAAAAGAAGATTGGTTGAAAAGCGAGAGACCGCTTCATTCTAAAAGGCAAAAAACATGCGCAAATATTGAAATTGACAACATTTTATTTAAATGGTTTACCCAGGTGCGAACCAAGAATCTTCCCATCTCAAGTTCAATATTACAAGAACAAGCTAAGTCAATTGCCGCTAAGCTAGGAAACACAACATTCAAAGCATCAAATGGATGGTTAGAAAGTTTTAGATCCAGACATTCAATTTCTTTCAGCCAAATTTGTGGTGAAGCAAAAGAAGTTAACCAGGAAACAGTTGATGATTGGAAGCACAAAGTTTGTGAATTAATAGCTGGTTATGAAGCCAAAAATATTGGAAACTGTGACGAGACAGGTTTGTTTTTAAAGCTCTCCCAAATAAGACTTTAAATTTAAAGAATGAAAAATGTATTGAAGGTAAGCAGTCAAAAAAAAAAACTTACAGTTATAGTTTGTGGTTTTGCAGATGGAAAATTAGAAAAACCTTTGGTAATTGGGAAATCATGGAAGCCCCGGTGTTTCAAAAATGTAGGCCAGTTACCAGTTGAATGGCATGTTAACAAGAAGGCGTGGATGACATCAGCCATTATGGAAAACTGGCTTCGAAATTTGAATGGTAAAATGAAGTGTGATAACAGGCATATTTTGCTATTTATGGACAATGCAACGTGTCATCCTCGTGAAGATTACTCTCACATCAAATTAGTGTTTTTTCCGCCCAATACTACTAGTGTTACTGAACCGATGGTCAGGGCGTTATTAAAAATCTTGAGGTTCACTATAGAAAACATGTTTTACAATCTCTTATTGCTAACATAAATTCATGCTTGTCAGTACAGGAATTGACCAGTAATATCAGTTTTGGATGCTATAAGATGGATATCGAGTTCCTATGAGAAAATTTCAAAATCGTATGTTCAAAATGCATTCAAAGAAGCTGGTTTTATTCTACAAGAAGAACTCAATAATGCTATTGAAACGGGGACGCAAGACATTATCTTGAACATGGTGAAAGATTTGCTGACAGAAACAGGACATTCTAGTTTATCTGCTGAAGAATACGCAATTTTTGACAATGAACTGGCAACAGAAGAAGGCCCAAAATCTCTGGACGAAATTATTGAAGTGGAGACTAATGAGATTATAGAAAGTGAAGAAGAAATTGAAGAAACAAAATAAAAACATTTGGCGAGGCTTTAATGAAAATTTGTGAGTTAGAAGATTTCGTGGTACGTATTAACAGCCCGGAAATGCGTCACTATTTATTACAAGTAAAAACATTAACTGAAACACAAGCCAGTAAAACTAACCTTTTAAAACAAAAGTCAATGCTACATTTTTTCAAGCCTAATTGATTTTATTTTTACGTAAGCCTACTATGTACAGTATTTAGCCTAAATACAGTAAGAGGAAAAATATTGTTTTTAATAAATTGCATCATTAATTCATAAATTTTGTTGACAAGTGTTTTAGTTTTATAGTTTTCTATTAAAAATGTTTTGTGGAGAAGGATAAAAGGATGCTGCATTAAAAGGTAAGATTTTTATTATGTAATGTATGCTTTAACATTTTCTGTAGTGTGCATAGCTAATACCACCTAGAAAACAAGGTTTGCCAGTTGTCACATCACATGCTACCTATCATTATCCAATCAAGATAACTGATATTACTGTTGAATGACGTTTATTTAGACGTTAAAATGTGATAATTTTCTTGTGATTTAAATACATTTACTTTATATGTTGAAGTGTTATCTCTGTAGGAAATAAACAGTCAGTACTTAATCGGAAATAAATAATTAAATTAAATACTGTATTAGAACAAATGTAGACACGATGACAATTGTCCCTTATCTATGTGGTGTTGGTACAGTGCCATACAGCTGATCAGTAGAAATAATAGTCTTATAGCTAAGAATCCCCACGGCCTACCCTCACCCCAACGCTAAAAATAGACTGGGCAAACGTTTCGTGATGTTACCATCATACAGTACACTACTACTGTATAAGTCGGAAACCTGTCCTAGATGGAAAAAAATGCCGGTCCCAATGGATTCCGGCTTAAACAGGTTTCACTGTATATATATATATTTAGTGCTTTATAAGTGAGAATATTTTTGTAACAAAATACAACTCAATAAACGCGAAAATTAAATCGTACCCACTGGATGTAAATAATTTAATCCACTATGTGTAGATCTTATGTTTGTCATAGTAGTATTCGCTTGGACAAGAATTGAACTTCTCAAAACTTTTAGGTCTATAGCAAGTGGATATATATAGCATTTTTATATATGTTAAAATCTGTTGTTATTTTATATTATACAATATGCATTAAGTTTTATAAGTGGCATCATTAATAACTATCAACTAATTCTTTATTGTGCTGGAAATATTTATATTATATACAAAGCAATGCTCAGACTGATTATCAATATATAGCCCAAAAAGCTAGAGACTTGGAAATTTGAGAGACCTTTCTGTGATATATTTAAGTGCAAAGGCCTAAGAAAGGATTTTTCAAAATTTCAATTTTAAAAGTTTTTTTTGTTTTTTTTTTTAAACTTGGGAGCGGGCTTTAAACTGTTCGAAGCACTGCTACCTTAAGGTATATTGTACTTACCTCCCTGATCTAGTCAAATAACCCCTTCCCTCTTACCAGGTTTAGGAGTTTCCTGACTAGTGTTTTACCTTCAGCATTCACCAGAGCTGTTCCATCACCAAAGAGGTTGAAGCGCCTCTCAGCAAGTACTTCACATCTGTAAATAATGTGTGTGGCAGTCTCCAGTTCCTGCCTGCATAATCTGCACACTGGTTCATCTTTGTAGATACCCATTTTATGCAGATGTTTCCTTAGTCCACCGTGACCCGTGAGTAGACCTGTGGCTATCCTCAATTCCTGCCTAGACAGATAGATGAGACTCTTCTGCAGCCCCAAGGAAGGTTTCCTAAGGGTTAGCTTACTGTGTCTCATCCCTTCAGACCTGATCCAGTGCTCACAGTGTCTTTCAGCCATCCACCTTCGCAGTGCCATCTTGACCATGGATTTGGAAATACCTACCGCAGGCTCCGGTCCAATCAGGGGAGTCGAAGACCCTCCCTGGCCAGCGCATCTGCGGCTTCATTTCCAAGTATTCCCCTATGCCCTGGCACCCAACCTATCTTGATTTGATTGTGCCTTGCCAGGGCATGTAGGTTATTTAGGCACTCCCTGACTATGGCTGAGGTGACCACATGTCCATTTAGTGCCTTAATTGCTGCCTGACTGTCAGAGAAAATAGCAATCCGGGTCCCGTGTGTTTCCCTTCTCGCTATCTCTCCCAGACAGGCATTTATAGCATATATTTCGGCCTGAAAGACAGAGGTATGCCTCCCCAAGGAAAAAACTAGTTTTACCCTTGGGTTTTTACAATACACCCCCGCCCCAGTGCCGAAGTCCATCTTGGAGCCATCTGTGTACCAGATCTGAGCTCCCGATGTTAATGTCCCTGACCATTCCATCATAGTTTGGTGGACATGGTCAGGTGGAAACATTCGAGTAATGTGGTCGCTGCCCATTTCCAAGACGGGTTCTTTGACCCACGCACTCGATACTCATATGTCCCGAAACATCTTGGAGGTTAGCCCAGTTGCTCGAGTTGCGCAATCTCCATGCCGCCAGCCTCGCCTCTCCTCTAAGGACAAGCTCAAGGGGAGGGAGGTTAAGCAATACTTCCATTGCTCCACCAGGTGTAGTTGACATCACTCCCAGTGTGCACAGACAAGCCAATCTCTGGATAGATCTCAGTTGAGCTATTGTCTGTGCCTGGTTGGCCTTTGTCCACCACACTAGAGCACCATAGGTAATCATAGGTCCTATCACCCTCAGTTGAGCTATTGTCTGTGCCTGGTTGGCCTTTGTCCACCACACTAGAGCACCATAGGTAATCATAGGTCCTATCACCCTCAGATACATCTAGTGCATCATTGATGGCTTCAGTCGCCATTTCTTACCCACCATTCTTCTCACAGTCATCAGTGCCCTTTTGGCCCTGTTAACTGTCCTCTCAAGATGTGAGTTTCCTGTCCAGAGTAACTCCCAGGTACTTCACCCCCCACAAACTCAAGGTATTCACCAAACAAGCGGGGCATCCTGGTCATCAGATCTTTTCGCTGTCTGGTGAAGTTAATGAGAGCAGTCTTTTTTGGATTTACCCTAAGGTTCTCCTTATTACACCACTCTTCAATCAGTCGTAGAGGATTTCTGATTACCTCAAGGACTGTATCAGGAAATCTGATACCCCAGGATCAGATATGTCGTCCGCATATCCTAGACAGAAGTACCCCTGTTCATTCAGGAGTTCAATAAGGTTGTCAACCACTAGGCACCACAACAGAGGAGAGAGAACCCCCCCCCCCCCCTGTGCACAGCCCAGACTTGTCACCGCCCTTCTGACCTCCCCTGCCAACTCTACAGAAATGCTTCTGTTTGTTAACATGGAACTGACGTCTTGCACCACTTACCATCGTCTCCACTGAGGGGTTATTGAATTTCGAGGAAGGCACCTATGGCACAACCTTTCTTAGCGATCATTTGCTCAATCCTACCAACCACTTGATGGAGAGCTCCCTCGCAGGATTTCCCTGGATAAGCATACTGGTTCCAATGCAGTGGTTTTATAGCCAAAGCACCCCTCCCCCCTAATATGCCTATCAACCAGTTTTTCAAGTCCCTTAAGAACAAAGGACATGATTGTAATAGGTCTGTATCCTTTCCCTTCCGATTGGTTACCGGTGGGCTTAGGTATAAAGACCACCTTGCTAGATTTCCAGGCTGCCGGCACATGCCCTAGAGCAATGATTAGTCTGTATAATTTAGTAAGTACCAGCACCAGCATATCCATTCCCTGCTGCAGCAGCACAGGATAGATCCCATCTGGACCTGGAGATTTGTAGGGTTTAAATATGCCAATAGCCCATCTTACCCTTTGTGGAGTTACTATCCTCCTTGCCACTTCCCAGTCCTCCCTCTTACCACGTCTTGTGGAGAGTTTGGCAACTGGTTCAGTGTCTGCTCCCCCAAGTTTCCTCAGAGTACTGGAAGGGAAATGTGTTCTGATTAATTCTTCCACAGTTTTCCCTACCGTTTTTGTTATATTACCCAGTGGGGTTCTTAGCATCCCCACCGGGTTAACTGGGTCCTTAGAGAGCACTTTATACAGTCGTGCCCCTTCCCGAGTTTTGTCAATCTCATGACAAAACTCCTTCCAGGACTTCATGCGTGCTTCTCTAATTGCCCTGTTGTATTCGGTTAGTGTTTTTCTATACTGGTCCCACTCCCTGTTCTTTTTTGCTCTATTAAAGAGTCTCCAGGTGGTCTTCCGAAGTTTGGCTAGCTTCTTGTTCCACCATGACGGATCCCCTACTTTTCTCCCCTCACTGAGAGGGCAGTTATTAGTAAAGGATTCTACTATAGCCTCGCCAACCAATGTGGCAGAGTCTTCTAGCTCTCTCCTCCCACCATACTCCAATCCAGCCTCCTCAATCCGAACACCCAGGTCCCTCCTGTAGGAGTCCCAGTCTGTTCTTCTTGGATCCCTGGTTGGCCGAAGCATGGCTGGATTTAGAGAGATATCATACCTAATATGTCTGTGGTCAGAAGAAGATGGTTCATCCGATACATACCAATTTAGTACATACCTAGCCATCTGGTTCGATGCCACCGTAATGTCCAGGACCTCCTGTCTGGCCCTAGTGACAAACGTCGGCTCTTCCCCCTGATTTAAGACTAGTAAATTCTTAGAGCTAAGATAAGCTAAAAGTTCCTCACCTCTAGTGTTGGTACCTGCACTTCCCCACGAAGTGTGATGGGAGTTAGCATCCATCCCCACCAGCAGCTCCTCATCCACAGCCCCGCAGTGCTCGACCAGCCTCCTCAGCTCTTGTGTTGGTAGAGCCTCCGGGTAGTCAAAGGGAAGATATGCCGTGGCCAGGATCAGCCTCTTCATCCTCCCCTCCGCCCGCAGCTCCATCATCACTGCTATCAAGTCCCTGCAGCAGAAGTTCATTAGTACAAAAGCACTCAACCCCCTCCTAACCAGGATCCACGTCCTGGGAACACCGGAGTCCTTATCATACAACAACTTACCTCCAGATGTCGCCAGCCCGCATATTCGTCCTCCAGAAATCCATGGTTCCTGGATGAGAACCAAGTCCACCTCTCCCCTGTCCAGCATCCTACACACGACAGCACTAGCCGCCCTGCTATGCTGTAGGTTCACTTGGAGGATCTTGATCATTTTTCTGCTTACTTCGCAATTGCCTGGGTTCGCAGAGCAGCCCCAGGACTAGAGAGCACCTTGAACGTGGCCTGTCTCAGCCCCACATTCACCCTCAGGTTGTTGTTCCGCAGTGCCCTGAGGGAGCCCTCTGCTATATACAGGATCAGACCTGCATCCTCCCTTTTCCTAACAATCACCTTCCAAGTATCCTGAACTACCCCAGGGTCCTGGGTTTTGAGCACCTTCAGGATCTCTTCCGGCTCCTTGTCGTTGTAGGGTTTGGGCACCCACATTGAAACCTTTGCAATGCAAAAGATCTCCTTGGGTGGCCCTGCCCTCAACTTTACCCCCTCACTCAGGGTGAAGCTTGGCAGGACCCGAAGGACCCACTCCAGGCTCTTCCGTGAGGAGCATACGGCATTTAGAGCCCCCCTCTCTAAGTATGCTGTCCTGAATCCTCTATCTCCACTCTCCGCCTCAGCGGACAGCAGTTCCGAAAAGAACAGCTCCAACGCCATCTCTTCCGAGAGTTGTCTCTCTGGGTAACTAACTGGGACAATTGCTAGCTTTTGCCTGAGGGTATCACCATGTGTGCCCGAAGACACTCCAGCATCCCCCCCTTGTCCCAAGCTTCACTTTCTTCTTTCCTCCCTCCACTGGAGAGGGCTTGGACGTCGCACTCCTAAGCCTTTTGGACGTGCAGGGGTTTGGTGCTCTTGGTTGATTGCTTCCCTGTTGCACCTCCCTCCTCACAACATCCAAGCCCTGGACTTTGACAGGCTCAGCTCGGTTTTGGCCTCCCCTCCGTTTTTTCAGGATTATTGGACCTCCCGCTGCTCTCGCCTGTTCTTTTCAGAGCCGCCTTTTGGCCGCTCCACTCATACGCTTTCTCCGTAAAGAGAGCGTGCTCAACTCTACAGCCACTTCACCGGTTTCTGCAGTCGGCAGCCGCCCCCGCACCCCCAGTGATGGTTGCCGTTGACACCTCTGCTACAGACTCACGGTTTGCCGTCTCATTGGCTCCCGCTGTCTGTGCAGTCTCAAAATCAATTGTTTTATTTTTATGGTCCATTAACGTCCCACGAGTATGGGGGAAATAACGGTCGACCAGAGCAGAGCCCCCACTGCCCTGGCAAGACAACATACAATGAGGGTTTGTCTGGTTCCTCAAGGAGATCGTGTGCGACTGCATTTTATACCCTGCAGCCATTCATCCTTCGGCACGATGCCTTCCACCTTGGATTGGGTATTCAGTCGCTGACCTTGAAGCACACCCCAAGTTCAGGACATTATTAACTGTTGCTCATGGAGCGAACAGCCTGCGTTACTCTCTTTTTTACAACTGTGTCGTTAGGGTAGTTTCCCGCCCATACTTCACTGTCGCATTGCCCTTGGTTCACCTGGGAGGTGAGAGTAGCATTGTGAGGACTTAATTACCAACTACCCCAGTCTCCCCAGTCAGAGCAGTTATTTCTACCACACCCAACCGGTTGACTGACGAGGAGGGATAATTCCTCACCTTTGAACAATTGCCTTGGTCCAGGCCTGCATATTCAGAAACCTTCCGGAATCCTTATTCACAGGTAACCTACATTTCTGTAGGCCGTCCCACTATCCGCCACCTGTGGACCCGCCCGGTTGCTCAGGCCAGCTAGCCGGGATTGTAAAGGTTAGAAATGGCAAAAATATACTTCCATTAAGAAATGTACAGAAGATATGCCAAATAGTACATATAACAACGTTTTCGCAGGTAAAGCATTAATTTGCAGAACCCTTTCTACCAAAAATGTAATAATATTGTAAAATATTTACTGGGGGTTACTAGGATGCTTTAAATGTTTTTTTCAATGTAAACAAATCTATTTTCAATTAATAAAATCAGTTAAAATTTAACATGTTCATAGCGAATTTGCTTGACATACCTTCCCTCTGATATCGCATCAATACGCTGCAGGTAAACTAGTCTTCTAAAATTAGTAAAACAAAGTATAGTATAAAAACATAAAATATAAGGTCCTGTATAATAATTAAAAACACGAGAATATACAAATACAATATTCTTCTACTCTTGGATTTCGTAGTCCATTGCGTTCGGTGAAACTTAATTAATAGCTTTACACTAATTTACAACTATCCGAATTTTAATATTAAAACAAACAGAAATAATACAAACCCCATACACTCTTTTACACTATTGAATTCTTTGCAGATAGAGGCAGTTAGGGAGGAGGAGTTAGTGGTTAATAGTAGCGGACTTCTGATAATCAATTTTGACAAATCAATGACATGTGACACATTTACATGTCTTAGTGATAAGAGCCAAAATACTTTTAAAGCCAGTCAGCTTCTTATGTGGGTATCCAGAACATGAAATTGTGGTTTTGTTGTTTATTGTTTACACAAAACACATAAAATATTAAACGCTCTTTTTTTCTGAATCATGGATCACTTGTAAAGTGAACTACCCCAACTAACCTTTTGATCTGTTCAGAGTGACCCACTCTAGAATCAGCTGATACTGACATTTTTGGAAAAGAAAATTTTCTTATTTTTGGATTGTAATCTTTTGTATGAAAAAGTTTCCATAACATTTACATTGATATTTGTTTATTAAGTGATATTTGTACAAAATTTTGTGATTTCAGAAAAATGTCCAGTTTATTATTAGGCATTAGATTGTCATTGTATGATTTTCAGAGAGTCAGAATTGAGGATGTTAATTTTAACATGAAAATTGAAAATTTTAAGGAAGACGTCTCTAAGAAAGCTAATTTACCTAAAGAAAATTTAGGTATGTATCTTTTCTGCAAAATGCATTTCGGGTATAGTTCTCAGAGATTGTCTACTTTCGATTTTTTTTCATTTTTACTTATGCCATTAAACAATAAGAAATCTATTTCAAATTATTTGGTGGTTAAACGAAATGAATAACATAATTTTAGGAACATACTTCTTTACCAAGGAATTATCACATTATATCCCAGCAAATATAAGTCTATTATATTATTGGGTAATTCTTGGTCAAATACTATTCAACTTTTTATTTTTCCACTTACTATATTTTATATATGTTATCAACCTTGTAATTGTAACAGATGATTTGAAATGTTGGAAACCATAAATATTGGTTAACATCTACACAATTATAAACATAATCTTACTCTGGCTTAAACACAAAAAATATGATGAAATAAATGATTGGTAAATGTTTACAATAGCGGACACCTACGATATTCTGGATAATTGTTCAAAACCACGAAAAAAGACGATATCCACAAGTAATTTTTTTATTTCTTTGAGGAAATTTACTTTTTAAATTAAAAGTAGGGTAAAAAATTCTCAGCGGAGGCATAAATTGTGAATGGGTGCGGAGTGATATAAATGTTTCATGACGTTACAGTTGTGCACATCGGCCGTACATATACATAAATAAACTTTATGTAACAAAACCATGTCTTTAAGCTGTATTGATAACTATTATTTTTGTTACTGCCAAAAAAGGTGAATTTTATATATATATATTAAAATATACCCATGAAGTACCCAGTCAGGATAGATTTAGTTCTAATTTTATAAATGTAACCATTTAGGTAATGTATAAAATTAAAACCAAATCTAACCTGACTGGACACTTTTTAGGTATATTTTAATATAGGTATATAGTAATGTGTAAATTTAAAACCAATCCTAACTGGAGACTTTATAAGTATATTTAAATTTGTGTATAAAAATTAAGCCAAAATGTTTCTCAAATATCTATACACGTAAGGTTGCATGAGGTACCACGGCCGATGCGTACAACTTTATGCACAGCACTGTGAGGTCAATAAACATTTGTATCACTCCGCACCTATTCAGAACTTATGCCTCAGCTGAAAATTTTTTACCCTACTTTTAATTTAAAAAAAGTAACTTTCCTCAAAGAAATTTAAAAAAATACTTGTGGATATCATCCTTTTTCGTGGTTTTGAACAATTATCCAAAATATTGTAGGTGTCTGCAGTTGTAAACATATAACAAATGTTTTTTTGGTATTTATTTACTGTGCCCACGTGATGATTTTAGCAAAAACAATTATACTGGGCAATGCAGAAAGTCATCAGGAATACGAAAAAAATTATTACAACTCTCGCTCATGCCTCAAAAATTAATAATTTTGGAAAATTGTAATTCCCCCTAATGTGGTGCTAATAGTGCTGGTAAACATGCACATTGCCCTCCCTCATTACAGTTCTTATAAAACGAATGAAAAACATGTTCTGAAGCTATATTGGTAATTATTGTTTGTTATTGCCACAGGAGGTTAATTTTTTATACCTATGAAGTATCCAGTCATGATATATTTTGTTATAATTTTGTATGTTTAACCAAATGTACACATGTAAGGTTAGAATAGAGATGACGTGACCTCACCTGGCAAAAAGTATTACTCTGCGAAAGCAGATGTCTAATTAGGTAGTGTAATGTTGTATAAAATTACAACCAAATCTATCCTGACTGGACACTTTACAGGTATATTTTAATATAGGTATATAGTAATTTATAAAATTACATCCAAATCTATCCTAACTAGAGACTTTATAGCTATATTTAAATATACGTGTACGTAGTACGGCTCGCTGTTGATACGCAAACGTAGTACTTCTGACTACTCCGCACTGAAATTTTTACACAACTTTATTTGATAAAATGGTATTTATTTCCCTGAGCGAGAGTTTTTGTTGTTTTTTTCGTACCTCTGATGACTTTCTGCGTCGGCTGGTATAATTTTTTTTGCTGAAATCGTACATGTGGGCACGGTAAATAAATACATACATTAAACATGTATCTTAAAATAACGCCTCAAATTAACGGTTATTATTGGTTATGTTAAGATTTACTAGTCATTTTAAACATACCAACTGTGAAAAAAGTGATATTTGAGTAAAGTATATTTCCATTTATCTTAGGAAATGCACATTGTCCGTTTAAAGTGCTAAATGAAACAGCACTATGTGTAATTATGTCATCGTCACTTTGGGGGAAAATGTATATTTGATATTACTGTATTGTGTTTTTTACTTGTTTTTCTTTGATTTGTTTTTGTAACTGAGTTTAAATATATATAATACTCGTTTCTAACTGCCTGAGAATTTGTAATTTCACATTTAAACAGATATTATTTCCTAGTTTCAATATTAGAACTTTTGTAAGATTAGAAACTGTAATTTTGTAAACTTGAGCAGAATAGACAGATGATATTGTTTTAGTCACTTGGTCAAGAAGACAGACAGAATGACTTATCAACATGGATACAGATGATACAGTATCAAAAATACAGAAGGGCATTGGTCAAGAAGACAGACTGAATGACTTATCAACATGGTTACAGATGATACAGTAAAATAAATACAGTAGGGTATTTATAATCATGTATCTAAATGGTTGGTTGGACAATTTTCTAAGTTCGATTTCCAAAGGGAAATTTATACGGTGAAAAATAGCATAGAATTTGTAAATAAGATTAAAGAAGTAAAATAAGGAAGTATTGGTTTCTTTTGATGTCTGCTCGCTATTTTCAAGTATCCCTATTGATGAGACGATAAAATACCTTATCGTATTTTTAGAATGTAATAAATTAGAGAAACAGAAAATCAATGAATATATTAAACTTACAGAATGTTGCATGAAACAAAATTATTTTCAATTTAATAATGAATATTATAGACAATTAGATGGTACAGCTATGGGGAGTAGCCTATCTCCGTTTATTGCTAATTTATTTATAAATAGATTTGAATTTGAACTGAAAAGAGACCTTCCATATTTTCCACATATTTGGATTAGATATGTGGATGATATTTTCGCGGTGTTTAATGCGGAAGAATGTCAAGTAGAAGAATTTATAGCCCAATTAAATAGTAAGAACCTAGCAATTAAATTTACATTTGAAATGGAAGAGAGTAACAAGTTAAAGAGTTTTTTGGATATTTCTTGTGTCAAAATAGATAATAAATTGGAGTTAGACATCTACAGAAAACCAACGAATAATAACAGATATTTACTAAATAGTTCTAACCATTGCTTTCAACACAAACTAGCAACCTTTAATTCGATGGTGAATAGACTTCTTAAAGTGCCGCTAACAAAAACACGATTTTATAATGAATTAACAAATATTAAAGATATTTCTAGGTGGAACCATTTTGATATTAAAGTTATTGACAACATATTTAGAAACACTTTTAAATGTTTTAAACTTGCCTATAGTAGTTGAATTTCGTAATGTAACTTCGTAACTACAAAATAGCTTACTCTACACACAACACTCTCAACACACAATTTAAACCCAACAACAAAATCAATGACATTTACAACACCACTGGAGTTTATAAACTAACTTGCAGTTCATGCCCCAGTTTTTACATAGGCCAGACAGGGAGGTCATTCTACACATGTTACCAAGAACATATAAAAGCACTAAAAAACAATAACTACCAATCAAACTTCGCCGATCATCTCAACTCCACAAAACATCACTACATAGACATATCATCTAACCTACAAATTCTTCATAAACAACACAGAAATAACCAACGCTATACAACCGAACAATACGAAATATATAGGCACTTCAAACTACACCCTACACACATACTCAATACACAATTACATTACAACTCACACACACTTTTTGACATCATAACTCCTAATACTCACAAAATACACCCACACCACCAAAATATCCCACCCCCACCCTAACCTATGTAAACCTTGAGATCAGTTACGGTCTGAGTTGACAAAGGGACACATCTCCCGAAACGGCCGTCCTCAACAAGCAAAGTAAGTGCTATTATAGGCAAGTTTAAAACATTTAAAAGTGTTTAGTGATTACTAGTAGCTCACGCGAAGATGGAATCAACAAATGTGAACATATTACGGAAACAAAAAAGGAAACTGTTGATGAAAGATGCCTCAAATTTATTACTGGAAGAAGGAAATAGAAGATACATTAGTTTACCGTATGACACAAATATTACAAGAAGATTGAACAGTATTTTTAACAAGTTTAATATTACAATCGCGTATAAAAGTTCATATAATTTAGGAAGTTTGTTAGGGAATCCGAAAGATAAAATTCCTATGTTTGAAAAATCGGGTATATATCAAATAAATTGTGATCAAAGTTATATAGGTCAGTCTAGGAGAAAAATCGTCACTAGATTTAAAGAACATATTTCCCATATTAAGTACCTCCGACCAGAAAAATCTAGTGTAGCAGAACATATAATAGACACAAACTATTTTAGATTTCAATAATATTAAGTTAATGAAAAACAGCATAAGTTAACTTATGTTAACAGCATAAGTTTATTAAATGTTTTTGAAAGTAATTATATATATATATATATATATATATATATATATATATATATATATATATATATATAAATGTAGACATAATAATTTAATGAATTGTGACAAAGGGCCTATTCCTAATTCAGTTTTATATTCTTTGATTGATTAAATTAAAAATCAGCTGATTTTAAGTGATAATGCTTAAGACAAAATAAGAATAAATTTATAACCTCAATATTTTTTGCTATATATACTTACTACTTACTAGCCAATGCCCACCCTTGGCTGTTGAGCGATTTGGTGACGCGCTGACCAGTATAGTCGAACCAGTGGGTCATCATCATTTCCGGAATGGTCGAACAAGCTTCACTTCATCAGATGATCCGCATCCATCATATCGTGTCCACAGAGAGGGCATTCTGGTGTTGGGAGCACACCAATGCGATGTAGATGGGCGGCCAGGTAGTCATGGCCGGTTTTCATTCTGAACTTGGCAACGCCTACAGCTCGTGGAAGTCTGTGGTCGATGGGCCCTGTGCTGACTAGGTTTTCCCATTTTCTTCCTGCTGATTGCTGTGTGAGGTACAGTTTGCTGGCCCGGTCGTTAGTTGCATTGATGAGAGCTTTCGTACTTTGCAGCGAAGGCATGCAAATGGGTTGTGCCATGGATGTGCCTTTCTTGGCCAGAAAGTCTGCCCTCTCATTTCCATAGATGCCAACATGGCTTGGGATCCATTGTAAAGCTATAAGCCAACCCCCATTCGCCAGGTGTTCCAGGGCTTTTCTTGTCTCCATTGTTCTTTTGCAGTCTGTCACAAGCAACCGTAACACCCTCAGTAAATTGGACATTGTGCAGAACACAGCGTTAAGGATCATAACGGGTGCACCTAAATCCACACCCATTGCAGCAATGGAGACACAAACGAATGTAGTGCAGAGAGAAAATAGCTCTCTGATTCTGGCAGAGACATAGAGGAGTACACACTCATTGGACAAGCTACAGACAAGCCACGGCCCGACTGAAGACTCAAATAACCCCAATGGCGTCCTATGAAAGGGTGGCCTTGAAGTATGGAATAGCCTTAGAGAAGCCAGCACTGCTTATAGATTACCACGAGTTTTCCCACAATTTACCAAAAGCTAATTGTGGATTAAAGAACCACAGTCAGTCAAAATCAGCATCCCTGGACGTAGAACTGAGGCAAGCAGCCCTGCATACAATCAATGAAGAGTACCCACAACCAGAATGGTTACATATATACACGGATGGATCTTCAATACCGGAAACAGGAGCTGCCTACTACAGTCCCAATTTTGAGGGATATCTAGCAGTGGGAACTCCCCAGACCAACTACGATGGAGAAATAGCAGCAGTACAAGCAGCAGCCGCAGAACTAAACAAAATAGCCCCTACACAGGCAGTTTTCTTCGTCGATTCACAAGCGGCTATCTGTAACTTATTTTTTGCTATATATGTTACGTTGTAAATTAAATTAAGTTTGTTCAGTACTTCTGAAGATGGTTACCTAGTAACCGAAATGTACATAAAGTGATTAAATTAAGTTATTTTTTGGTTATTGGGTATGTTATTTAAAATATTATAGTAGGGTATTTTGCCTAAATAGGTCTCATGATAAAAAATAATAGATCTGATGTTCATTGATACTGAACAGTAATTGAATGGGTAGCACAATATTTACTGTCATTTACCAGTTGCCTAGAAGTGGTAAGGATGTCAGTTCTGTTTTATGCCTACTAATACAATACATTGATACAAATCACCATAATGAATCACCACTAAACAGGAAAGCAATAAGCGTGGTATTATTATATACTGTAAGGTACTATAGAACAGTTGTTGAGGACAGGACCTAACCTTTACAGCTGTACTTCTCGAATTTGTAATTTTGCCGCGGCATTTAACAGCTGCTGCTAGGGTTACGCCAATACATGCCTAGATGGCTCTCGTGACCTACTTATACACTCTACTTTTCTACTTATACACTCTACTTATTGGGCAATGCTTAGTCATTATTCTGTTCTTACCGCTGGCGTGCCCGCCTGAGCGCTTTGTCTTAACCGCGAAGTAAAACCGCCGTAAACTTTACAATGACCACAATTTAACTGTTCTTAACTCAATTAGTCTTTTACCAAGTGTCAAGTGTTATACCAGTGTTTTAACCGTGTTTTAATACAGCAACAAGTGCGTTAATGAATATTCAACTTGGTTACGTTACACCTACTGTTATTGCGCAATCTTACGTTTAGTATCCAGTGCTTTCGTTTTAGGACTTATCGTTAGCTACAGTGAAAGCTGCATTTTATAAGTGAACTGTAGTTTAACCGCGTGTGACCGCATAGGACCTTTTGAAGTAGTGAACTTTCATTAGCAATACTGAGTGCACTCTGTTAATGGATTTTATGTTATCAGCATATATTATAATTTGTGTTAAGTATTCCAGATAAGTTTCTATGACCTACTGAAGTGATAGCACTTAGGTAAGCTTTAGAGATAAACAGACTGTACTTCTAGAAACTATGTATTTATAGATGCCTAACTTAAGATTCTTTTATGTATTTTAATTCCTTTTCGGTACCTGAACCGATGGTCCTCCGGAGAGATTACAAACTATTAACCGCAGTTATTTTCAAGTAAAATTAATTAGATTGCAAAACCCAGGCAGTCAAGTGTCTGCCATAACAAAAACCGCAACCGCACTGTTGAGCTTACTAGGAAATCAAATCTTTCTCTGATTGGAGTCGCTTCTAATACCACAAGCATTTCAGAATGTGTGTCCCTACAAATCTCTTCTAGATAGGCCACAAATTTCAAACTTGATGTAGAAGCTGCAGTACTACCTCACATCACTGATCCTCTTCCATCAACCGCATTATCACCCAGTATACGCGCACATTACAGTTATCTGCCACTTGCTGACCCTCACTTTGACACTCCTGCCAAAACTTAATATTAGGATCTGACATATTTACCCGTAGTCTTGTCAATGGACCACGGACCACAATCAAAGGTCAACCTGCTGCCCTAAACACCTTGGATTATCTCGGGATCACTTCCCGACCATCTATGTCGTCAACCTCATGCCCTCACTGCGAGATTAGCCGCATGCTACGACTCTGTACGTCGATCCATGGAGAGCAAAGAAGTCATCCACACCAATAAAGACACTCAACGCTATAAAGACTTACACAAGATTACCACCACCAGTGACTCCGTTAAAAGAGTTCAGCTAGCCAACCATATCACCGAGTCTCTTCGCCACCTATTCGACGCCTCCGGACTGCTCATGGTGGGCGGTAGAGTTCATCAGCCTCCACGAAATCACCCATTTCAGCAAATTTAATCAATTCTCAACAGCAGACCTATTTCCTTCTTTCTTCCCCCTAGCAAACCCATATTCTTCTTACCCCAAAACGTCTAATTGGTCACCCGCTACTGAATCGTCCTACCCAGTGGTCCAAGGAACCATCTATCATTTAGCAACCACCACTTCTTCAGCAGATGTCTAACCGCTTCTGTCAGTCTTGGTCCACCTCTCACTTACCTGCGCAACACCCCACAGAAGGATTAAGGACTTCAATCCACTTAAGAAAGATCAGATAGTCTGCACACCTGTTACTAACTTTTGGACATCCATCCACCTCTTAGCTATCCGCTGACCTCCTGGACTTTTTGTCTGGCTCTTCGCCCCTCTACTACTCACCCTCTCAGGTTCTAAAAACATCCGTTTTTGGTGGGCGGTATGTTGTGGACAGGACCTAACCTTTTCAGCTGTACTTCTAGAATTTGTAATTTTGCCGCGGCATTTAACAGCTGCTGCTAGGGTTACCCTATTACATGCCTAGATTGCTCTCGTGACCTACTTATACATGCTACTTTTCCTTATTGCGCAATGCTTAGTCATTATTTTGTTCTTACCGCTGGCGTGCCCGCCTGAGTGCTTTGTCTTAACTGCGAATTAAAACCACCATAAACTTTACAATGACCACAATTTAACTGTTCTCAACTCAATTAGTCTTTTACCAAGTGTCAAGTGTTATTCCAGTGTTTTAACCGTGTTTTAATACAGCAACAAGTGCGTTAATGAATATGCAACTTGGTTACGTTACACCTAGCTGTTTTGCGCAATCTTACGTTTAGTATCCAGTGCTTTCGTTTTAGGACTTATCGTTAGCTACAGTGAAAGCTGCATTTTATAAGTGAACTGTAATTTAACCGTGTGTGACCACATAGGAACTTGTGAAGTAGTGAACTTTCATTAGCAATACTGAGTGCACTCTGTTGGATGGATTTTATGTAATCAGCATATATTATAACTTGCGTTAAGTGTTCCAGATAAGTCTCTACGACCGTACTGAAGCGATAGCACTTACCGCTGCCGCCTTTAGGTAAGCTTTAGATATAAACAGACTGTAGTTCTAGAAACTATATATTTATTGATGCCTAACTTAAGATTCTCTTATGTATTTCAATTCCTTTTCGGTTCCTGAACCGATGGCCCTCCGGAGAGATTACAAACTATTAACCGCAGTTATTTTGAAGTAAAATTAATTAGGTTGCAAAATCAACAAGAGTATTAGGTGTTTATCCAAATTTGCTACAAAAGTTTTCACCCTTTGATCTTATGGACAAATTCTGTCAAGTTTAGAAATGCATGAATGTAAATTTATTTGAAGTATTAGGTTCTTCGGATCGTTTGTACACAATTTATATTAAACTATAGAAATAAATAGTTGAATGCTTCAGGACAGGTTAGGAGCAATAAAAACAAAACTTGACAACATTTTTGTGCTGTAAGCAAATATCTAAGAGTCCCTCTATTTTATGTGCTTGTCCTACCCTTTATGAATGTATTATATAAATTAGAAGGTTTAGAGAAAGCACAACTTTTTGTAGAATACCATTTAATATTGTAGCAGCAAATAAGAGCAAAAGTGTAATAATAATTTTAAAGCTATTTAAATTTTTGTAAAAATTAAGATCACAGCAAACTTAAATTATTTTGGTTAATTTAACAAAGTTAAAACAAACTATATAATTAAAATATATTTAAAATAAAATTTTAATTTATTCCGAAGATTGTTCTCTAACATTTGCTTTTGTTTGAACTTTAATTTGTTTTAGAATTAGTTTATTGTGGAAATATTTTAGATGAAGAAGCAACTCTTGCTTCAAGTGGATTGAAGCCTGGAGCAATGGTTCATGTGCTGAAAAAGAAAGCAAAAGGTATTTCTTGAGTTTGTTGTTATACATTAAGTTGTTAAAGCAACAGGATATATTTAATTCATCATTATGTGTAAAATTAAGGTAAATATTTAGTTTAACAATATCTCATGTATTTAATATATCAGATATAACAGACATATCTTATATACACACAAATATATATATATATTTAAATATAAATTAATATTTTTTCTGAAAAAAAGAAATTTATTCACTTAAATCCATAATAATAATTCACCCATACATAAACAAAACCTCAGATAAGATCCCTCTAAAAACAGTATACAGAATAATATTTAAAATTAATGTAGTATATAGAATTCTATATTGTGCAAACAGGTTGTAGCTTTAAACAAAGTTCAAATCAAAGAACACATACATTCAATTAAATGAAATACTGATTCATCCATTTATATAACAGAAGCAGGTCACATTGACAGATATCAACAAACCCACAAACTCTTCACATCAATGAAAAATGATAACTTTTTATTCACAATATATTATAGGACCTACTATCATGAATTAATTTTATGTGACTTAACAAGGGTAATATTTTACTATGGAAGAGGTTTGTGACATTGAACTTGTGTAACTTTTTGTCCAATGCTTTGTTATAATACCCAGGACAGTAATATGTTTACCTTCCTAATGTTATAATGAGACAAATAACACTAAATTTTCAGTAAACCAGTTGAAATATTATTTTAAAAAAATATAATTAATTCTAAAATATAGAAAACCATGTACATAAAACAAAGTTTCCTCACTGAATGATAAATATTCTGATATGAGATTATGTTACCAGAAAAACACTGACATATTTTTTAAAATTTCTATTTTATTTTTGTAAATTTTGTGCAAAACATATTCTTGATTCTATGGTACATAATATATAAAACTAATGAAATTAAATAATAATATTTTTTATATTCCACTTTGCATTTAGTTAATTGCAGATTTACAAAGTAAGGATATTTATAAAAAATGTCTTTTTATTTATATTTCATAATTACAGTAGAGTCTTGTAATTTTGAGTCCTGATATTTCGAGATTGTGTTAAATTCGAGCCTATTTCTATTTAAAATAAAATGATGAGTTGGGCTTCCAAGATATGACTATATCAATACTGTATGCAAAGGAAATGAGCCGGGCTTTAAAGAAAAGTTTATACAAATACAGTATGCAAAGGAAATGTATGCAAGCTCATTATCTTGGCTTCCAAGAAATGTTTATATCAATAATGTATAGAAAAGAAAATGAGCCGAGCTTCTAAAAAATGGAAAATATAAATTTTTATAAACTTATTTAGTGCATTTTCAACCATAGTATTAGCTAAACACTAGTAAGTATTTACAAACTTGTCTATAGTAGCACTTACTTATATTTATTGAGGACGGCTGTTTCGGGAGATGTGTCCAATTGTCAACTCAGACCGTAACTGATCTCAAGGTTTACGTAGGTTAGGGTATTAGGGTGGGGTGGGATATTATGGTGGTGTTGGTGTATTTTGTGAGTATTAGGAGTTATGATGTTAAAAAGTGTGTGTGTGAGTTGTAATGTAATTGTGTATTGAGTATGTGTGTAGAGTGTAGTTTGAAGTGTCTGTATATTTCGTATTGTTCGGTTGTGTAGCGTTGGTTATTTCTGTGTTGTTTATAAAGAATTTGTAGGTTAGATGTTATGTCTATGTAGTTATGTTTTGTGGAGTTGAGATGATCGGCGAAGTTTGATTGGTAGATATTGTTTGTTATTGCTTTTATATATGTTCTGGGTAACGTGTGTAGAAGGACCTCCCTGTCTGGCCTATGTAAAAACTGGGGCACGAATTGCAAGTTAGTTTGTAAACTCCAGTGGCGTTGTAAATGTCATCAATTTTGTTTTTGGGTTTAAATTGTTTATTGAGAGTGTTGTGTGTGGAGTATGGGTATTTTGTAGTTGTACTTTCGTAGTGCGTTGGTTAGATTATGGGGTTTGGATGATCTGTATGGTATTGATAAGTATTTTATGGGATTGTCGTGTTGTGTGTTTTGTATTTGGGTTATTAGGTTTATTTTTTAGGCGGTTGTATAGTTTGTCAATCATTGTTTTGTTGTATCCGTTAGTTTGTGCTATATGTTTTATGGTGGTTAACTCCTGCTAGTGTTCTTCTTTGTCTAACGGTGTTTTAAGCTGGTGATATATCATGGTGTTTTAAGCGGCTAGTTTATGTTGGTGTGGGTGGTTTGAGGAGGAATGGTCGTATTGGTACTAGTGGGTTTTTGGTATTTGTTGAATTTATGTGTTTGTTTGTCTGTACAAACAAATTTGTTTGTTTGTCTGTTCCTAAATTGTAAGGTCTAGGAAGTTGAGAGAGTTTGTTGTTCTGTTTCGATGGTGTATGTTAGTACATAGTATTAGGGTTCATTAAAACTCATGTATTTTTTAATGTACGTATTTCCGTGTAATCCAAGTTTTCGGTAATCCGAGGGGGTTCGGTTCCATTCACCTCAAATTGTCAAGACTCTACTGTACTTGTAAATTATTCATAATTTTACTTTCCTGTTCTTTATAGTAAATTACTCATAAATTCATTCTTCTGTTCTTTATAAACCTGTTACTTCTTTTAAATGTATACTTTTGAGTTTATAATGGTAATTGGTGAACAAATTTATGGAAAACCGGAAATTGGTGAACAAGTTCAAAGCTAAGACAGATCTCTATTTTAAACATTTTATTTAGAGTTTTTTAATTTATTTGTTACAGAAGTTCCTCGACCAATACCAACAATGACACAGAAAGATATTGAAGCATTGGTTATGGCATTCCATGCTCTAAAACTAAATTCAAATTACCGGAATTTTTTACAGGTAAAATTAATAATGTTTACCTACAATTTTTATAATTAATAGAAGAATGATCATTCAAAAGTAATACCAGTCTATCTACTCTTTATTCATACATTGTGGATATTCATAAACAGTGTCTTACAAGGGTTCTTGTATTATTAATTATGCTGCAGTACTAAACTTTCGCCATACTTATTTATAAAAATTTAATGTTAACATATTATTTTAAAATAATCAGCACTTGTTGAATGTATATTAACTGATTGTGGGGTATAATTTACAATTAATCTAACATTATATACGGGAACTATCCAGTATATGGTTTCAAGCAGGTGAAACATGAAGAATTGCTTTTGATTATAAATTTGGGGTAAATAAATTACTATAAGTACCTATCAGCGTAATTATTACTTTCAAAACGTTTCAGCAAGTTAGTTCAAAAGTATTCACTTAGTTAGGCAATGATTATTTACTAATTTTAAAAATACTTAACTAAGTGATTACGTAATTGCTTACTTGCTGACACGTTTCAAAACAATCGTTCCTTTTTCGAAGCTAACCCTCTACGACCTAGAAAGGAACGAATGTTTTGAAACACGTCAGCAAGTAAGCAATTACGTAATCACTTAGTTACATATTTTTAAAATTAGTTTAGTCAGTGAATTCAAGATGATTACATCAAGCAACATCGATTATTTACTATTTAACCAATGAATTCAACATGATTGCAACAAGCCACTTTAAATACTAAGTTAGTATTTGTTGATTCCATCTTCACGTGAGCTACTAGTTTTCACTAAACATTTGTAAATATTTACAAACTTGCCTATAGTAGCACTTACTTATATTTCTTGAGGACAGCCGTTTCAGAGAACACCGTAAGCGGCTGTTATATTTGGGGACTCAAGTTACGTTCTGAGTTGACAATGGGACACATCTCCTGAAACGGCTGTCCTCAACAAATATAAGTAAGTGCTAATATAGGCAAGTTTGTAAATATTTACAAGTGTTTAGTACTAAATTAAATTGGATGTTTTCACTTAGCATTACTTAGTACCATATTTTAAACAGTTCATAAATATTCACCCCACCTGTAACTTATAGCTGCTCCCAGAGTTTCTTGGACAAAGGCCTACCATCTACCAGCCAGATTCCTAGATTTCGTGATGGCTTCTGGAAAGCTATACAACCCTCTTGAGTCTTATTCATATAAAAACTTTTTTAAAAATATTTTTAGAATTTAAATATAATTGCAATTAAGTGGTATTAGAATGCAACGATAATATATACAATGACTTCATGTTTAGAGAATTACATTTAAGGGGAATAACTAGCCTGTACCTTGTCCCAGAGAATAATTCTAAACATCTCCTGTTACAGAAAAATGTTTAAATCAGTAAAAATGTTAAATACATTTTTTCAATAATATACAATAGGTTCTTTACGTATTGAAATAAATTTATGAAATTAAGATAAATTTAAATATACGATCTTGCCAAATTCAACTTTTTCACTTGAAGTTTGAGTCATCTTTATATGACAAAAATGAATGAATTTTTAAAAAAATACATAAAATATTTTATAGTTTTTTTGTATTTACTTGGCAAAAAACCACTACTTTCTGATTTATTCAGCAGACGTGTTTCACACTAGGTCAGCACATTATTCAATGCTGTGAGTCACTGACAAGACTTGCTCATTTTAAAATTTACATTTAAAATAAATATTAACTCATCAATTTCTATTTATTTGTAAATTGAATATGCAGAACAATGATGTATGTAATAACTTGTCTTTATTTCATGATATTAATTTTTCAATGTTGAAATTTCATGTTGTATGTTTTTATACAGCATTAGTGTAGGAGAAAACTAGGGAATAATTTCTGAGTTGAATATTTGGAAGAAAGTTATTTTTAAAGTTTTGTCAGTTTTTGATGTATGTAAAATATTTAATGATTCAATTAATTGAAGTTCTAATGAGTTTTTATATAAATATAAACTTTAACTTTTGTAGTATAACTTTCAAGTCAAATATAGTATAAAATATTTTATTTTATATTTTAAAGATAAATAATAAATGTGTTTATGTATGCGTGTGTGTGTAAATTAACTTGCCATTTTCTTTGAATGTTTAATTGATAACATGTTTCATTAAAAAGACTTCTGAAGTTAAATTTTGTCTAGTTAGCTGCATTTTATTTTATTTCAGAATGATGTGTCAAAAATTCTAAAGTATCTTATAAAACAGGTTTTCAAATGCTGAGATATAACTGTTAAGGTTATTAAATTTGTTAATTATGTTTTTGTCCAAAAACTGTTTTTGGTGTAGATTGAGGTTATGGAGCTCAGCTCATATTAAGGTCACAGCGAGTATAGAAAGAAGGTAAAATAAAGTAGCTGTAGCCCTTACATACTTATTGAAGGAATTAGGTTTAACCTTCATAGTATGTTTGTACTAGGTGTATATATGTAGGTTATTTAACATTGTGAAAAAGTATTGCCATTAAAAAAAACAAATAAACAAAATAACAGTTGATCTTATGTAACAATTCATAAATTTGAATTAAAATTTGAGGAGCCTGTCATAAAATAAAATAGTTTATTCTTTGTAAAATAACCAATAATAATTGTAAAAATATCTGTTTCAAAGCCAAAAAGAGGTAAAACGTAATACGGTGTGGAAAACTAATTTATTTTACCATTTTTTAAAACCTAAAGTTCAAATAAATTAGGTTGTATTAGGTTTAATTTTATTTAGTCTCTATATCTGTTTAGAAACTCAGTCGTCCGGACATCTTGGACAACATAGTAACTATCACTCCTGGCTTAAATCAAGACCCAGTTGCCATATCTTTAATTCAAGACCCAGAATTGTTGGTTCGGTTGGATGATGTTAATACTGTTACAAGGTAAGTAGAAATAAATGTAAGACAGCGTCTGTCCATTAACCTTCAAGAGGGAGCATAGAATTTCAAACGGGAGAAGGCGCTTGCAGAGTTTTATTCCACACAAACTCGTTTAAAATTTAAACGGTTTTTGTTTTTATATTAGGGTGGCTTTACAATTAAATATTATGTAAATACATTGTAAACAAATTAAAAAATCATTATTGTACAATTTTGAATTTCTAAATGTCATATTTCTAAAAATATTTTGATTTGTTAAAATGTATATTAGACCACCGTTTTCATTACGGGAGAGGCGTTTGCAGTTTATTTTATTATTTATTATATAAAGTAATTCATAGTCTAAATATTAAAAAACTTTTAATCATGATTGTACATATGAAAATATGAAAGTAATTATAATATTTAGTGAAAATTAGGAATGTCTTACATGAAATATATAACCCTACAAATTGGCTTTATAACACAACAGGTTCTAGTGTAAAATAAAACTAGCAGAAACTTACAGTCTTTGTTGAAAAAACAAATCGTAATTCTTCATTTCTAAAATCACTAGTCACCACTGAGTTCTTCTACAAATTCTTCAGTTTGAATGCACTTCACACAACGAGCAGGTGCTGCATGCTTCTTGCAGATGAAAAACTTAGAATTACCACATTGAGTTTGAGATGAACGATTCTTCTTTCGATCTCAAATGAAACATCAGCCTATGGTTATATCTTTCTCAGATAGTATTTTAATACAGTACAGTCTCGCTAATCCGGTCTCCGATGATCCGGACGTCCGGCTAATCCGGACGGCCCAAAATTTTTGTTTAGTTATAGTATTTTACAGTGCACAATCAGTCTGCCGTCCACAAAAATATTTATTTTTATACGTCTATATTTGTTATTTTTCAAAGGGGTTTTCCTACTCTAATAGACAAATAATATAATTTATTCATTAAAATATTAATTTACCATATTATTTGTTTCTTTTGTCTATTAAAGTAGGAAAAACATCTTTGAAAAATTATATTCACATTAGATCTCCCAACACTACAACGCACGTGACATTAGAAACATCTAGCGATAAACGAAAGATAAAGGACCGCTGACTAAACGGATAGACAGTCTTTCCGTCTGGCGTCAGGTCAGTTGTGTTGTCGGACGGATGCCACCTTTACTGCTTCTTGCAAGATTTCTGCTCTAGGTGTATTTATTTCGTACCTACTAAAATTGCAAAAGAGTTAGGCGTGGGAAAACAAACTGTTTCCGATTGGAGAAAAAGCGACAGGAAATTGAAGATTTTTTTGCAAAAATGGTTAGTAAAGACAGTTTAGGCGGCAGAAGCACTTTAAAAAAACCAAAAAATGAAACCTTAGATGATGCTTTGTATGTTTGGTTTTGCCAACAACGGGAACAGGGTGTTCCATTATCGAGTGTAAATTTGCAAACGATCGCGCTGAAACTGAATGTAAAGTTAAAAGGAGGCCCTAATTTTACTGCCAGTGTGGGTTGGCTGTTACGGGTGGAAGGAACGACACGGCATCCGTCAACTCGGAATAAGTGGTGAAATTTTTTCAGGGGACAGTGATGCCAGTGAAAAATTTAAAGACAAATTTGGCAAGTTTCTCAGAGATGAAAACTTACAACCTTGTCAGGTGTTCAACGCTGACAAAAGCGGATTAAATTATAAAATGTTCCCAAAAAAAAAACTTTAGCTTCCAAATTAGATTCAGTAGCAAAAGGCCATAAAGTTAAGAAAGAACGTATGACTTTGCTGCCCTGCAGTAATGCTTCTGGCGATCTAAAATTTCCACTTGGTGATAGGGAAATCCGCAAAGCCTAGGGTTTTTAAAAATGTAAATTTAAGTGTTCTACAGGCCCAATACAATTCCAAAAATCAGCGTTGATGAACAGTCAAATTTTTAAGGACTGAAGTTCTTTGAAAACTTTGTTCCAACAACAGAAAAGTTTTTAAAAGAGAAAAAACTCCCTCGAAAAGTGATTAATTTATAATGCCCCATGCCACCCAAATGAATAATTGTGTCATGGTGACATTTTTGTTAAATTTCTTCCTCTTAACGTCACGGCTCTCATTCAGCCGATGGACCAAGGCGTGATAGAGGCGATAAAACGGCGATATAGGAAAAAGTTAATTTTATCGCTTTTGTAACAACAAGAAGCAGATCCAGCTACACAATTTATTGAAATTCTTAAAAAAGTGACTATAAAGGATGTCATTTATATGGCTGCAGAATCGTGGGAGGAAATTCAACCGTCTACACTCCAAAAGAGCTGCAAAAAATTGTGGCCTGAAATGCCACAGGAAAGTGAAATTTCCTGTCTAATGACGACGCGGAATTTGTTCAGATTTTTCAACAATTGGAGGGTTGGGCCGAGTTGATTATCAGTGATAATGACATTGGTTATCAAGTGCTCAATCGTCACGGTGTGCACTGCAAACGCAGAAAATGACAGCTCGGAAGAGGAAGACTACACAGATGAACCTGTCAGTACAAACTCGTGATGGGGCGGCTGCAATGCTGGAGGGGTTGATGACCTACTTTGAGAAACAAACTGATACTCAACTGCGGAGCTACTGACCTTGAAACGCCTACGAGATCGAAACGACGTCATTCATCGTTAAAACAAAAGAATATTACGGACTTTTTTCACTAAGTTTTTTAAAGTTTATTTTTGTTTCAGTTTCATTTTTGTTAGAGTTTTTTGTGCGTTTATACAGTATAGTGTAAATAACTTTATGTGAATACATTTATTCAACAAGAAAGATGCTTTGATATTTATTCATGTCATACCTTTTCTGTTACAATTACAGGATTTTTTGCTAAATAAGCTATGAAATACTGTACTGTATAACTATATTTAGGCCTGAGTTTCACTAACACTACTATTTCAATATGTTTCCCCGCCTAAAACACATATTGTATGCATTTGTTTGGCTTTTTCCGTCTAATCCGGACTTTCGTTGATCCGGACAGGGTCCGGTCCCATCAAGTCCGGATTAGTGAGACTGTACTGTAACAATAAAAACAAAAACAGTAATAATTTAAGTCCTCAAAGTCTTTTGTAATATAAATAGACGCTCACAAGGAACTCTGCATGAAATTTCAATCTGACCGCATGAGACAAAGATTAAATTCACACGAACGATATGGGGAAAAAATGAACAAAAATAGGTTGGGCCGATTCCTAGAATGCAGGTTGTGGAGTAACGAGCCGGAAATAAACTTCTAAAAACTGGAAAGACGTTTTCTTAACTAATAATGATACGTGCGGAGAAAAACTCCGCATGCGCCATCTCGAGGGTTAATAAATATACAAATTGATCTAATTTGGTGGCTATTACATGATGTATACTCTTGTTTAATAGTTTGCATTTAGTCTGATAAATACAAATGCAACATCTATACTCTAATTTCTTGTTATGCATAATGCCCCAGTTGTGCTTATTTTTTATGTGTTTGTTTTTAATGTTCATCAAGATGGAGATTGATGAAATCACTCAGAAACGGTTTGACATCAAGTTTTTGAAAATGTTTCAAGCAGTTACAAATATGTTGAGAGCTATTTATACTGGTAATGATGTAAACAAACCATCTGTTTTCAAGTGTATTAACTGTTTTAAAGATGGCCATAAAAATCGTAAGTATGATGCAAGGTTAGGACGATTTTTAACTTCTTGGTTGGCGAAAAACATAAAAAAAAGTATTGATCCTTACCCTTGTCATTTGCTGATGAATTTAATTTCTGTAAGTCAATGGTAAACACAATCCTAACTGAATATTTTTATTGTGTATAAATCGTACCCAAGTTGCTGATAAAATTTAAGGGGAAGAGAAAAGTTAATTTAAAAATGTTGTTGGATTGTTAAATATGGCAATGACTGGAGGATGAATCATGGTTTTTCAAGTATGAGCTTGAAATGAAACTGCAAAGCAATGAGTGTAAAGGAAAAAAGAGAAACAATCAAAGTTGTGATCATAGTTTTCTTTGATATTCAAGGATAGAGTCTTCGCCATGACAAGGCACCTGGACATTCAGCATTGATTTGTTTCTAAGTTTCTGGCAAAAAGTTCCTTCCGCATCCTTAATAGTCCTCTTTATTCACCAGACCTCACCCCTAGTAACTTTCAATTTTCCTAAAATGCAAAATAAACAGGCCAAAGATAAGAAAACTAAACCGCCTAACTTCTGAGAACTTCCAAGAGTTGTGATTTTGTGTCCATGGAGTTTTAGATCATTTTGAAAGTCAGAATGATTGCGGCTGCCAGCTCTGGTGCCTTTTGGTTGAAGAGAACAATTCTTTGAGGAATACTTTGAGCAAATAGAAATGAAAAGGAGATGGGAAAATTCATTCCACAGACCTAGTACTTTTCCTATTAGCATACTAACAAAAAAAAGCAAAATGTAATTCTCGAAGTCAGAGGTTTGCAACCTGTGGTACACAGGAAGATTTCAAGTGGTAAGTGTCATGTGGCGAAAAATTTATCTATTTAGCAGAATACAGTTCCATGATAGATGTTTTTAAAAAGAAATCGATAATAGATTTCTGGATCGTTTGTAAATCCAAGTATCCAATGCTCTTCCGGAAAGCTATGCTGTTTTTGATGCCATTTGTCACTAGTTATTTGTGTGAGAGTGGTTTTTCTGATCTGTTGTTTATAAAAAATTATTATAGAAACAAATTAACAAGTGTTAAAGAGGACTTCAGGATAAAATAAAGTTAAATTACTCCTGGAATTGACTCCTTACTGACAGGCAAACAGCAACAGGCTTCGCAATAATCAAAATACACATGACCTACATTGATTTTTGTTGATTTGTACGATTTTTGGCTGGTTTTGTACCAATTGTACAACATGTTTTTGTATAGATGTGAGTATTAAATAAAACTATAATGAGCATAGATGTTTAAATTTTCTTTTTATTGTCTTATTGTTATTCAAAATTAATGAAAGAGTGAATGAATAATTAAATAGCTTTATTACTTATTTAATACAAATAAAATAAATAATAAATGTGTTTCTAACAAAATATGAGTTTCTAAAAAAAATTAGGATTAGGGGGCTTTTTTTTTATCTACAACCACCCCTCCCCTCTCCCCAAGATGCCCTGGGGATTGTGGTACGCCAAAATCTACAAAAGAACATTGGGAACCCATACTCTAAGTGATTACAGTATATTATTGCCCAATTATATTTAGGTCAGTACTTCATGATAAGCAAAAATGCCATTAAAAATTGTTTTTAAAATATCAGAAAACTATGAACCACGCCCATAAAGGAAGTGTGCTAAATGTATTAGTTGACATTTTTCATGAAATGAGTTGTCCCATCGACTGTTCTCAATGTACTGAGCTTGAATCAGTCTCGTTGAGGAGGAGAGAAGTCAAACTACACGGAAGTGTAGCCAACATGTTGAAAATAAAATCCCTCTGGCCATGACAGCCTCAGTACACTTACTTTTCGGATTTGCCTCATATCTTTGTAATTAAAGATTGCTAAATAAATTCTGTATTTAATACTAATGTAATTTTACTTGTGAGTAACATTTTATATCTGCTGTAGTGTTAGTAGAGGTGTTTCATAGGGATGGTCGATCCAGTGATTTTAGTGACAGCGCCAGGTTGGATCAGTCACAAGGGATACCACACTAATGAATTGACTCCACACCTCGCTTTTTCTTTTTTGTAAGGCTTATTTTATTTAAAAATAAACTCCTATGAAATTAGGAACAAACTTCTGAGTGTGGAATACCCTCTACTGTACATATCACTGTCCCTATCTTGAAACGTGACCATCCACACACAATATAAATCAGTAGAAACAGTGAAAGCGACAAATCAACCAATGACAGCTGTGATAAAATATTAGTAACTTTTCAGTTGCAACAGCGACATTTTGCCCAATCACAACAGAGATAACCCCCTTCAGTCAATGGCATTGTACGGTAATCGGCATCATAAGCCGAGCGGTGAGAGCAGAGCCAGTGACAGCGACTAATCATTAATGAGAGCTTTTTCATCCAGTGACAGCGACAAATCAACCAATGACAGCCGTTTTATCCAGTGACTGCGACTTTTTGCCACATCACAACCGAGGCAACTTCCGATCGATCCAATGTCACTGGAACTGGAATTTTCCAAATTTTGTCACTGTTACCACCAGCGACAAAAGAATATCACCGTGACAGAAAATATCAACCAACCCTAATCAATCACCAGTGTATTTATTTTCATTTCTACCTTAAAATTTCATCATTGTTATCACCTCATTTTTGTCTTTTAATATTCAGGGCATTATTATTATTTTTCTGATGTAAAACATGTGTTGCTAAGAGGTTTTATATGGTTTCGAATTTATAATAGGATGTTGGATCAACACCCTGCTCTGGCAGAAGCAGCCAATCATATTGCGGCAGCAGTTCATGAGGATGCAATGGGTTCACCTAATGTACAACCTTCTACATCAGGATATTCATACTCATTGGAAGCACTCAGTGAAGATGACGAGATGGACTCTTCTCAGGTCAATGTCAATGTAATAAAATAACTTTTACAGCTATTATTGATATTTTAAAGAAGTTTCAATATTTTTTTAGTTTTGTACGAGGCCATTGGCTGATAATCTTATGTGAGGGTATTGTAATATTATGATTTTTTAATTCATCTAATTGTACCTATGGTTTAGCAAAATGGTTATAACAATTATAGGATATATATCTACAAGACTACAAAATTTGAATATTTTACTTAATGTAGTACCATAATTATGAATTGAAAGAGTCATTCAATTTAACAAACTCTCTCAGGTTGTTTTGCAACAAAATGAATTCCTGAGTAGAACTGAAGAATAATTCTAAAGATGTTTGGTTTGGTAACCATGGCAGATCAATTGAAAGAGTCATTCAATTTAACAAACTCTCTCAGGTTGTTTTGCAACAAAATGAATTCCTGAGTAGAACTGAAGAATAATTCTAAAGATGTTTGGTTTGGTAACCATGGCAGATCAATTGAAAGAGTCATTCAATTTAACAAACTCTCTCAGGTTGTTTTGCAACAAAATGAATTCCTGAGTAGAACTGAAGAATAATTCTAAAGATGTTTGATTTGGTAACCATTGCAGATCAAGTGAAAGAGTCATTCAATTTAACAAACTATCTCAGGTTGTTTTGCAACAAAATGAATTCCTGAGTAGAACTGAAGAATAATTCTAAAGATGTTTGGTTTGGTAACCATGGCAGATCAAGTGAAAGTAATTATTAATTAGGTTATTATTTAGTTTGTTTTTAATTCAGTTGGCAGTGCTTTAGCTGTAGAATGTGTTATTTATATCAAAATATACGAGTTAGAATATCATATTGACATTATATTTCAAAATTACATTTATTTTGTGTTTAATACCTTATATTTGTGTATTTTAAATATATTTTTATTTATTTACTCCTAACATATATTAATATACAGACACTTTTTTTTAAAAGCACTTACTTTTTATTAAAAATGGGATGGATGTTTCTCGAATAGGTCCTATTTTCAATTTGGATCAAACATTCCTTTTAATATTTGTGTACTTTGAAAATAGACAACAGAATACTATAAGATATATCTGCATACAAACTGTTCAATCAACTGAAATATATTTTTACTATGAAGATAACATCCAACCAGAAGGACAGTGGTTGTTTTGTATGATTAGGCATGGGTAAGGAAAGAAGTGTACTATATTCCATTCTTACGTTACTGTTCCTTTCATCTACTTACTTTTTCCCCTCCTGGAAGCTATGTGTGCCATGTACGTAAGATTCAACAAGAGTTGCTTTGTCTGGCTGCGCATTGATTAGGAAGAGAGTTAGCATTCAGTATTCTGACCTAATGACACATTTACTAAACACTTGTAAATATTTACAAACTTGCCTATAGTAGCACTTACTTATATTTGTTGAGGACGGCCGTTTCGTGAGGTGTATGTCATTGTCAACTCAGACCGTAACCCTGGACTTCGGAGTTACGGTCTGAGTTGACAATGGGACACATCTTCCGAAACGGCCGTCCTCAACAAATATAAGTAAGTGCTACTATAGGCAAGTTTGTAAATATTTACAAGTGTTTAGTGAAAACTAGTAGCTCACATGAAGATGGAATCAACAAATATTAACACATTTGTTTGTTTTTTTTCTGCTTTTTTCACGTTTTTATCAACTCTTCTGAATTTGCAAAATGTTATGCCTTTGGACATAGCAGATAAATATCTGCTCATTCAGGACTATATTGTGACGGATATGTCAGTGCATTGTCATGCTTCAAAAACCAATGATACTCGGTTTTTTACATTGCATCTCATATCTATCTAAAGGTTATCCGATAATATTTGTTCTTGACAGTTTTGCTTTAGTAAACCTCAACTCAAAATTAAAAATAAAAATTTGTTTAGTAAATAAATAAAAAAAAACATTACCCACATCTCTTTTATCCATTTGTGTGTCCTATTTGGCTTTTCCTAACATTAAAACATTGTTCTTTGTTGATACATTTTGTAATGTCATTTTAAAAATTTCAACTACGCCCTTTCAATATCAAAATTCTACTATTCTGTTTATTTGATGTACTCATGATGTTTGCTTCGTACACTTCACAGATCTCTCGATGAATGTCAGGTACTTTCACGCATTTAACATTAGGAAAATGTATTACACTGCGTATTTCACAGTTGGCGGCATTTTTGTGGAGACATTTTAAACATACGTAAACTACCTTTAACAGTGACAAATAGATCTGTAATCGCAGCTGTGGCTTGCCAACAGATATCGTTATATAGCGTACATGTGCCATCTGCCAACCACAACGCTACAACAATGGAATTTAAAGACAGTACTTATTTTAAAAACACAATAATATGTAGACTCTGTGGACAATCTTTCCCAAAATGGAAAGATGGTAAGGAAATACTTGATGTAAATCCAATATACTGAACCATTGTAACTTCTCTAATAAGTAACAGTTTTAACTAAAAAACCCATCATCTAAAGGAGAGGTCAACACTTTCAAGCCTGCGCCCGAGTATAGATCGGGCCATTTATGTAACGCTAGTTGCTTATGCCCGTGTATAGCTCAGCTCGGGTTTCCGTATTTATTTCCAGAGCAATGTAATTCCCATATATTCTTAGTTTTTCCGATGTCGTTCTTTATATTGGTTATTCTACTTTACTTATCTTTATCTTTAGGGCATTCAGGGTTTATTTTACAACACAAACTTATTTGGTTAAGTGTGCTATTGAGAGCTATCAGACATTTGTTTGACAGATGTTGGTTTTATCAGATAATGAGTGTTTTATTAGGGTGTGTTGTTTGTGTTGCAAGTTTGTTGTTGTGTATTCTAAATCTTATCTATCTGTCATTTTGATTATTTAATTTGTAGTTTGTGTGATTTTTGTTTAGGCTTCGGAGTTTATTGTTTTTCTCTTCAAGTTTATCTTTCAGTTATTTATTATATTTAATGTTTACTGTTAGAGATATTACATTATAGATATAATGGCTAAAGACACTTTGGGAAGTGATTCAATACAAAATATGTTGATTTTAGATAGTAACAGTGATAGTGAAACCAATCTTGACCTAGGTACAATCAATATATCTTTCATTGATGAACTGAATGAAAATGTAAATAACCCGATTTTAGAGAGTATTCTAAATTTTAAAAGCAATATTTATAAATTACATTTTCTTTTAGCTTTAAAACGATATATAACATGTAATATTTATTTTCATTCCAATGTAAAATATGTATAGTGAAGTGCAGTAATGTACAGTGTTGCCATTTTATTTTTTAAAACTTTTTTATACAATTTTCAAATGAGCATATCACCATCTACATGTAAGTAATCAATTAATATGTATATATATTTCCTGAAAGCTTGTTTCATTCCATTTAAAACAATATATAATTTGTTGTAAATATGATATTTACTGTCAGGAATTTTTTGTATTTTATCTAAAAACCTCCAGGCAGACAGAAACAGGCGGAAGCCCCTACTGAAGGGATAGGCTTCAAAGTGTTAATAGTATATAATTTAATTAAATTTTTTAATTAAGATAAGATACACTATGTTTTGTTAAAATTAATATTATGATTTGGACAAACTTGATTAAGTTTTCTGAAAATTTGTACTTACTTCTTTTGTAATAAATTTGGTATTCTAAAATTATCGAATTTTCTTGCACTGAACAAATTTGTACTATTTTTCCAGTCTTCAGATTCGCAACCCTTTCGACAAAATGTCACAGAAATCACAGCTTCACAGTTGGCTGCCGCAATTGCCTCTGTTACTAGTAAGTATTTGTGTGTATTTACTCGATGCTTAAATCTATTCGAGCGTTATAAAGGCAAATTGGTAAAAAAAACTTATGTTGTAAGAAAATTTTAAGTAATATAATTCAAAGTTGTGAAATCGCAGTTTAAGATTGTTTGATGTGTATTATTTTACACTGCACCAGGTGTCATAATATCCTTTCTACTAGTTTTGATTTAATCTCTCACTCTCACTTCAGTCTTAGCAGGAATGAAAATAGGTTGATGCTTTGATACTGCGGCATGTCTCAAAATACCCTTTCCAAAAGTTTCAGCTTGATCCATTACTCTATTTAATTTTAAATGCCAGTATAATGTGGTTGACGATTTAACACTCGTTAGGTCTCAAAATACCCTTTCCAAAAGTTTCAGCTTGATCCATTACTCTATTTAATCTTAATGCCAGTATAATGTGGTTGATGTTTTAACATTGCTCCATTAACTGTTATGTTAAATATTCAATGCCCAATGAATGCTGATAGAAAATAATTGTACTGACTTGGGAAGCAGTAGCTCAAGACTTTTTATAAACAAGAAATCATATAATTATTTATATGATATATATTATTTATCTTTATATATATATATATATATATATATATATATATATATATATTTTGTAATGTCATTTTTATCTAACGCAATACAACGATGTTTTACTATTAAATATTTTATTTAAATGAAGATATTTTATTTCAAGTTAAAACACAAACTCCTGAATAATTTAAAATTCTTTATTATAACTATTTATTAATTCAACAAGTAAACAATTAACACAATAAACAGAACAAAAATAAACTTAACAACTTTTAACAAAATATACTAACTCTTATTTTCTTTTAATTTTAGAGTTACACAATTTTAATACCCTTGGCTAATTTTGCGATCTCTTAGTATCTCGGGGTTATAGCATGGGCTATATTTTTTTAATTCTTAGGTTAATTAAATAAATTTTGAACAAACAATATTAAATTTTGAAAATGCAAAAAAAGGCTAAACTATTTGAACTGGATTATTTCTTATTTCTTACTATTAATTAACTACAAGATATTCTAATATACAAATTTAAACTTCCTTATTATCTTAATGTCCATTAAAATTGCTTTTTATAGCGCTAATAACTTATCAAATATCGAAATTTCAGTTAGCTTACGTAAGATTCCATTCTCTCCAAATTTGACTTTTTACACACTTAAATTCGTTTTATTTACTTCACTTTATATTAACACAGTATTACATTTTGTAATTCACTTCTTAATTTAGTTTGGCCAATCTTCTTAACAAAACGGTATAATTTAGACGAACTCTTTCCAAATAAATAGAATTTTGACTGCACAGCAAGGTCTGCTTCCTCCAGTAGCGTCACCCACGCTAGAATGCTCTAACTACGCGTCCTTAGATTTTCTTTTAAAAATGTTACAAATATGGCGGCCTCCTCCTTCTTAAAAACAACATCAGATGGTTTATAATTTAGTTCGATTTTTTTTTCACTAGAATCGATTGTCACACTGACCTATTTCCTTGCTTTCACATCTGTTAATGTCAATGAACTATTTTCACCAGTTTTAATTTCGTTAAACTTTGGTTGAAACTTACTGTTTTAATTTCCTATCCTCAACAAACCTTCCAGTGTTTATTTTATTAATATTATTAGTGTGTGAAGTGTCTTTGTGTTTTACTTTTGAAATAGTTCTGAATTGTGTGTGTTTTGCTTGGTCTTTCATAAACATAACCTTTCAATTTTCTTTTGTTTACAAACGTGTTCACTTTCTCCTTCAAGTAATTACTTATGCCCTATGTTACTAATATTTACAATTTTGTTTGAATATAATTATTATTAGATTATCTTGTTTTAATTTATGTGTTAGGTTATTTGATATAACAAATTTCCTAATACATTTCCAGTTCAAAAACCTTGTTTACAATTCTATGCTTTTACCTAAATTTAGTTTTCATTTAACCTAACCAATCTTTTAATGAATTTCTTTTTAAATTTTGTGTGAGTTATTTCTAATATATTCTTCCAATTCTTAAATAATATTATATAGCCCATTCTATAAATGTTACAATGTCCCCTAATTTAATTAAAATAAAAAAATATTACTAATCTCTACATTACACATTCTTTACATTTTACAAGCTTGATTAAATATACATATTTTTTTTTTTTAAATTAAATTTAAATTAACATTTATACTTTAAATTGTCCATTTATACTTAATTCCTACGACACAATTTTATCTTAATTCTTTAACAATCAAATACTGAGCTGAACACTTCAAGCTACATATTACTTAACATATCTTCTAACAACACAATATACTTATAACTAACATTCAATCAACAATTCTTTAACAATTCTAACATATAGTAACAATAAATCATGTTCTGGTATTTACAATTCCTTCCATAACTATATTTTTTTTTACATTTATTACAATTGGAAACCTTCCAATCATAAGTCTGACTCAATATTTATTTAACATATATTCTCTGATACCGTGTCTTTAAGTCCCAGCCTATCCGAGTCATAGTATGTCTAGATTTGGTCAAATTGGTTATAACATTTCTCTTTCCCTTATTTCTGTTTATTCCTTGTTTATTATTGATCTCATATTTATTTTGCTTTTAGCTTCATCTAACTCTCAGTTCTAAGTTAGTATTTTATCTCCCCTTCCAATCTCACATCCAGTTCAATTATTTTCTTATATCATTTCAGTTTATTTTGTATGAAGTTTAACATCTAATATTTTTAAAGGTTGCAATTTCATATCCTCAATTTGATCATATCTATAGTTCCTTCGATTACACTATCCCTATATCAACGAATATAAATTTTGTTTTAATACTTATTTATCAACGCAGATTCTCCCTTACAATACGACGAAGTTTAAATACACAATTACCATATTTTTATTACAACGATGCTTTAATATTTATTATCATAGATTCATATTTCTTTTATAATATATAATATATACGACGAAGTTCCATTATTTATCAACGCAGATTCTCCCTTACAATACGACGAAGTTTAAATACACAATTATCATATTTTTATTACAACGATGCTTCAATATTTATAAACATAGATTCATATTTATCTTTATTCATTATTCGACGAAGTTTCTAATAAATTATCGTAGATATAGTTACCATCCCTTAAACTTATCTCCTGCTAACGTTTTCTTATACATATAATCACCTAGAGTTTATTCATATTGCTTCCTTCACCTATATTTAATATCTCCCTTCCTATTTTATTATTATTTTCCTTTTCCAGTTCTCCTGGATACATGTCATATAACTGCCTGTGTCTATTAATGCCTGTAAACTTGTTTCCTCTATTAATTTCTATTCCTGGGTTTCTGATTGTCTTAGTTTTCCGATTGACTGTGGGCAAGCTGCTCTTTTCTTGTCCCCACGCCTGTCCTTGCCTTAACACCGTTTACATCTCCATTGTATCTTTCATCTGCTTCATAAGTTCTATTTTCTGTGTTTCTCTCATATTTAAATTCCATTTCCCATTTTCCAAACTTGAGTTGTGCCTCCACATCCATTAACATATCCGTACCTATGATCATTTCTCTCAACAAGCTTTGTACCACTATGCATTGAAACGGATATTTAACTCCTTCCATTTCTCCTATTACCATTTTCATTTTATTAATCTGTTCAGTCTTCCTTTTAGTTGCGGTTTGAATTGTTATATTTTTTATTGGCAGTACCTCCATCTTTCCTACTTCATTTCTTAACCTTCCCTGCTCTCCTAATATTTTCTCCCTTACATCTTCTACTTTCCTAAAACTCTCATCTGTTATTTCTCTTTCTCCTATCACCTTTAATTTCAACTCTCCTAACTCTTCTGTGTTTTTCTTTATTATATTTTCTACTTTCTCTACCTCTTTTTTATTAATTTCTATCACATCAGCTATTATTTCATTTGTTTCCTCAAAATTTTCCTTAATCTCCTCCTCTAATTCTCTATCTTTCTCCTCTATGTCTCTTCTCACATCCTCTATTACAGCATTATTCTTTTTTCTCCACTGTTCCCTCATATCCTCTATCATTCTCCTATTTTCTTCCTTTAGGCTTTCGAATTTCGTATCCATTTCCAACCTACTTGAGGCAAATCCTCTGTTCATCTCTTCTTTCATCTCCTTATTTTCCTCCTTTATTTCCTCACTATTTTTATTTAATTTTCTTATTTCTTCATTACTCTGTTCAAATTTTCTATTCATATTTTCATTATATATATCTAATTGTCTATGTAGATCCTCTCTCCCTTTTTCACTCATTTCCATGAGAGTTCTCATCATCTCCCTTAAATCTTCATTCTCATTATTTCCCTGTTTTTTTTGTTGGGTTTGCATAGGTAGTAGTCCCCTAGCTTCTTCTACCTCAATGTTTCCTATTGGCATATCTGTGCCTTCCATTTTTTTTATTTCCAAACTTGTCCCTTTTTCCTGGTCCCCTACAACTACCAGCTCGCCTATAATATTTTCTTTTTCTTTTTTTTTTTTTATCTGTAAGTAACTTATTATACAAACATAAACAATTTTTTATATATACTATAAACCTAGCCTTGATTCTATTCAACTCAGTGTTTAATTTTACAAAATTTTTCTAAATCTATTTCCAGTTCAAATGTTTTTCATATAAAAAGTTCTAAATTAATTTTGATTCAAAATCTCTCTAAATAAATTTTATCGAGCCCCACGTTGGGCGCCAAATGTAATGTCATTTTTATCTAACGCAATACAACGATGTTTTACTATTAAATATTTTATTTAAATGAAGATATTTTATTTCAAGTTAAAACACAAACTCCTGAATAATTTAAAATTCTTTATTATAACTATTTATTAATTCAACAAGTAAACAATTAACACAATAAACAGAACAAAAATAAACTTAACAACTTTTAACAAAATATACTAACTCTTATTTTCTTTTAATTTTAGAGTTACACAATTTTAATACCCTTGGCTAATTTTGCGATCTCTTAGTATCTCGGGGTTATAGCATGGGCTATATTTTTTTAATTCTTAGGTTAATTAAATAAATTTTGAACAAACAATATTAAATTTTGAAAATGCAAAAAAAGGCTAAACTATTTGAACTGGATTATTTCTTATTTCTTACTATTAATTAACTACAAGATATTCTAATATACAAATTTAAACTTCCTTATTATCTTAATGTCCATTAAAATTGCTTTTTATAGCGCTAATAACTTATCAAATATCGAAATTTCAGTTAGCTTACGTAAGATTCCATTCTCTCCAAATTTGACTTTTTACACACTTAAATTCGTTTTATTTACTTCACTTTATATTAACACAGTATTACATTTTGTAATTCACTTCTTAATTTAGTTTGGCCAATCTTCTTAACAAAACGGTATAATTTAGACGAACTCTTTCCAAATAAATAGAATTTTGACTGCACAGCAAGGTCTGCTTCCTCCAGTAGCGTCACCCACGCTAGAATGCTCTAACTACGCGTCCTTAGATTTTCTTTTAAAAATGTTACAAATATGGCGGCCTCCTCCTTCTTAAAAACAACATCAGATGGTTTATAATTTAGTTCGATTTTTTTTTCACTAGAATCGATTGTCACACTGACCTATTTCCTTGCTTTCACATCTGTTAATGTCAATGAACTATTTTCACCAGTTTTAATTTCGTTAAACTTTGGTTGAAACTTACTGTTTTAATTTCCTATCCTCAACAAACCTTCCAGTGTTTATTTTATTAATATTATTAGTGTGTGAAGTGTCTTTGTGTTTTACTTTTGAAATAGTTCTGAATTGTGTGTGTTTTGCTTGGTCTTTCATAAACATAACCTTTCAATTTTCTTTTGTTTACAAACGTGTTCACTTTCTCCTTCAAGTAATTACTTATGCCCTATGTTACTAATATTTACAATTTTGTTTGAATATAATTATTATTAGATTATCTTGTTTTAATTTATGTGTTAGGTTATTTGATATAACAAATTTCCTAATACATTTCCAGTTCAAAAACCTTGTTTACAATTCTATGCTTTTACCTAAATTTAGTTTTCATTTAACCTAACCAATCTTTTAATGAATTTCTTTTTAAATTTTGTGTGAGTTATTTCTAATATATTCTTCCAATTCTTAAATAATATTATATAGCCCATTCTATAAATGTTACAATGTCCCCTAATTTAATTAAAATAAAAAAATATTACTAATCTCTACATTACACATTCTTTACATTTTACAAGCTTGATTAAATATACATATTTTTTTTTTTTAAATTAAATTTAAATTAACATTTATACTTTAAATTGTCCATTTATACTTAATTCCTACGACACAATTTTATCTTAATTCTTTAACAATCAAATACTGAGCTGAACACTTCAAGCTACATATTACTTAACATATCTTCTAACAACACAATATACTTATAACTAACATTCAATCAACAATTCTTTAACAATTCTAACATATAGTAACAATAAATCATGTTCTGGTATTTACAATTCCTTCCATAACTATATTTTTTTTTACATTTATTACAATTGGAAACCTTCCAATCATAAGTCTGACTCAATATTTATTTAACATATATTCTCTGATACCGTGTCTTTAAGTCCCAGCCTATCCGAGTCATAGTATGTCTAGATTTGGTCAAATTGGTTATAACATTTCTCTTTCCCTTATTTCTGTTTATTCCTTGTTTATTATTGATCTCATATTTATTTTGCTTTTAGCTTCATCTAACTCTCAGTTCTAAGTTAGTATTTTATCTCCCCTTCCAATCTCACATCCAGTTCAATTATTTTCTTATATCATTTCAGTTTATTTTGTATGAAGTTTAACATCTAATATTTTTAAAGGTTGCAATTTCATATCCTCTATTTGATCATATCTATAGTTCCTTCGATTACACTATCCCTATATCAACGAATATAAATTTTGTTTTAATACTTATTTATCAACGCAGATTCTCCCTTACAATACGACGAAGTTTAAATACACAATTACCATATTTTTATTACAACGATGCTTTAATATTTATTATCATAGATTCATATTTCTTTTATAATATATAATATATACGACGAAGTTCCATTATTTATCAACGCAGATTCTCCCTTACAATACGACGAAGTTTAAATACACAATTATCATATTTTTATTACAACGATGCTTCAATATTTATAAACATAGATTCATATTTATCTTTATTCATTATTCGACGAAGTTTCTAATAAATTATCGTAGATATAGTTACCATCCCTTAAACTTATCTCCTGCTAACGTTTTCTTATACATATAATCACCTAGAGTTTATTCATATTGCTTCCTTCACCTATATTTAATATCTCCCTTCCTATTTTATTATTATTTTCCTTTTCCAGTTCTCCTGGATACATGTCATATAACTGCCTGTGTCTATTAATGCCTGTAAACTTGTTTCCTCTATTAATTTCTATTCCTGGGTTTCTGATTGTCTTAGTTTTCCGATTGACTGTGGGCAAGCTGCTCTTTTCTTGTCCCCACGCCTGTCCTTGCCTTAACACCGTTTACATCTCCATTGTATCTTTCATCTGCTTCATAAGTTCTATTTTCTGTGTTTCTCTCATATTTAAATTCCATTTCCCATTTTCCAAACTTGAGTTGTGCCTCCACATCCATTAACATATCCGTACCTATGATCATTTCTCTCAACAAGCTTTGTACCACTATGCATTGAAACGGATATTTAACTCCTTCCATTTCTCCTATTACCATTTTCATTTTATTAATCTGTTCAGTCTTCCTTTTAGTTGCGGTTTGAATTGTTATATTTTTTATTGGCAGTACCTCCATCTTTCCTACTTCATTTCTTAACCTTCCCTGCTCTCCTAATATTTTCTCCCTTACATCTTCTACTTTCCTAAAACTCTCATCTGTTATTTCTCTTTCTCCTATCACCTTTAATTTCAACTCTCCTAACTCTTCTGTGTTTTTCTTTATTATATTTTCTACTTTCTCTACCTCTTTTTTATTAATTTCTATCACATCAGCTATTATTTCATTTGTTTCCTCAAAATTTTCCTTAATCTCCTCCTCTAATTCTCTATCTTTCTCCTCTATGTCTCTTCTCACATCCTCTATTACAGCATTATTCTTTTTTCTCCACTGTTCCCTCATATCCTCTATCATTCTCCTATTTTCTTCCTTTAGGCTTTCGAATTTCGTATCCATTTCCAACCTACTTGAGGCAAATCCTCTGTTCATCTCTTCTTTCATCTCCTTATTTTCCTCCTTTATTTCCTCACTATTTTTATTTAATTTTCTTATTTCTTCATTACTCTGTTCAAATTTTCTATTCATATTTTCATTATATATATCTAATTGTCTATGTAGATCCTCTCTCCCTTTTTCACTCATTTCCATGAGAGTTCTCATCATCTCCCTTAAATCTTCATTCTCATTATTTCCCTGTTTTTTTTGTTGGGTTTGCATAGGTAGTAGTCCCCTAGCTTCTTCTACCTCAATGTTTCCTATTGGCATATCTGTGCCTTCCATTTTTTTTATTTCCAAACTTGTCCCTTTTTCCTGGTCCCCTACAACTACCAGCTCGCCTATAATATTTTCTTTTTCTTTTTTTTTTTTTATCTGTAAGTAACTTATTATACAAACATAAACAATTTTTTATATATACTATAAACCTAGCCTTGATTCTATTCAACTCAGTGTTTAATTTTACAAAATTTTTCTAAATCTATTTCCAGTTCAAATGTTTTTCATATAAAAAGTTCTAAATTAATTTTGATTCAAAATCTCTCTAAATAAATTTTATCGAGCCCCACGTTGGGCGCCAAATGTAATGTCATTTTTATCTAACGCAATACAACGATGTTTTACTATTAAATATTTTATTTAAATGAAGATATTTTATTTCAAGTTAAAACACAAACTCCTGAATAATTTAAAATTCTTTATTATAACTATTTATTAATTCAACAAGTAAACAATTAACACAATAAACAGAACAAAAATAAACTTAACAACTTTTAACAAAATATACTAACTCTTATTTTCTTTTAATTTTAGAGTTACACAATTTTAATACCCTTGGCTAATTTTGCGATCTCTTAGTATCTCGGGGTTATAGCATGGGCTATATTTTTTTAATTCTTAGGTTAATTAAATAAATTTTGAACAAACAATATTAAATTTTGAAAATGCAAAAAAAGGCTAAACTATTTGAACTGGATTATTTCTTATTTCTTACTATTAATTAACTACAAGATATTCTAATATACAAATTTAAACTTCCTTATTATCTTAATGTCCATTAAAATTGCTTTTTATAGCGCTAATAACTTATCAAATATCGAAATTTCAGTTAGCTTACGTAAGATTCCATTCTCTCCAAATTTGACTTTTTACACACTTAAATTCGTTTTATTTACTTCACTTTATATTAACACAGTATTACATTTTGTAATTCACTTCTCCTTAATTTAGTTTGGCCAATCTTCTTAACAAAACGGTATAATTTAGACGAACTCTTTCCAAATAAATAGAATTTTGACTGCACAGCAAGGTCTGCTTCCTCCAGTAGCGTCACCCACGCTAGAATGCTCTAACTACGCGTCCTTAGATTTTCTTTTAAAAATGTTACAAATATGGCGGCCTCCTCCTTCTTAAAAACAACATCAGATGGTTTATAATTTAGTTCGATTTTTTTTTCACTAGAATCGATTGTCACACTGACCTATTTCCTTGCTTTCACATCTGTTAATGTCAATGAACTATTTTCACCAGTTTTAATTTCGTTAAACTTTGGTTGAAACTTACTGTTTTAATTTCCTATCCTCAACAAACCTTCCAGTGTTTATTTTATTAATATTATTAGTGTGTGAAGTGTCTTTGTGTTTTACTTTTGAAATAGTTCTGAATTGTGTGTGTTTTGCTTGGTCTTTCATAAACATAACCTTTCAATTTTCTTTTGTTTACAAACGTGTTCACTTTCTCCTTCAAGTAATTACTTATGCCCTATGTTACTAATATTTACAATTTTGTTTGAATATAATTATTATTAGATTATCTTGTTTTAATTTATGTGTTAGGTTATTTGATATAACAAATTTCCTAATACATTTCCAGTTCAAAAACCTTGTTTACAATTCTATGCTTTTACCTAAATTTAGTTTTCATTTGACCTAACCAATCTTTTAATGAATTTCTTTTTAAATTTTGTGTGAGTTATTTCTAATATATTCTTCCAATTCTTAAATAATATTATATAGCCCATTCTATAAATGTTACAATATATATATATATATATATATATATATATATATATATATATATATATATATATATATATATATATATATATATATATATAGGAATTTTTGGACTTGATAGGAGACTGACAGACTTACCTCAAGGCAATAGTCCAAAGCTGCAATCTCTTGGAAATAAGCACATGTAAAACACATATAAAACACTTAATAAACTTATATTTGAAATATTTCGATCAACATGATCTTCTTCAGTCAAGAAAGAGAAAAACAAAACAAAAGATTGAAGTGAACCACAGATGTGTATAAACATCCAAATGTCACAGATTCACAGATTTATAGTTTATGATATAGTGCTACATGTGATATGTGTAGAAATTGTTATATGTGAATCGTGTAAAGATTGGTTACTTGAAACTAGATATTAAAAGTCTGTCAGAAGGAAGGTAATGGAGCTGTTAAAAATGGTAGAAGTTAGGGGAAAGTTAAAAGGAGTTTTATCTGATGTTGAGGTTAGGAGGCTCTCTAGATTTGGTATACCACTGGTATGATAACTCCCATCTTCTTAATTCTGAAGAGTTGCAATCAGGGGGGAGGGCTTTAATTATTTTGGTGGTATAGCAATCATTGAAAGAGATGATGTTGTGACTAGCAGCGTGTTGAGCGGTTGGCCTGTCTATGTTCATGGTTCCAACGTCATGTCTGTGGCCATTCATTCTGATGCTCAGACTATCCGTGGTAAGGCCTATGTACTGTGCCGGGCAAAATTTACATTGTAACTGGTATATTACATTACTGGATGTACAAGTATGATGACCCTGAATCTTGAAGTCCACATTGGTTGCTAGGCTATGGAAACTATTTGTTGGGATGTGTATTGGACATGTCTTGCATCTTGGTCTATTGCACGGAAAGGAGCCGTGAGGAAGTTTGGGCGGTTTTTCAGTACTTGGATCTGGTAATTTTGGATGTACTAAAATACTTTTTAAATTGAACGGTTGTCTGAACCAAATATGTGGTGGATTTGAGAAAAGATCTTTGGTGTGGGCGGAAGCTTGAAGAATCTTGAAGCCATCCTTTAATATTTTGTTCAGCTTCGTTAGGCCTGGATGGTAATCTGTAACTAAAGACAGTTTGTCCTCCATAGGTGGTCTGGGTACATCAGATGACTGAGCCAAGCGGATTTGATCCTCAACGAGTTGTTTAGGGTATCCTCTTTTTTGGAAAGCTAGTAAGGTCTTTCTATTAAAGTCTTCCAATGCTATATCGTTGGAACAAATTCTCTTGCCCCTGACTGCCTGACTGTATGGTATGGACCTTTTTATATTCATGGGGTGGTTGCTATTGAAATGTAGGTATTGTAGGTGGTTCGTCGGTTTGATGTGGACACCTGTATAGATATTCCCATCTCTGATTGTTACATCTACATCCAAGAAGGTGATTGTTGCTGCAGACTTCTCCCAGGTGAATTGAAGTGTGGAGCATAGTGATAAGCCCTTCAAAAAACTTTCCAGTGTTGAGATTCCCTGTGTCCAAATAACGAATATATCGTCTATATATCTGTACCAACACAATGGTTGGTGTGTTTGAGTTTTTAGGAAATCTGTTTCGATATTACCCATGTACAGGTTTGCGTACGACGGGGCCATCCTAGTACCCATTGCTGTTCCTTTTATTTGCAAATAGTTCTTTCCCTCAAATTGAAAATTATTCTTTTCAAGAATGAATTTGGCGAGGTGAACTAGGAAAGGTGTAGTAGGGTAAGTGTTGTCAGAACGTTTGTTGAGGAAAGTTTCGAGAGCTGATAGACCGTGTGCATGCGGGATGTTTGTGTAAAGAGAGGTAACATCTATTGTGACCAAATATTTTTATTTATATGTATACAATATGTATAAATTATAATATACATATACTTTAAACCCTTATCTCTTCATAATGAGTTATCTGCCATCATAATTCACTAAACTCATTGATTATTTTTAATTAATTTGAAAGATACAAACATTATTACAACTAATCACTTTTACATTAGTTTATGACTATCCGAACTTTAATTCATTTTTTAAATTTGTAAAACCTTACTGAGACAGAGCGTTTTTGATTGCTCCGTGGAGATTTTCATCAGTGTCTAAAATTTCAGCTTGGAGTTGTTCTTTAAATAAGTGGTGACGATTTTAAAGGCAGGTTTTCGATAGTGTCAAAGAGTATGTGTGATTTGTATTGGGTTTGTTCGTTTTTGTGTTTTTAGGTGTAAAAGTGATTAATTAAGTTTCACCGAACGTAATTCAAGAGATTATTATAACCTTATTTCTCTTCAAGTTACATGAAGATGTGAATATATTCTGTTTTAGATAATACATCAGGAAATTTAGATGGTGGTGGAATTACTTCAGAGATGTTCAGCCAAGCAATGCAACAGGCAATTGCTAATGTGAACCCTTCTGCATCATCTGATCAGGTTAGTTTTATTGTGAAGTCATATAACTAAGAGGGAAAATATTTTGTAATTACTTCTCTTGATATTTTATAGCACTCATTTTATATATTGTTTGTAGTTATATTTAAGTTTAATTTGTATTGCATCTAGTGCATGGAGATATAGTTTATTGTAATTATCATAATAAATTTAATAATCTTGATAGTAAAATATAGAGTCAATGCTAGGAGTTACGTACTGTGGTTTAGAAATATAATAAGGGATTAAAATATTCAACCTGGCTAGTTGACTACATTTTAATAAGTATTGCTATAAAATATTTACCAACATTTGTTTTAAATTAATAGATCTAACTGCCTTTAATAGTTTTGTTTAAAGGTTTGTTAGCCAATCAGGTGGTTATAGAAATAACCAGTACATATACTGTTGTGTGCACAATATTGTGCAATACTACACTATATTGTGTATTGTGTAGCGTTGTACTGTAGCCCAACCACTTGTAACATCATTTTAGGTGATGTTGCATATTATGTCAGATTCAGAAAACAAACAAGACGTTAAAAATTTTTAAATGTAAAATAGAAATTAAAAAAAAAATTGTAATTGTAAACTAAAGTCCATGGATGAGCCTGACATCTATTTTTAAAAATCGGAACTCTAATGTGCGCTGCGCAGTTTGGGTGTGCGGAAACTTAGATAGTCGCATGCTAGCCTTGCTTCCTCCTTCTTTACCGTCGACATGTGAGCCAAGAAGGACCTCTTTTAGAGATGCGAAGACCAAGGGACGCCTTTAGTTTTTTCTTTTATGTATAATGGTTTGATCAAAATTTTATTTTTGTTAGAAGAGGTGTTGCTGGCTTAAGTAACAGCGCCGGGTTAGATTGCAAATACCTAAAAGACCGCTACCAGACGCAAAATGGCGAGATCCGTACCGGAATAATCCTTGTTACATCACCATGGTTAAAATGCAGCTAAGTTATAACTTTAAAACATTTTATGTTAAAAAAGAATAACATTCAAAAAAATAACTTTAACTTTTCACGGCATTACAATGCCGGTTTTCTGTTCAATGTAGGGAAAGTGTTAAAATTACTAGTGCAATGTAATATCGTCATTTAAAGTAAAATGGGCAATCTTAAATATGTAAAGCAATTTCAAATTAAATGTCATGTCCCTGCCGTAGATTTTTTTAATATAGTAAGGTCTCACAAATTAAGCATGTGTACAGCAAGCATAAGTCAACATTTCAAATGTAAATTTATTTGTAACTTTATAAAATATTTGTTGAAGTAAAATTTGATTTCTTTGAATTAACATTTGTCTTTTAAATTATTTATCGAATACATCATTCTTGTTTCAACTGAACATTTGAAATTGCAGGTCATCCTTTAATTATGTAACGAATTGCTGCAATCTTTAACATCACTTAATTATCCTTAAGAATTAATGTCACAATAAAATACCACGTTACATAAATTGCGCAACTCTGCTATAAATTATTAATTTTAAAACTTATAAAAGTTTCTGAACACATCAACCAAATTATTCAACTGAAACTAGCAGAGTTGTACTATTGATAACAGTGATTGTGCTTAAAAAATGATAATGGCTTATTACACTTTTGCTGTTACTTGCGACCAGACTTTTTGTTAACTAAAGGTTGTTAAATTGTTAACTTACACTTTGAGGAAACGTTTTCGACTTACGACTTCTTCAGCCTCATATTTTTGCCGCTAGGAATGCTGCAGTTGTGCTTTCTCGGTACCATTTTTTGAAAGTTAGAAGTGATGTGATGGAAGAGTATGTGTGATCTGTGCCGGGTTTGTTTATTTAGGATGTCATTTTTATGTGTGTTGCTATGTCTATATATTTCATACTGTTCTAGTATGTTTAATTTATGGCCTTTGTTGCATGTGTGGAGAATGCTCATGTTATTTTCCATACTTTTGAATGAGTGTTTAGTGTCCATGAGTTGATTTGCGAAGGTGGATTCAATAGTAGTGTGCAGTTTGCTTTTGTGTTCTTTATATCTTTCGGCAAAAGATCTGCCTGTTTGTCCATTTATTGGCCAACTTATTACAGCTGTTGCATTTTAGTTTGTATACTCCTGGGTTATTGTATGTGTTGGTATTGTTATTAATGCTGTATCTGATAGCCGTTTGGCTTTTATTTGTTGTCCTGTAAGCTACATTGTATCTTGCTTTTTTGAATTGGTGTGCTATTTTATTTGTGAGTTTGTTTATGTATGTGAGGGTGATGAATTTGTTTGTGTTCGTGTTTTTGTTGTTTGTGTTTTTGTTACTGTTCTTGTTGAGTATTTTTCTGTGTAGTTTGTCTATTAAATAATTGTCATATCCATTTTTGTGAGCTAAATAATTGATTGTGTTTAGTTCCTTTGTGTAGTTAGTTGTGGACATAGATATTTTATTTAGTTTGTGTAGTAAATGTTTGAATGCTGCATGTTTACGTTGTATTGAGTGGTTCAATGTGTTGTGTATCAGTGTGTCTGTCATGGTTGGCTTGCGGTATATGTTGAATTCATGTTTGTTTTGATTTTTTGTTATGGTTATGTCTAAGAAATTCAATGTTTTGTTGTTTTCAAATTCTGCAATGAACTGGATATTTTTGTGTATTTTGTTTATATGTGTTTGGAGTTGTTGGCATTGTCTTATGTTTCCTCGGTATAATATTATAACGTCGTCTACATATCTGTGCCAATATATTATCTTATCTGCGTGTTTGTTGTTATTTATGTTTTTATTCTGTTCTATATGTTGTAAGAATACTTCTGCGAGAATGCTTGAAATCGGTGAACCCATTGGTAGGCCTTGTTCCTGTGTGTAATATTTGTTGTTGTGAGGGAAGTAGTTATGTTGTGTAATGGTGTTCAAAATGTGTACGATTTCTTTTGTGGTTTTTTCTGGAGTGTTGTAAAGTCTTGGATTGTCTCGTGATATGTTTAGTGTTTCTGTGACTGGGATACAAATCAACTCATGGACACTAAAAATTCATGCAAAAGTATGGAAAATAACATGAGCATTCTCCACACATTCAACAAAAGCCATAAATTAAACACATAGAACAGTATGAAATACATAGACATAGCAACACACATGAAAATGACATCCTAAATGAACAAACACGGCACAGATCACACATACTCTTCGATCACATCACTTCTAACTTTCAAATAAATGGTACCGAGGAAGCACAACTGCAGCATTCCTAGCAGCAAAAATACGAGGCTGAAGAAGTTGTAAGACAAAAATGTTTCCTCCAAGTGTAAGTTAACAATTTAACAACCTTTAGTTAACAAAAAGTCTGGTCGCAAGTAATAGCAAAAGTGTAATAAGTAATTAACAACCAGCTCGTCATGAACAGCAACAAGATTTAGATATTTAATGATAATGGCTTAGTCAAAACTAAGGGAAAGGTAAGAGAGATATACACAGGTTCAACAATGTATGGCCCATATTCCATAGAAATTAAATCAAACTGTCCCAAAAATAAACAGTACTGAAACAGTTGTAACATTTTATTTTATTACATAGTTCTACAAGCACATACAAGTAAAAAGAAGCTAAATTGGTTAGACTAGGGTATAAACGTGTACTATATGACCTCCGTTCAATTTGTGGCAACACTCGTGCCGTTCTTGAAGGTTTTACATCATTGAAACTACAACTGATCCAGTTTCAGTACTGTTTATTTTGGCGCTCATGGTGCATAAATAAAAATATAAGTATTGAGTATCAATGTTTTTTAGATTAGTATTTTATTAAAAAAAACAATGCCAATGGTAAAACAATATAACAAAATTGTGACATTTGTATAACGATAACCTTACCATTGTCAAAAATAAAAATGTCAAACTTTTTATAAAATAATAGGTTATTATTTTTACATGATGTAATCTTGAAATTATTCTACCTTAATTTGGTGAAATGTAACCTTGATTTCTGTATAACATTTTGAAACGTCAAACCATTTATTTCCAACGTTTTATAACATTTATTATAGTTAAAAAATATTTAAATTAAATTTACATATAAAAATCACTGCCAGGTAAAATGGTCCAACAAAATAGCAAATAAAACCATACGTTTTAGGCTCAATCGCAATACAATAACTGCACATTTTCTACAAAGAATAATGATCTATTTATAGATTAATTCATTCCTAATTAGGTATTTAACAATTTAGACATCAGAATGAAGCACTTGACGGATGGTGCACAAAATGACTACTTTGTGCTATATGACGCCTTCGGGGGTTACAATAGTAACTTAAACTATGGGAAATGGGTTTAGCTTTTAACAGCTTGCAATTTTAACAATAAATTAATCTCAACTGATGATCAATGCAAGGTTTATTTTTTTAATATTATAAAGCTACGTTTTGGTCACATTTTTGATGGCCCTTTTCAAGCTTTAAAATCCACAAACATAAAACAATAATCATTTTAATTTAAAAATTAGATACACAATAAAATTTCGAGCTCAACAACTTTAAACACAATATGAAACATACAAGCACTGGATAAAAGTTAGTCAATAGCAATCTGTGCTTACACAATCATGTTCATACTAATACTGAGACGAGCAACAGCAAGTTACAATAAACAGATACTAGTTCAGTCAATCACATGAAGCAGCGCTATTCAAAATATCATTTAACCCTTAAGTACTGGCGCAGGGTGAATTTTGACCCCCAGGGTGGTAAATTTCATTCTGGTAGCTCACATGAGTTTTCAGCAGTGCTGACCGCCCTAGTACCTTCATGTCCCTCCAGACCGGTTTTCTTCAGTACCTCGCAGTCCGTTGTCCTTAAAACTTGCTCTGGGGTGCATCATGGACCCCGTGCCAGTAGTTACGTTTTGTCGCCGGATTTATTTTAACATATGTTTAATTATCATTGTGGAGTGGCGTTTTGTTTATTTGTTGTTTTTTATTAGTTCTAATTATCTTAGATACCCAAGATGACTCTCAGTAAGAAACCTGATGGACTTTAGAAACCAATGTTTGTTACAAAAAATACAGGGACCATTATGTTTATACCAAATATTATTAGTTCATTATGTTTTACGATGTTTTTTTTTATTGTTATATTTTATTTTAGTTCTCTTTGTACTTTTGTATAACATACTTTTCGTTTTGTGCAAAAAAAAATGTAAAAAAGCGTGTGTTTTGCTTCCTTACCGAAAATTCGATATTTTAGTGAAATTATAGTTGTGTAACTTTAGGCCCAAAAAATAAGCAACATATTGTCCAAATACCAATGGTATTATTTTTTTTCTATAGTTTTATAGCTTATTAACAAGAATACAAGGTTAAACAAATTTAAATTGCAACAAAAATTTGTTTTCATGCAAATTGAAAAAACCTTACATTTGTAACAAAAATTTTCAAAGATAAAAAGAAATTAAACAAAATATTCAAATTTGTGTACAACCGCGTAAACATGATGTATAACAGTTAGAAACATTCTAAAATTTAAGAAAACCAAGGCAATCGTGACAAAATTTGTGTCAGAATAAAAAAAAAATGTTTGAATATGGGGGTAATTTTAACCTCTGCGCCAGTAGTATTGTCACAAAAAACCGTGCCAGTACTTAAGGGTTAATAAATTTGAGAAAATTATTAAATACTCTTTTCAAATTATCAGTACCTTATCAGACCTATGTTCTAGTCTGATTGCAAAAATGATAGAGAAAGGTTTGCATTAGTCAACCACAAGATAGAAACCAGTCATGGCTTTCATTTTGACAAGAGTTAAAATTTTGGATAAAGAAAGACAAACAAAAAGATGATTGTCAGAAATGATTTATATAACAAAGTTGAAAAGTGTTAATAGTTTCAGATAATGATAATTTGAAGAGAGTATTTAATAACTTTCTCAAATTGATTAAATGATATTTTGAATAGCGCTGCTTCATGTGATTGACTGAACTACGAACTGTTTATTGTAACTTGCTGTTGCTCGTCTCAGTATTAGTATGAACATGATTGTGTAAGCACAGATTGCTATTGACTAACTTTTATCCAGTGCTTGTATGTTTCATATTGTGTTTAAAGTTGTTGAGCTTGAAATTTTATTGTTTATTTAATTTTTAAATTATAATGATTATTGTTTTATGTTTGTGGATTTTAAAGCTTTAAAAGGGCCACCAAAAATGTGACCAAAACGTACCTTTATAATATTTAAAAAAATAAACCTTGCAATGATCATCGTTTAAGTTCAATTTATTGTTAAATTATGGTACTTGCTAAACAATAGAATTGACTTTAGATAAAGAATGGAATCATTTTTCTTAAAGAAGGATCATAATTCCTTAATCATTTAAAATCCTACCTAAAGAAAAAGCTCTTTAGTTAATCTATAATTTGTTTAAAAATTGTGTTTATAATTGATATAAATATATAAAGAAATGCAATTAATTTCAGTAATATTACAGACTGCTTCAGCATCAAGTGAATCTGTGGGTGAGAACTCAGGACAACAGCTTGTGCAACAGATGCAACAAATGCGAGAACTAGGCCTCACTAATGACGCCCTCAACATACAAGCCCTTACATTGGCTGGAGGTAATGTTCATGCTGCTATTGATCTGGTTTTCAGTGGAGCTATCGGCCAATAATAATCTCTTGAATATTATGTATTGGTTGTAAACCTATTCAACTTTTATATTACAATAAAGGAATATCAAATTTTATTTTTATCTGTTCTAAACACTATACAACAATCAGTAACTAAGAGGGTTATTCAGAAAGTAAGGTCCGATTCCTTCCTGTGTAAAATGAACCATCATCAGATTTTTCCCAAAAAAGGTTATTCCATTCCTTTTATATTTCTCTATTTTTCTAGTTTCCAATTTTTAAAAAACAATTCCTCATAACATTCTGCAAGGTTTTTTATTCTGAAGTCATAGAAGCCTGTGGAATTAACCACTCTCCAAATGCATCCTTCACCTCATTTGTGGGAGAGCGCTTGCCATTGAAAAACTGCTTTAGGTAGCGGGACATGTAAGCAAAACCTGGCATTAGGTCTGGAGTAAGCAGTGAGTGGTTAATCTGCTCCTATCTAAAACATCTGATCACAATTTGGGTTTGATCAGCAGGATTTTACTATTGCTAATGTGATGTGTAACTTTAAGGTCTGGCCGGAGGAATGTGTGTGTGTAAACAAAAAATAATCAAGCTTTTACTATTGTAAAAATGTTTTTTCATGTATTTTAAGATTACAACATTAAAATTTTTTTTTTAACAAAGTGTTTTTTCCTAAAAGCCTTTAAAAAATTGCTTTTTATTATGTGTCACCCAGAATATTTTGAATGTATAGGTATTTTATAGTCAGTGCAGAAAAACAATAAATCAAAATTTTAATGATGCCAGCACTGTTTTGAATTCAATTAAAGAAAACCAATAATAAAGAATATCAGTTTGAGTAATTAAGATTTATTTACATTAAAAATATCAAAATAATTACAAATTACTTTTTCACACAACTCTTAAACTAATATAGGTCTTCTTTCATATAACTTTTCTCCTAATTTTTTCAACAGCTCGTTTTCTTTCTCTGCCATGTTTTCATCTATTGCTGTGGCATCTAAACTAAAACGTATTTCCTCCTTGACATTTTCAATTTCAGCATCACTTGCCTGTTTTGCTGACATGGTTATTACTTTGTTGAAATGAATTGGTCGAATGGGTTGGACAGATTTGGAAAATTTTGGAATAACATCTGAAATCAAATGTAATGCATTTGAATTAACTAGTTTATTAACATGCCATTTCAGGCATGACAAAATTTAAAAAATAAAATTATAATTAAATAATCATTTCAGAATAGAGAATAACAAATAACAGAATAAATCATATGTATTTTCTCAGCACTGGAAGTTTATCAGCATAGTTGTAATACCGCAGGGAAAAGAAAACATTAGTTACAATTGTAGAAATCTGGGAGTGATTTAGCTAAATTTGTTCACCTGGACTTGGTTAAAATCTTACTGTATTAAATTTGAACTGTTTAGTCTACTGCAACATTAAAAACAAGCAAAATAAACAAAGACATTTTAAAATCAATTCCTACCATATCATAAGATAAAATCAGCTGTTTTATGAAATCATATATTATCATTTATTTTAAACCAAATGGGATGAAATAACTATTTCACATATATTACACCTTTTGTGAAAAATTTGTCCCCCATGTAAAATTAATTCATTAAATTTAATTAATGAAATAATATTTGAAAAAACTGTATTAAGTGTCATCCACTTCAAGTTTAAAATTTGTATTTGAACTTGAAGTGGATGAATAAAAAGTATTTTACTAACAAAAGAAAATTTGAACAAGATAAATACCAGGAGAGTGTGAACTAATAGAAGGAATTGAAAAAGAGGTAATGAAGATTTTCTCTCATACTTTATAATTTACTTCATATTTTACCACAGATATAACACTAAGCAATAAAGATACCTTCAAGGTTATGAACAACATCCTTTATATCTTCATAAAGTTCTTGTGATCCAACTGTGTCCATTTTATTGATGATTAAAATAGCTGGTTTATCTAGTAAGTCTTCTTTGTACAACTCCAATTCCTTAAGAAACATTTTAAAAAACTTATTAGCACTTATATACTTCACTTCTTAATTTATTAATTAATTAAATTATTTAAATGAAAATTACTTCCATAAACTATAATAATTTATTTACATTAAAAACTTGTTAATTGTAAACTCTGTTTCCAGAAAGTTATTTTAATTAATGGATTTTCTTATATTTTAGGTCATTTAATAAAGTTATTTTTAGCAATACTAAAAACATTGTCTTCACCCTTTTACCATCAACATCCAGGGCCTAGTGATAAAAATTCAACTGGTCTTTATACATAATAAAGCCCTAATGATGGAGTTATTTTTAGAAGAATGAGAAGCAGACCTTGTAATATTTTAAAAGATTTATGTTAAAAATAATAAAATATCAAGATTATTATAAACTAATTTTAAATTATTTTCAAATTAAACTTTTAAAACAAAACCATACAGATGGCCATGAATAAACATTAAAATAACATGGTCAAACTTTTATTTTAATAAAAACCAATTTCAATCAGATTTAAATTCCATCACAAAAAATTGTAATCTTTACGACTAGAAAATAAAAAGGCGAGACACAAAAAACATAATTTTTTTACAGTGAAATAAGACATGACTAAAACTGCTGTTCTGTTATCTTTTTGAAGTATTTACTAACTTTGTTGAACAACTACATTGGTAGAAACAAACAATAAATAATAGAGTAATGTGATGAGGTCTAATCAATACTATATATATATTATATAGTACAATATTTACTAATTGTAAATATATGCAGTAGTATTATATGTGAGTCTAGATTAATAAATTAATGAAGAAATTTTATGCTTTTTTTGTATTAACTTGGCAAAAACACCACTACTTACTGATTTATTTAGCAGATGCGTTTCACAATAGATCAACGCATTGTTCAATGCTGTGAGTCACTCACAAGACTGTTGCTCAGGTGTGTTGTGTTGGTGTGAGTCTGTGTGTGTTATTGTTTTAAAGTAGTTGTTAATTATCAATAAGTAGTGGTTTTTTATGCCAAGTTAATACAAAAAAAAAGAATAATTTATACAAAAACCTCAAGATGTACAACACAAAAACTGCAAGAAGAAATTGTCAACAATAGTATCATTGAAATTTACTTACTGTTTATTGATAACATATTGAACATAAAATTGAAATTATTATCAGATTTCTTCAGCTGTATTACTGTGACAATTATTATTGTTTGGATTTCGTTCAAAAGTTGAATAAGCACTGTGTATGTAATAAACTATAAATTTACACCAATTCATATAAAAAATTAAATGGCAACCTTAAATAAAATATATTTATGTACCTTTGACAAAGTATAGTTCTGTACCCTGCCCTTATGTTATTATCAAGTCTTACATTGTGAAAACAAATTTTTCTTTAATGAAATTAGTCAAAGATTTGAATAAATCATTGAAAATAGTTAAAATTTATATTTAAGATATAACAAAATCATGGGACTTATTTCAATTCTTACTAAGCACCGAATAATCGGGCAGAAGAGGAAAGGTGGAAACCGACAATGACAGAAGAAAATGTCAAGCCGTTTTGTGTGAATAATATATTAATAATAAACAAATAGAAAATTTATGTTCTAATATATTGAACAGCTAATTTATTATGTATAACCTTATTAAGCAAAACAATAGTTTCTAGACAGTTTCGAAACACATGCTTATGGCTCAACCTAAATCCTCCTATGTCCACTATCATCAAGAGTAGTTTAGTTCTTTCCACGTGGCGCAGAAAACTGTGACCCATGCCTATGTTACAGTGAGCTCCTTCTATTAATCCTGGAAGGTCCGCCAATGTTATTGATCGCAGGTCTTTGAACTCCATAATTCCAATATTTGGTTGAATTGTCGTAACTAGTAACAATAAACAAATAAGTTTAAAGGATACCTAGGCCTTGGCTTTTATGCCCTTGAGACAGTTTTACTTCACATAAAGCAATCAATCTCAAAGACTTACATGGATAAGAAGCGATTTTAGGTTTAGCTCGTGAAAGTCTTGATAATAAAGTTGACTTGCCAGCATTAGGGAAGCCTACAAAACCTACATCTGCAATGAGTTTCAGGTGTATAGTGATAACCTGTGACTCTCCTCGGATCCCACAAAATCCATTATCTGAACAGCCTCCTACACCACCTCTAGCCACCAGCAACTGGTGTCCTTCTTCGTTTAGCTCTCCTGAAAGTAGTTACAGACAAAATATTCCTGATATGGAATTATAAGGCTTATGGTATCTTAGGTGCGAGGTGTTTTTTAAAGAATTGTATATTTCGAAAGACTATTTTTGCACATATTTGACTCTTAATTGCAAAATTAATCAAAGACATTCATCAAAAGTTTTACATTTTAAATACCTCACATTTAACAAGTAAAATAAACAATTTGTTAGAGTAAATTCCTACTTGGGTGAACAAAGAAGATTTTATTTTAGTTACTTTTAATTTAATAATTACAATTAATATCAATAAAGTATCTTGACCTATATGTTAAAACAGCTGTTCTACCACTAAACCTATAACATAAAGTAAGGTGTTTTATGAAATCAAATGTTAGCACTTATTTTAAGCCAAATGGGATGAAATAACAATAACTAAAATTCATTTAACAAATGAAGTAATATTTGAACAAATTGTATTAACTGCAAGTGTTATCCACTACAAGTTTTAAAAAATGTATTTGAACTTGAGGGGATGAATAAAAAGTATTTTAGTAACAACTGAAAATTTGTACAAAATATATATATAAGGAGAGTGAACTAATAGGAGTTGCAAAAATGGCTATCAAATTTCTAATAAAATTTTGTATTAATATCATTTATGATCAAGAAGTGTATCATTATGAATACTAATCAAAATAATTAATCCAATAACAAACTCAAAGGCAATATTATATTATTTTTAAACAATATTAGTTATTTATTGTTATTTTCTATGTCTTTATTGAAAATTTTATTCTTTAATTTTTGTGTGTTAAAGAATTAGTATTAGAAGCAAGAACCAAAGTTTATGTAACGTTACCTAATTTTTTCCCTAACTGGCTATAAACAGTTATCCCTGGAGGACCAGTTATTGTAACATCTGTTCCTGGAGTCCCTAGGATACATCTTGTGGAACTGTTTTGACCATGGCCTGCAGCAACACGTTTTAAACGGAACTTCTTCAGTATATCTTTCATTATAATTCCTAAAATCATAACCAATAATTAATTAAACAATTTTACTCACTTCTTAATTTTTTAGTTTTCACCTGAGATACAATTAAAAATGCATGTTTCTAATAAATATTAAATAGAGTGAGTGCCAAACATCATCCCTGTTCAAGTCCTTTATCTACTCCATATCCTGTAGATACTTTCTTTCCAATTTTGTTATAATATTTTCTTAATGTTCTTTATTGCTCTGATGTTAATGTTCAAGTGTTTGTTGTAAAGTTCACCATAATTTATTTCATAGTAAACTAGCAGATGCTTTCTTTAGGTTGACAAATAATAAATGCAATTCTTCGTTGAAAATAATTTTTCTCTATGGTTTAAGAAATGGAGGTAAGATTGTCTAAGGTTGATCTTCCTCCTCTAAATCCTGGTGGTTCTTTTCTCCCAAATGGGTAAATTAATTTTTTATTTTTTTTGAGAGAGAAGTTTACTATAAATTCTGGCTACTGTACAAAACTGCAATTCCTCTGCTATCAAAATCTGGTTAACTTCCTTAATTTGTGAACCATAGACATGTAGGATACTGTCCATTCCTTTGGTACTTTCAGACAATTTATTCATTTCTGAAATAGGTTGGTGAGGTTTTCAAACAATTTTTAGATACTATGTTTTCTATCAATTCAGGTTGTATATTTCCAGATCTTGTCGATTTCCCATTTTTCAGTTGTCTACAAATATTTCTTACTTTAATGATATTTATTCTTATGGGGAATGCTGTTGACTTCATACTTTTTGTCCTGTTTTTTAAATTTCATCCAGAATTCTGTTAGGATTTCCATAAAGTGTTTGTTCCGCTTACCTCGTGTGATAACAGATATTTCATGCTTGCCATTCGAGTAACTACTTCTGCTTCCCTCTAAATAAGTATCTATTCTTAAGCATTTTCGCTCGTTTTGTTCTTCTATCTTATGATTTTCTTCACTGTGGCTTGAGTTTTTTCAAACTTTTCTCTGCTCTCTTTAGTTTTTGTAGTTAAATACCTTGAATACAATTTTCGTTTCTTGATTATAATTCCTTTAACTCCTCGATCCCACCAACAAGGCTGATTTTGTTCAGTTGTTTCATAATTTCTAAGAGCTACTTCTGATGCTGTGTGCAATCAGTGTTTTATATGTTGATAGTGATCTGTAGTATAGGAATTGTAATGCGACAAAACTTGTACAGTTCTGGTTATGCAGCACTTGTGAAACGCTTACATCTAGGCACCCAAATAGCAGATATAGGATGATTCATATGAGAACTAAAGGTGTGCCATTGATGATGATTTGGTCATAGAATTGTACATAAGGGTTTAATCTACATAACTTTTTGGTATTAAGTTAATATTTTATTAACATATAGAATTAAATATAATGTTAATAATATTAATTAAAAGTTTGTTGAGGTTATTTGTTTAAAAAATTACACAATATCAAAATAGTGAATAAAACAATTTACATATATCTTTGTAAAAGTCCTTTAGACATTATCGTTTTTTGTTTTAATAAAATATGGTACCTTCTTTTGCCTCTATATAGACATTGCCTCCAGGCCCACCTCTACCACCATATTTTGGGTAACCCATCCCTCCAGAGCCTCCTTGAATAAAAAGTCTAAGAGTATCTAAAAACTTTGGCTTAAAGTGTTTCCTAGATTTCTGAAAATAAATAAGACAAAACTATAAAATATATCTTTTAAATGAATTATTATAAATTTTATCTTCATAAAAATTCAATTTCTTATTACTGGTACAGTATAGATGTTATGTTTTGTGGAGTTTAGATGATTGGCGAAGTTTGATTGGTAGTTATTGTTTGTTAGTGTTTTATATGTTCTTGGTAACGTGTGTAGAAGGACCTCCCTGTCTGGCCTATGTAAAAACTGGGGCACGAACTGCAAGTTAGTTTGTAAACTCCAGTAGTGTTGTAAATGACGTCGATTTTGTTCTTGGGTTTAAATTGTTTATTGAGTGTGTTGTGTGTAGAGTAGGCTATTTTGTAATTGTATTTTTGTAGTGTGTTGGTTAGATTGTGGGTTTTGGATGATCTGTATGGTATTGATAAGTATTTTATGGGATTGTCCTGTTGTGTGTTTGTATCTGGGTTTTTAGGTTATTTTTTTAGGCGGCTGTATAATTTGTACATCATTGGTGGATTGTATCCGTTAGTTTGTGCTATATATTTTATGGTGTTTAACTCTTGGTAGTGTTCTTCTTTGTCTAACGGTGTTTTAAGCAGACGATATATCATGGTGTTGTAAGCAGCTAGTTTATGTTGGTGTGGGTGGTTTGAGGAGCTGTGAATGGTCGTATTGGTACTAGTGGGTTTTCGGTATATGTTGAATTTATGTGTTTGTTTGTCTGTTCGTTTAATTGTAAGGTCTACGAAGTGGGGAGAGTATTGTTCTGTTTCGAAGGTGTATGGAATTAAGGTGTTTTAGAAATATGTGTGCTCGGCGTGTGTTACCTTTATATAATGTTATGATATTGGCGAGGTATCTGAACCAGTAAATTATGTTATCTGAGTTTGGGTTCGAAGTTTTTTTGAGAACTTTTATTCAGGAAATAAAAATTTATTTATGAAAGAGAAATATTTTTATTTTTAAACACATAAAACTAAAATGTACCGTGACATTAATCCTTCCTTTTAAAAAGAGGAAAGATTAAAAAAGTACTTATTCAAAATGAAATGTATTGGTGTAACATGATCCAGAATTATTTTATTACTCCCTTGTTAAACCCAGACCAAAATTGTAAACTGAAAAAATGAATTGGAAACTAAAGGATGGATTGGTAGTCATTAAACACTTGTAAATATTTACAAACTTGCCTATAGTAGCATTTACTTATATCTGTTGAGGACGGCCGTTTCGCGAGATGTGTCTAGTGTTTATTGAAAACTAGTAGCTCACGTGAAGATGGAATCAACAAATATGGATTGGTAGTTATTGGAATTTCATATGTACCTGATATTTAGAAAAAAAATATATCTGGTGGTTCAGAAAGTCTCCAGGGACTTGAAAAATACACTATAACTTGAATTCTTGAATTTTGTAGTTCATTACGTTCGGTGAATCTTATTAATCACCTAAATAATAGTTTATGACTATCCGAACTTTAAATTTAGTAAATTTGTTAAAACTTACTGAGACAGAACGTTTTCGACTGCTATGTGCCGATCTTCATCAGTGTCTTCTGCTTGGGGATGTTGGGTCAAGCGATGATGGTTTTAAAGGTAGGTTTTCGATAGTATCAAAGAGCATGTGTGATTTGTATTGTGTTTTTTCATTTAATATGTTTGTACTTTGTGTTTTTGTGTGTCTGTATTGCAAATTTAAGTATGTTTAACAAATTTACTAAATTTAAAGTTTGGATAGTCGTAAACTATTGTTTAAGTGATTAACTAAAACTTGGTTTGATACCCCCAAAATTATAATTTTAAAAGAGAAATCACTTCACAACAAACAAAAAATTTAATAAAAAGTTTTTTTAATAAAAAGAATACTGATATACTAATATACCACAAAGCACTATGTTAAATTAGAATATAGCTACAACATATCCTTTTATTATATGTTTAGTTATTAATTTAAAATAAAATTTGCAAGGATAAGTCAACATCATCACAAGTAAAATTACCACTTTTACATTGGTCTATGACTATCCGAACTTTAATTTATTTTGTAAAAACTTACAGAGACAAAATGTTTTTAATCGCTCTGTGTCACTGATGAAGATCTCAATGGAGCGATCAAAAACGTTTTGTTTCAGTAAGTTTTTACAAATTTATAAAATAAATTAAAGTTCGGATAGTCATAAACTAATGTAAAAGTGATTAAATAAGTTTAACCAAAGGTAATGGAGTACAAAATTCAAGAGAAAAATTACTTGTTTGGTATATGTTTTTAGATTGCCGTGAAGTGATCGCATATCACTTGAATGATTTGTCTGTTGACATTATGCATTTTAAAAAACAAACCTATCTCAACTGGGTAGTTTGGAGTTATATTACAATCTAGTATAACATATGGCTCTATTTTATAAAAGCGTGATTTTAAAAAGTATTGTATGTTGTAAAGTTATTTTTGTTTTTTAGATATTTAGGGCTTCGCACTTGGCCATGTCCCTAAAGATCTTCTACACCAGTGGATAAAATTATTTTTACCAGTATTGATAGGTTTGAAAAAGGGTATAATTACAGGTAGCATTTTTATTACAGAGTATAGTATTAGTAAGTATTTAATAGTGTCATTATTCTTGCAGACAGTGTTAATACGTCTTTATGTACAAAAATATAATCACAAAATATATTTAATTTTCTACAGAGATAACATTTCCAAATTTTGACAGATTTACATGAAACTTTAACGACACTAATCTAAAAAAATATTACAACGATAGCTAACACGTTTATAACACAACTAGATGTTATACGAAATTTACCTTGACTCCTTCTGAGATTTTATTTAAATACCGTGTTAATACCACCATACTATATAAATATCAGTAATATTATTTATATGGAAACAAAATTAATTCAAATGAAGTATTTAGAATATTGTAAACAGCATTACATCGTTAATAAGATTTTAAGGTTATTATGAAACATCTTTAAATTATTTTTACCACAGACAACGATGCCGTGCCTTTGAAATTATGTATTCGGTTGGAAACAAATCACAGATAATAGGAATAAATAATTTTATTTCATTTGTATATAAATATAAGTATTTTATATTTGAGAAACAAAATTTTTTACACAATTTAGATAGACCTAAATGATACATTAAAAAAAAAATTTCAAACATATTTTTGACTCAACACGAAAATGGGAATGTTCAATTAAAATTAAACTAGAAGTAAAAGGAAAACATTTTATACACTATCAGATTAAAACATAGAGTTTCCGTGTATTGCAGGTTAGTGTCAGAACGTTTTAAATATTATTATTTGGATTTAAATAATTTTAGCATAAACATTTTATGAAATAAATTCATGTGTTATCAAATTGTAATTGCTAAAGGTCACCTGATAACACACTGGATTAATGTAGTGATTACGTCTATCAAATCATAGTTTCCTAAATTATAGTTTGGTATTTCCTTCAATTTCAGCAGTCTAAAAGTTTAAATTCTGAGTGTCAGTGTTATCAAAATAATTAATTAAAAAATTGTGCATTTTAGCTGTCGAGTTTTATTTCTTCCCTCTAAAGATTGATTTTTGTTCTAAACGATTATTTCTAGATATCATATTTCTTATAAAGTCATTAGATTCTAGAAGTGAAAATAATTATTACATACTATACATTACAACATGGGGATCAAAACTTTACTTAAAAATAAGGCATTCATTAATGGTAATTGGGTTGAGGCAAAATCAGGCCTAAAATTTAATATCTTAAATCCAAGTAATGGTGAAGTTGTTGGAACAGTGCCTGATATGGAAGTTGTTGATGTAGAAATTGCCATTTCTTCTGCTCATAATGCATTCAAATTTTGGAGTACAAAAACAGCCAAGGTAGGAAAATCCATTTTAGGATCATTATCATCCAAAACTTTCAAGTAGAAGATTTATCTTAATTTTTGTTTTGCAAAACAGTTTTAAATCTTCATCTGTTGAAGGAGTATTAACATTCATTTATTTTCTTTAAATGTATGTGAAGTAAAAACTTGTTTATATTACTTTTAATGTAATTGTGACAATTAGCAGCTACCTACAATATTTTTGAAAATTGTTCAAAACCACTAAACAGGAGGATATGTAAAAGAATTTTTTTATTGTCCTCAGAAAGTTTTGTTTTTAATTTAAAGTAGGGTAAAAAATTCATTGCTGAGGGATAAGTTGTGCATCGGCCGCAAAGTGATAGAGTGACTTCACAACTGTAGTTAGTGTTTTAGCAATCTAGACTTTATGAATCAAAAACATGTCCTGAAGCTATTTGGTAACTATTATTTTTGTTATTGCCAGGGAAGGTGAATTTTATGTCTTTATTGAAATATACGTATAAAGTATCCAATCATGATGGATTTGGTTCTAATTTTATAGATTTTACCATTTAGGTAATGTATAAAATTAAAACAAAATCTATCGTAACTGGAGAATTTATAAGTATATTTAAAGACACGTATGCAAAAATCATAAAAATTAAGCCACAACGTTGTTTCTCAAATATCACACACGTAAGGTATGCGTGACGTCACCGTATCACTCCACGGCCCATGCACAACTTAATACTCCGCAATGAATTTTTTACCAAACTTTAAATTAATAAAACCACTTTCCCAGGACAATAAAAAAAAATTCTTGTACATATCGTCCTATTTGGTGGTTTTAAACTTTTTTCAAAAATATCGTAGGTGGTCGCTAAATCTCACAATTACTACTATTAATGTTAACAATTCGATATTATTTGTACATATATAAATTGGACAATAAATACCTATATTCCATATTCCCTAACCTAATCTACACCATTGAAATTGAATTAAAACACCCTCAAATTCTTTATCTTAACAATTACCCATACAAACCTACAAATAAAGATATAGGCTACTGCTATTAGTAGAAGCAGTAGAAGAATTAAATAATCGATAAACAATATTACTATATTTGTTGTTTCCATCTTTACGTGAGCTACTAGTTTTCATTAAACACTTGTAAATATTTACAAACTTGCCTATAGTAGCACTTACTTATATTTGTTGAGGATGGGCGTTTCGGGAGATGTGTCCCATTGTCAACTCAGACCATAACTGATCTCAAGGTTTTCGTAGGTTAAGGTATTAGGATGGGGGTGGGATATTATAGTGGTGTGGGTGTATTTTGTGAGTATTAGGAATTATGATGTCAAAAAAGTATGTGTGAGTTGTAATGTTATTGTGTATTGAGTATGTGTGTAGGGTGTAGTTTAAAGTCTCTGTATATTTTGTATTGTTCGGTTGTATAGCGTTGGTTATTTCTGTGTTGTTTATGAAGAATTTGTAGGATAGATGTTATGTCTATGTAGTCATGTTTTGTGGAGTTGAGATGATTGGTGTAGTTTGATTGGTAGTTATTAATCACTTAAACAATAGTTTATGACTATCCAAATCTAAATGTAGTAAATTTACATTTAAAATGTTAAAACTTACTAAGACAGGACGTTTTCGATCGCTATGTGCCGATCTTCATCAGTGTCTTCTGCTTTAAGATGTCGAGTCAAGTGGTGACGGTTTTAAAGGTAGGTTTTCGAAAGTATCAAAGAGTATGTGTGATTTGTATTGTGTTTGTTCATTTAATATGTCTATACTTTGTGTTTTTGTGTGTCTGTAGTAGTATGTCTGGTAGTTATTGTTTGTTAGTGCTTTTATATGTTCTTGGTAACGTGTGTAGAAGGACCTCTCTGTCTGGCCTATAAAAACTGGGGCACAAACTGCAAGTTAGTTTGTAAACTCCAGTGGCCTTGTAAATGTCATTGATTTTGTTGTTGGGTTTAAATTGTTTATTGAGAGTGTTGTGTGTGGAGCAAGCTATTTTGTAGTTGTATTTTCGTAGTATTTTGGTTAGATTGTGGGTTTTGGATGATCTATATGGTATTGTTAAGTATATTATGGGATTGTCGTTTGTATTTGGGTTATTAGGTTTATTTTTTAGTTGGTTGTATAATTTGTCAATCATTGTTGTGTTGTATCCGTTACGGATTAAATATATGTATTGTTTTCATGTATGATGATCAAAAACAACTAAGGTTATTCAAATACAAGAATTATTTAATAATTTTTACTCAAAGCTTTTTGTTGATAAACAGTACTAACATTTTCAGGAGGCACATTACACAACCCCCAAAACCAGAGATCCATACGAAAAAAAATTATTTATTATGTAACAATTATTTACATTGAGGAGCGACTATTCATCAAATAACATTATTCATCATTATAAATAATAATAAAAATGTTAGAATCGCAGCGACCATGTGACAGTTTGTTCTGTCTCATTCAGCCTGCCTTCAACTTTAAGCATTATTAGAAGGTCCAGAGAGACTGAAAGGGATTTTTAGCTAGGGCCTTTTTTTGACAGCCCGTAAGGCTTTTTAGACAGACCTAGAGGGTTTTTTGGTTGCACATACCCTGCAACCTCGGGAGTGTTCAGTTAAGTTCGGCTCCATCCGAAGATACACATCTGTCCGAAGATAGGTTTTTTAATAAATTAACCCATGAGTTGAGATCCGGTGTGTTGAATGAGTAAAAAATATAATAAAGAATACCAATATATTTCCTTCAATAGAATAACTCACAAAATATTAAGCAGAATTTATCTTTTTTCCTTATAATGACCTTTTAAGTTTTTATGGTTATAATTGTTTTTTGCCCTAAAAACAAAAACTAACACTTTTACGGCCTGCGACCCCTATAGGTTTTAGGCACCAGCCGTTATTGATATATATTATTCAATTTATTTGCAACAATTTTTTTTACTAGCTAGAAATGGTATTTTAAGAATCTGTAAAAGTTAAGAATGTTGTAATAAACATACCCTACATTGTTTATATTGAGGGGTTTTTATATCACTGTATATATATTTAAGTAAGAAGATACAAACCACTAATTACTGGTATTTTCAGCCTATGTATATCTTCTTGAACAGAGCATTATGTCACTCATGTCTTCTCAATTGAACCATGAACTGGTCAGGTGCAAAGCAAGGTATGGGTTTGCATACTAATACTGAAAATATTAGTAAGAAGTGATTTCATTACATTTGTATTTTACAAATCACACCATTATAAAAATAGTTTAGTATTGCCCTAGGTAGTAATGATCATTTCCTGGTTACAATTGAAAATGTTTTGTCTCAGTACGTTTTAAAGAAATATATTAATTTTAAATTCATCCAAGTCATTTAAATTATAGTTGTATTTTGTGTTGGTTACTAATGATTACTTTGAAGGTTTAATTATGTATTATGTTTAATAGAATTTACAACTCATTAATCCAACTCTTTGCTACCCTATGGGAATTCTGTTGATACAATGTTTGAAGTCACTATTTTTTTAGGTTTCTTAATTAAATATTTTTTCATATAGCTGTCATATTCCTCAGTCTAGAACACTTTGAATCAAAGCAACAAAGTAAAAATAAAAGTTATACAATTAGTAAATATTTTTGGTCTTATTATTTAATTGGCATTTCATATTCTATTTATTAATTTTTAATAGCCTTTAGTAATATAGTGGCAATATTGATAAATTATTTTTTAAAAATTGTACTCCTAGGATTATTCACATGCGTATGAATTGTGAAAATAAACGTTGTTCACAGTTTTTGTGTTGTACTTCTTGAGGTTTTTTAATTTACTACTATTGGTTTCATTTGGAAAAAAACTACTTATATTTTTCAGCAGATGCTTATAGCATTAGATCAGTCAGTGCATTGTTCAATGGTGTGAGTCACGGACAAGACTGTTGCTCTGGTGTTTGAGTCTGTTGTGTATTTGTGTTCTGTGGTGTGTTATTGATCATAGAGTAGTTGTTAAACACAGCACAGTAGAGTGTTCGAACACGTAATTAACAAAGTTGCTTGTTGTAATCATCGCAAATTCACTGATTAAATTATAAGTAATTATTACATAACTAAGTGAATATTTTGGAGCTTACTTGCTGACACGTTTCAAAACGTTTTATTTACGAAGCTAAGCCTCTACTCGTGTTATGTAATAATTACTTATACATAAATAACAACTACTCTATGAACAATAACACACCACAGAACACCAGTACACAATAAACTCACACTAATATAACACACCTGAGCAACAGTCTTGTCCATGACATACAGCATTGAACAATGCGTTGATCTAGTGTGAAACACATTTGTTGGAAAATATCAGTAAGTGGTGGTTTTTTGCCAAATGATACTAATAGTAATAAACTTTGTGCTTAGTAATAAGGTTTCTTGTAATGATTGTTTATAGGAAAGAAGTATTATATTAAGGAATTGGTACAACATATTAGAACAAAATGTTAAAGAGATGGCTGAAATAATCACTTCAGAAACTGGGAAACCAATTAAGGAGTCTTTAGGCGAAATTTCTTATGGAAACTCTTTTGTGGATTGGTTTTCCGAAGAAGCAAAAAGAATATGCGTAAGAAAATTAAGCTAAAATACTTTATATCTAACTCATGTATTTTGTTGTCCATGATTTGCAGCAAATCTGTTCAAACAGTAATATTACAACTTACGCAAGTTCTCAGTAAGTTGAAAAAAACTTTAATTATAATTAAGTCTTACTATTACTAAGTTTCAACATTTATATCTGAAACAACTTCTCATAATGATAAAATTTTTATGTTGTAGTTCATGACTATTTGAGCACTTGAGATAAATATGCAATACATTTAAAAACTGTTGGATATCTAGTCAAGTTTATTTAATTAGTGCAACGTTTTGGCAACCATTTTGTTGCTTTTTTCAAGCCTGTTGTGCTTTAAATAACAAACTCCTTACATTTAGAATTTAAGTGAGTAATGTGAGGAGGCAGAACGTCGTCATACCTCTTACACTTCACCAAAAACTGTCTTTGAGCTATAGTTTAGAGCTATAGTATTGCAGAAAGAGACGTTAGTAGAGCCATAGCTCAAAGGAAGTTTTTGGTGAAGTGTAAGGGTTTGATGTTCTGCCTCCTCACATTACTCATTTGAAATCTAAATGTAAGGACTTTTTTTCATAGAACAACAAAATATTTGCGGAAACGTTGCCCTAATTAAATAAACTTGACTTGACATTTAACAGTTTTATCAATTATTCAAAATTTTGATGTGTTTACTTTATGTGGAGAAAGTGATTAGTAACTTACTTAATTTTTATGTTAGGCTATTTGTTTAAAATTTTATTTCTAGTTAACTTTTGATAAAGAACTCTGCTTCTCAGTTATACATGCGCGCATCTGTGTTTGTGTGTGTGTGTGTGTGTGCGTGTGCATGTGCGCGTGTGTGTAACAAGTATTTAAAATTCAAGAATATATTTTTCAAACAAAAACGCGTGCTCAAAGCTTTTACTAATTGGCAGGACTGCTCATTTCTGTAATATTTTCATATTCCCAATTTCCAGAAAATAATGTTTTGTTTATAGAACCAGTTACTAAATAGGACCTAAAAAATGTTTCCTTCTACCTTATTTACTAACACATACAAATATCACCTTTCACTTTATTCCTGATCATTGCAGCATATGAGTCAATGAGATTGCTGTTGAAGTAGCTTAAACGACATATAACTTGCACTGAAAGCTCCTGCAGTACGTTCACTTCAACGTTGTCACAAAAAGTAATAGAGCTTTTTATTTAAACCTCAATGGTAAAGAAGTAGAAATAGTACTGTATGCCAATTCTTCAAAGTACAGAAAAATATCTCAATACGTACTGAGTTGTTATCAGATCAAATCAGACGTTTGGACAGAGGTTAAGAATGTGGCATTAGGTGATGGAAAGCTACCTAAATAGATTTCACCTTAACGATTCACCAATATGTAAAGAGTGTAATTTAAAGGACAACATTAGACATGCCCTGTTAAATTGCACTGGGTAGTGTCCATAGAGACACCAACTTCAAGAAATGGTGAAGAGCTAACACTAGCAAAAGTTACCATCAACCCACTACTCTGGGATCTGGCATGAAGACTTTATGAGGGTAATCTAGAGGTCAGCATTTTTGGACTAACAACTTGCTAAGAAGAAGAACATTTTTACTCAACTGTTTTCTATTGGAAATTAGTATATTATATTTTTTTTCTTTTATTTCTAATTAAATACATAAAAGTATTTTAGGTATCCTGTGTAACAAACTATACAAAGCTGCCATTTCTTTGTTTTACAAATGGTTTAAATTACTTTACGTTATTTGGTTTCTTTGTGTTAATCTTATATATACAGTCGAACCTCTGTATAATGAAGTAGATTATCCAGAGAAAAAATTCGTTGTAGAGAGGTATTCGTTATTGAGAGGTTGTGTTGTCAAGAATGCTCCCACCCCATCTTACTGATCTTACCGAACTAAGTGCGGTAATAAAAGGGATACAGTATAATATCGCGAGCATAGTTAGTGTAATAGGCCAATGTTAATATAGGATAATGTTTTATAATGTCTCAATTTATTTGGAATTCACGTTGTTAAAAATGTTTTATGATGTTTTCAGAATTTTTCTTCATTGTATTAGATATCCATATTCAATATTTTTCATAGGGTCTACTCTGTATAGGTTATTATGATAAGTTATCTAATGCTTATAAATATTTACTGGTAAATAAGTACACTTACCAATTCATTTTCAGGAAGCATGACTTGAACGTAGTGGAAATTAATTGAAGCAAACTCAGTAGGCCGTAATTTATTAACCGTATTACATTTATTAACTGCCTATACTGATTTTATTTGAATACACATAATCTATCAGTATTTTATTTTTATATACAATATTCAATTTCAAACAACACAAACTGTTTTATACACTACACAGACTGTATCCGGAGAAAAAAATACTGTATTAAATTAAACATAAAATATGATGTACAGTAATACAGTACTGTAATTACAGTAACTTCGTATATGTACTTTTTAAATCGTTTCTAGTTTTCAAAGTTTTATTTGAAAAAGTTTGTAATTTTTTGTTGCACTCTGCGTTTGAATAAAACATCACGTTCAATAAATGTTTCACATTTATTCAGACAATCAAAAATGTTGTCTGGTACACCATCTTTCAGTTGAAATTCTAGCCTGATGATTTTGAAAGCTTGTAAAACTTCATGATCTGTAGGGTTCTTCGGGCGCTTTGGAGTATGTCTTCGTCGTCTGGAGAATTGGAAACAGCCAAATCTTCTTACAGACAAATAAAATCTTCAAGTGGAACATCATCAGCTACGTTTCCTGAACTCTTCAGAAAATCCCATTGCTTTTTTAATTCAATTAAAGTCATGTTGTCCTCACTGTCCTCTTCATGTGTGACCGAATTAAATCTAGCTTTGGAGAAACAATTAAAAACTGTTGTTTTCTTCACGCCATTCGTCCAAACCTTTGCCAATTCAGCGATGCAGTCCCTTAGATTAACAATGTTTTTGGGTACGATTTCATTGTTCTCTATGGTAGTCACAATCTTTTTTAAAATTCTTTTTCTATAGTGTAGTTTTAAATTTTTTATTACTCCCCGATCGAGTGGTTGAAGTATCGATGTAACATTTGGTGGATAGAAAAACACATTGACACTCTTCAGTTTGGAATTGATGTCATGCGGATGTGCAGGGCAGTTGTCGATGAAAAGTGCAATTTTCCTTTTCTCTTTGGAGATCTGCTTGTCCAGCTTCAATATCCATTCAATGAAAATTTCGCACGTCATCCACGCCCTTTTTATTAAACGAGTATTCAACTTCTAAGGACTTGACAGATCGGAAACATCGCGGAGATTTGCTTTTGCCAATCACAAGCAATTTGAGTTTTTCTGTCCCTAACATGTTAGCTGCCACTAATACGGTGATCCTTTCTTTGCTTCCTTTTCCTCCAAAACAAGGGTCGGTTTTAAAAGTTAGTGTCTCGTTGGGCAAACATTTAAAAAACATACCAGTTTTATCAGCATTGAAAATGTCTTTCAGTTCATAATCATTTCAAACTTTTTCCAACACATTTCCTTTCCAAAATTCACAAGTGGGTATATCAACACTAGCACTTTTTCCCGAAATGACTTTTTGAACAATGTTATGGCGTTTTTTGAATTTTTCTATCCAACCGTTACTTGCGTTAAAGCCACTGTGTCCTAATGATACTGCAAATTCCAAAGCCTTTTCTTTAATAGGATTTCCTGACAATGGAAGATTTTTATCGCGCATTACCGTAACCCATTTAATCATCGCATTATCGATATTGTCGAATGTACAAAGTTACATTTTCTTTCTTTGCAAATCATAAGAAACACTTTGTTTTAGAATTTGATCCCGGTTGTTTAGAATAGTGGATAGCGAACTCTGAGGTATATCAAAATTTTTCGTAACATCCAACTTTTTTACACCTTTATCAACCTCTAGTAAAACACTCATTTTTTCTGCTACACTTAGAAACTTTCTTTTAGACACTTTTTCACAGCACGACAAACTCACGGCACGAATAAAACTGAGTAACTGAGCTAGAAAAATTGAAATGAGTGATAAAAGAAAATGGTGGCAGGATGGGAATGTACTGTAGGCCTGTACAGTAGGCATCTCTATAAATGCTGAGTTCTTAGAATTCTTAACCGATGAGTTACTGCATTCTTAACTGAACCGAACTATAACATGCAGTCAATTGCCGACATGTGTTTCGCCTACCGTTCTTGGTTTTTTTTACCTTCTTGCTGAAAATAAGCAATTTCCTGGAAATGACATTGTGAGCTGCCTATACAACACTACATTTCTTTGGTTGAAGTGAAGAAAAAACTTCGTTATTGAGAGGTCCGAAATTCGTTACATAGAGGTAAATAAGCAGCATAACTTCTAAAATGTCATAGGACAAGGTAAAAATTCGTTATATAGAGGATTTTGTTATCTGAAGGTTCGTTATATAGGGGTTCGACTGTATATAAGTACGTATATATATGTATGTATGTATGGTAACATTGTCCATTATTTCAATTATTCCACTATTAAGTGCAATTTTAATTTTTACCTCATGATGAGGTGTACCTTTGGGTCACTTGACCATTGTCGAATCACTGAAATATTAATACTGTTCTTTCTTGGTCCGTAATGTTGGTGCTTGTTGCTGACGTCATATGCATAACCACATATTTAAAAACAAACCTACTTAACCAACAGAAAACATATACAGGTGACACACTGTTGAAAAATATCTTACATAAAACTAATAAGGAAATACATATGACGTCAGCAACAAGCATAAACAACAGTAGAAATATTTCAGTGATTCGACAATGGTCAAGTGACCGAAAGGTACCTCATCATAAGGTAAAAATTAATTGCACTTAATAGTGGAATAATAGTTTACATATATATATATATATAAAGAACATAAGTCAAAATACAAATACAAGAATTATTGAATTTACAATTCAAAGCTTTTCGTTGGCTAACAGTACCAACATCATCCTATTCTTTATATATATATATATATATATATATATATATATATATATATATATATATTCTTGATATTTAACGTTATCCATTGTTTTTCCGTTGCACTGACTTTATGAAGTTAATATATTACTATGTAAGTAATTTTATCCACCATCAAGTGCAATAATTTTACCTTGAGTGATGAGGCACCTTTCGGTCAATTGACCATTGTCGAATCACTGATGTTTTTCTGTTGTGAATGTTCGGTCTGTGAAGTTGATGTTTGTTGACGTTACGCGCACTTTTTCTTGATCTGTGTGTATGATATTTCTATATAGTATGTCTTCTGTATATGTTGTTTGTAGATTCATTAAGTTGTTGTGTATGTTTTTATAAATGTGGTATTTTTCTAGTGAGTTTAGTTCTATTGGGTTGTTATTTATTTCCAGTATGGTTAGGTTACCTGCTTAAGAGCATTTTAATGCATATAAAAAGCCAGAAATTTATAAATCAAATTTTGCTAGTCATTGTATTAATAATAATCACTTATTTCCTAATATAGATAATATGATACTTGTAAAAGAAATTAACAAAGGCCTGAGAATGAATATTTATGAAGCTTTAGAAATACATAAATATAATACTAATAATGAGTTGATAAATGAACAAATACAAGTAAAATCTAAATTTGATAATATATACAGTGTTTGTAGTGTTAGGGCAGCAAAATAAAAATTTTAGCAACATTGTAATTGATTTGGCATAGCTATTTATTTGATCTAATTTGCACATATGTTAATTTTAATTGTTTAATATTCCTGATGATGTTGGTACTGTTAGCCAACGAAAAGCTTTGAATTGTAAATTCAATTATAATTCTTGTATTTGTATTTTGACTTATGTTCTTTATTAATACACAAGAATACATATTGCGATATATATATATATATATATTATAACATTTATAGAATGGGCTATATAATATTATTTAAGAATTGGAAAATATATTAGAAATAACTCACACAAAATTTAGAAAGAAATTTATAAAGATATTGGTTAGGTTAAATTGAAATTAAATTTAGGTAAAAGCATAGAATTGTAAACAAGGTTTTTGAACTGGAAATGTATTAGGAAATTTGTTATATCAAATAACCTAACACATAAATTAAAATAAGATAATCTAAGAATAGTTATGTGTGAAGCGACTGGCGCTTAGCTAAAATGAGAAGAAAACGAGGTTCGAGAAAGATCCGAAATAATGCAATAGAAATGTTCAATAACAATAATAAGCTGCGGCAAAGTGCCTTACTTCAATCACTGAACATGCAATTACGAAAGTTTGAAAGCCATAATGGGCTCCGTACGAGCACATTTAATAAAGGAATAATTCGCACTGAATTTACACATAAATGAATTCTTAGTACTTAAGCTTATGCAGCACTTACCCTCGTGGAGCAAGAAAGGGCAAAATTGAAGTGGTCGTAGATCTCGTAGCTGTAGAAGTCCTGGGTACCCAGTTCGTAGGAATCCTGGCCAGGCGAGGTCACACTAGAACTTAAACGAGAAGTCAATAAGCTGCATTTAAAATCCTAAAGTCATTTAATAACTATGGCGCGTAACGGCACAAAGGATCTTACAAAACGGCGATTGTAAATTAAAGTCAATAATCCGCAAATAACTTATATAATAACGCGGTCGCACTAACACACATTAAGACGAACAGTTTAAATGCTTGTACGAGGTTTTCACGGTCAAAAACGGCACTTTGCACATATTGTGCAATTTTACGCCACGAGGTACTTTAACGAGGCTGTTAACCGTACGACAGTTCCGAGACAACGAACGACCGACTAACTTACGGAAAAATGCGAGCTAAGGGAGTGGGGATCAAGCCACAGAAAATCAATACTTCAAATCATACATCGATTGGCAGATCGGACATCACGTGACCATTACTGTACGGGCCAGCTGAGCATTTGAATGTAGGCCGCGAAACTTCGAGCGCTGACTCGAACATACCGCCCACCAAAACGAATGTTTTTAATCCGCCAGGTGGGTAGAGGGCGAAGAACTATTTAAGCACCGGAAACCGAGGGTGCCGAAGAAAATAGCAGGGGGAAACGAAGGAAAAACAAGAGAAACAAAAGGAAGGGGCAAGAGTGCCGAAGAAACCAAAGGTGAAACTCAATGCTGCAGCGGAAAACCAACAAGCTTGTGGACAGGTCGCTTCAGCTGGCCGTGCGAGGTTTTGACAGTAGCTACACGGGATACTTGGTCGTGTCCAGGATGTAGATGTATGATCCGACCCATAGGCCAATGAAGGGGGCTCGGATGCTCTCCAGTGATGAAGACGAGTTGATCCTCCTGAAGCGGTGAGGAGTTCTTGTGCCACTTGCGGCGTTGAATCTGCGAATGCAGGTACTGAGTAGACCAAGTCTTCCAGAAACGGTTGGTCATTTGCTGAATCATGGACCAACGAGATTTAAGAGGCGGTTCGGGGTAACATCTCTCCGGAAGTGCAAGGAGCGGACGTCCAATAAGAAAATGTCCGGGAGTGAGGAAAGACGATCCTTCGCTGGGGTCAGGCGAAACCTCGAAAATAGGGCGACTGTTAAGAATAGCCTCTGCCCGGGTAAACAACGTAGACCATTCCTCGGGGTTTAATACCGTATTACCAATCGTGCGGTGCATAAGCCCTTTAGCGGATTTGACGGCAGCCTCCCAGAGTCCGCCGAAATGTGGTGCGGCTGGAGGGTTGAAGTGCCATTCAATGCGTTGGTCGGCGAGTTTGCGCTTGATAAGCGATTTCGAGTGGTCAAGCAGTTGATAGACCTCACTCAGGCGGTTCGCGGCTCCAACAAAATTCGTGCCGTTGTCAGAATAAATATCAGAGGGTAGCCCTCGTATTGACGTGAAACGGTGTAAAGCTGCGAGAAAGGCATCGGTGGATAGGTCGGATACCATCTCCAAGTGCACAGCCTTAGTAGCCATGCAGACAAATAGACAAAGATAAGATTTTAAAAGCTTCGAGGTACGCAAATGATTTGCCTTTGTGTCAAAGGGTCCAGCGAAATCAATTCCCACCCTGCAGAAAGGCGGCGATGGAGTGACTCTAGATGATGGTAAAGCAGCCATCATAGGTGGACGAGGCTTAGATTGCAGACGGAAACACCGCATGCACGCATGAATGCGTTGTCGAAGTAAGGAGCGTAACGCAATGATCCAAAATTCGCCGTTAATCAGCGCTTGAGTGGTGCGCGGTCCGGCATGTAAGGCTAACTTGTGGTAATGATCGCAGATCAAGTTGACGTACTGATGATGTTTAGGAAGCAGAAGGGGGTGCTTAGATTCATACGACATCTCAGAATGATTAAGTCTTCCGCCCACCCTGAGTAAGCCCTGGGCGTCGACAAATGGCGTTAGGCTGCGGAGCGGATCGATGATTTGAGCGCCACGACGGAGCCGTTGCAATGTTGCGCTGAAGGCCAGCTCTTGTATGAGCTTGACGCAGAGATCTCTGGCGTTACTTAACTCCTGCACCGAAGGCGTAGTAAGTGAAGTTTTACTCAAGGCGACTTTGGCCTTGTAGCGGGTGTTATGACCGTGGTTAGTAGTCTGGCCTTTACGACGGCAATTATTCACAAACCGCAGGACGTAAGCGAAAACATGGTGAAGAGTAATTAAGTTCGAATGTCGTTCTATAGTTGTCAATAGTCGATTAGGCTCTTGAACGGCCGTACATAGCAGTCTAGGTTCAGATTTATGTTCGGTCTGGTCCGGGTTAAGGCCGGTCGGCTTAGACAAATGCCACGCAGTAGGACATTGTAGCGCCCATGGTGGGCCGTGCCACCACAGCGGATGTTCAGCAAGCTGGTTAGGTAGACACCCACGGGAAGCAACGTCCGCGGGGTTATCAGCAGTCGAGACATGGAACCAACGGTCCATGGAGGTATTTGAAACGATTTCAGTGACGCGGTTGGCAGTAAAAGTCTTCAATAAATAAGGCGGGGTGTTGATCCAATACAACACAATTTCAGAATCGGTGAAGAAAAACGTCTCGGAGTCAGACACAAAATTCAAAACGGGCTGAACGGACTTGTAGAGTTTGGCTAGCAAGACTGCGCCACAAAGCTCCATGCGAGGTATGGTGATCGGTTTAACTGGAGCTACCCTGCTCTTAGCCTTCAGAATGCTAACGGTAACGACTCCATTCCATTCGGTTCTCAAATATATAGCTGCTGCGTATCCAGCTTCGGAAGCATCGCAAAACCCTAACAGGTGATGCTTGGCAGCTCGTGTGCCAACGTGTCGAGGTATTTGGATAGAAGACAAACTGGCGAATTGAACAATGAAGCCGTCCCATTGATTTAGAAGCGCGGTTGGCAAAGGTTCATCCCATGATAACCTTTCGAGCCACAAACGTTTGAGAAAGCATTTGATCCAGAAAGTAATAGGCGTTAAGAAGCCAAGCGGGTCGAAAGTCCGAGCGACATAAGATAGTATGGTACGTTTCGTAGGCACCGAAACGAAATTCTGACTCTGGTAGGAGAACGAGTCCGAGGTGGGATTCCATTGCAGTCCCAGTATTTTGATGGCGGTAGAATCGTCCTGGAACAGTAGCGGGTTCTCCAGATGAGCGGAAGGTAGCGTTGACAATAGTGCAGGATCACTTGATGACCATTTCCTGAGTTCCAAGCCGGCGAGTGCGAAAATGTTAATGAGCTGCTGTATCAATTCCTTGGCATCTTCGGGTGTATCGGCGCCAGTGACAACATCATCAACATAAGTCTGCTGAAGTATTGCTTGCGACGCGGCAGGGTATCGGCTACCTTCGTCCTTTACGAGTTGTTCAAGCGTCCGCAACGCTAAATACGCAGACGGGGTTAGTCCGTACGTGACAGTAGCTAACTCGTATTCCACAAGCGGAGATTGAGGCGTCGGTCGGTATAATATGTGCTGGTGGCAGCGATCAGCTGGGCGCACGGCAATTTGTCGGTACATCATTTTAAGATCAGCACAAACGGCGTGAACATACAGGCGAAAGGAAATGATGACGTTAGACAGGTCCTTCTGAAGTTTAGGACCGGAAAGCAATTGCTGATTTAAAGAATTCGCGTTACAATCAGGCGAGGATGCGTTGAATACTACTCGTAACTTAGTAGTAGAACTGGTGGTCTTAAAAACACAATGATGCGGGATCAAATAGTTAGAAGTATTAAGTGCGGGGTACATATGACCCAGAGTCATATATTCTGTCATGAATTGATGATATTGCCGAGCTACCTCCGGCTGACGACTTAAACGTCGTTCTAAAGCATGATAACTAGCGAGGACAACGTTGCGGTTTGACTTAAGTGTTACAGCGTCAGGTTTGAAGGGGAGGGCGACAACATATCTCCCGACTTCATCGCGTTCAGTAGTTGTAGTAAACAGGCTTTCACAAAGCTGTTCGTCAGGGCTCAAAGATTTAGCCTCAGTCACCTCTTCGACTTCCCAAAACCGTCGAATATTGTCATCAATAGACTGTAGCGAGGTAATGAACACTCTAGGTTGATGGGGCATACTATACGGTATGGATCCCATAATGACCCAACCTAAACGAGTGTTAAGCGCGGAGGGCTGGCCATGAATGATAGTGCAAGGCCCATTAGTGAGTATTTGGGTGAAAACATCTGCCCCCAGTATAATGTCAACACCGGCAGGCGAGTCGAAATGAGGGTCAGCTAAAGGTAGATGCTGGTATTGAGCACTTATTTGAGAGGCTAACCTAGTAGCCGGCAGCGGGTCAGTAATGTGGTTAAGCACGGCGGCTTCAGTAGTTAGCATTACACCAGGGTCATGCCTCGAGAATAAAATCAACGTAACGTACTCGTGGATACGAGTGGTCTTGGCGGCGACACCAATCAAAGACATATTTGAACTCCGAGTAGGTAGGCTCAACAGGACGCTTGCTTTCTTAGTAATGGCAGATATCTGACTGCCGGGGTCAATAATAGCTCTAAGAAAACGAGGTTGACCATAATGGTCCTGTAGGACGACTTGCGCGGTACCCAACAGGGCGAGAGACGAGGTAATGTTGCATGACAAAGAATGAGGTTGAGCTTGAGTATCGGTTGCGCGTCTAGTTGCTGGCCTCGGGTGTCGCGGTGTGACTAGTCATTGTTGTGACGGCGGGTTGTTATGTAACAAAGTATGGTGTGCCTCGTTGCACTGCTTGCAGCGTTGGCTGGACTTACATTTAGCTTGGAAATGTGAGCCAAGACAATTGAAGCACCGTTGTAGTTTCATGATGGCATCCTGGCGTGCCACAGAAGGCAGTTCGAGAAAGGATTGACAGTCAATGATGCGATGTCCTTCTCCGCAATAATAACACATGCCTGCGTGTGTCGTAGAAACATGGGATTGATTCATGTGAAGCGGTGGTAATCGGTGACGGAATACTGACATCCTAGGAGTGTTCATAACAGGAGGTATATTTACGGGGCGCGGTCCGTTGAATGGCCGTGTAGGGCCTGACGCAGCACGTCTAGGCTCGTATACATATTGCGTAGCCTTAGGTGTAATAGAATTGTCGGGCGAAACCGAAGGCTGGACGATTGTACTATGTGCCGTGTTAAGGTTAGGTTCCATTTGGTCAAAGTTTAAATCACGGGCCCCTTGCGAATCAGACTCATTCACTGACGACACCAGTATGCGGGGTTGTTGAGCAGCTCTCGCGTTCGTAGAAGCTGCGGCAGGCGGTTGATCCAACAACTCTAGAGCCCGGGCCTGTTCCGTTATAAAATCATTCAACAATTTGTACGTAGGCATACGATTTGTGCCTAGCCTCGTTTCAAAATTTAATCTAGTCTGGGGGTCCAAGTTATTAATGGACATCTGAAAAAGCAGGAAATCAGCCAAATCATCTAGCTGGATAACCTTCAACGCACACACAGCGTTTGAATGCGCGGTCAAGAAGCGGTTTAATTCAGTTTGCGAAGCATTCTTAATTGGTTTAAAGTCTTGAATCATTTTAAAATAGTGGTCAGCCAAACGGCGTGGGTTAGCGTACCGATTGCGCAAAGCTTGATATGCAATGCTGTAATTTTGTTCAGATATTACCAAGCCTGTGACAATTGCTAAAGCGTCGCCTTTAAGTACCGATTTCAGATATTGGAATTTCTGTATATCACTAAGACTGTCGTTGCAATGGACTATTGAATCGTACATCGTTATAAAGTCCGTCCAGTCACTGTTGTTTCCTGAAAAAATAGGTAACGCAAGACTAGGGAGGTTAGGTGAACCTACAGCTGATTTGACGGGCGAGGTTGATGTCACCTCTGCCTTGATAAGGTTAGGGTATTTTGCTAACATGGGCAAATACACGTCCTGAAATTGTCTTTTGATATTAAACGCACTTTCAGCTAAACTTGCCACCTGGGTGGCGAACGTTTGTTCTAATATCTCATAAGTATCCACGAAATTGGCCTGAATGCGTCTTATTTCCCGAGCGATGCCTTCCGGCATCCCTTTATCGTCAAGAAGGGTTTGTACTTGTTCCAAATCATTTAATATATTTTTTAATTTAGCGAGGTAATATTCAGTATTAATTGCCATCATAAATAATTTAATAAAGTTCACAAATAAACACAACACAAATTAATTTCACAAAATTTTTTAAATAGCGGTAAGTGGACTGTATAGTTTAATAAACGTAAAGTATTTCCTCATCACAAAGCAAATCAAAATCAAGTGACGTATACCTATGACGTCACGTTTCCCGCGCGTGTAACTCGCACAAAGGAAATCAGAAATCAAATGTTGCGCAACACTTAGTAAGATTGCATGAATCATATAAATCAAATGAATTTAAATTCAATCTATCCGGCTCGAAGAGGACCAAATGAAGCGACTGGCGCTTAGCTAAAATGAGAAGAAAACGAGGTTCGAGAAAGATCCGAAATAATGCAATAGAAATGTTCAATAACAATAATAAGCTGCGGCAAAGTGCCTTACTTCAATCACTGAACACGCAATTACGAAAGTTTGAAAGCCATAATGGGCTCCGTACGAGCACATTTAATAAAGGAATAATTCGCACTGAATTTACACATAAATGAATTCTTAGTACTTAAGCTTATGCAGCACTTACCCTCGTGGAGCAAGAAAGGGCAAAATTGAAGTGGTCGTAGATCTCGTAGCTGTAGAAGTCCTGGGTACCCAGTTCGTAGGAATCCTGGCCAGGCGAGGTCACACTAGAACTTAAACGAGAAGTCAATAAGCTGCATTTAAAATCCTAAAGTCATTTAATAACTATGGCGCGTAACGGCACAAAGGATCTTACAAAACGGCGATTGTAAATTAAAGTCAATAATCCGCAAATAACTTATATAATAACGCGGTCGCACTAACACACATTAAGACGAACAGTTTAAATGCTTGTACGAGGTTTTCACGGTCAAAAACGGCACTTTGCACATATTGTGCAATTTTACGCCACGAGGTACTTTAACGAGGCTGTTAACCGTACGACAGTTCCGAGACAACGAACGACCGACTAACTTACGGAAAAATGCGAGCTAAGGGAGTGGGGATCAAGCCACAGAAAATCAATACTTCAAATCATACATCGATTGGCAGATCGGACATCACGTGACCATTACTGTACGGGCCAGCTGAGCATTTGAATGTAGGCCGCGAAACTTCGAGCGCTGACTCGAACAATGTGTAAACAAATTTGTAAACTGTAGTAACATAGGGCCTAAGTAATTACTTGAAGGAGAAAGTGAACACGTTTGTAAACAAAAGAAAATTGAAAGGTTATGTTTATGAAAGACCAAGCAAAACACACACAATTCAGAACTATTTCAAAAGTAAAACACAAAGACACTTCACACACTAATAATATTAATAAAATAAACACTGGAAGGTTTGTTGACGATAGGAAATTGAAACAGTAAGTTTCAACCAGGTTTAACCAAGTTAAAACGCCATTCTAAACAAACTTTTGGGTATGTCAGCTGTAAAACAGATGAGGTCAGTGTGACAATCGATTCTAGTGAAGAAAAAGAAAACAAACTAAATTATAACCCATATGTGTTTTTTTTAAGAAGAAAGGCGGCCATATTTTAAACAATTTTAGAATCTAAGGACGCGTAGTTAGAGCATTCTAGCGTGGGTGACGCTACGAGAGGAAGCAGACCTTGCTGGGCAGTCAAAATTCTATTTATTTGGAAAGAGTTCGTCTAAATTATACCGTTTTGTTAAGAAGATTGGCCAACTTAAATTAAGGAGAAGTGAATTACAAAATGTCATACTGTGTTAATATAAAGTGAAATAAATAAAACAAATTTAAGTGTGTGAATTGTTTAATTTGGAGAGAACGGAATCTTACGTAAGCTAACTGAAATTTCGATATTTGATAAGTTATTAGCGCTACAAAAATAACTTTAGTGGACTTTTAAGATAATAGAGAAGTTTAAATTTGTATATTAGGATATCTTGTAGTTAATTAATAGTAAGAAATAATCCAGTTCAAATAGTTTAGCCTTTTTGCATTTTCAAAATTTAATATTGTTTGTTCAAAATTTATTTAATTAACCTAAGAATAAAAAAAAAAAAAATATAGCCCATACTATAACCACGAGATATCAAGAGATCTTAAACTAGCCAAGGGTATAAAAACCTTGTAACTCAAATTTAAAGAATCGAATTTTAGTATATTTTGTTAAAACTTGTTAAGTTGTAAATTTTTGTTTTGTGTTAGATGTTGAAATAAAATTGTTCTAATAAAGTTTTGAATTGTTCCTGAGTAGTTTTATTTGTCTTAAATAAAAAATTCAATTTATTAAATAGTAAAACATAATTATATTGTATTGTGTCTCTTTAAAAATTATGTTATAATTGGCGCCCAACGTGGGGCTCGATAAAATTTATTTAGAGAGATTTTGAATCAAAATTAATTTAGAACTTTTTATATGAAAAACATTTGAACTGGAAATAGATTTAGAAAAATTTTGTAAAACCAAACACTGAGTTGAATAGTCAAGGCTAGGTTTATAGTATATATAAAAATTATTTATGTTTGTATAATAAGTTACTTACAGCTAAAAAAAGAAAAAATATAGGCGAGTTGGTAGTTGTAGGGGACTAGGAAAAAGGGACAAATTTGGAAATGAAAGAAATAAAAATGGAAGGCACAGATATGCAAATAGGAAACATTGAAGTAGAGGAAGATAGGGGACTACCTATGCAAACCCAAAAGAAAAAGGGAAATAATGAGAATGAAGATTTGAGGGAGATGATGAGATCTCTCATGGAAATGAGTCTAAAAAAAATGGACGAAATAAAAAAAGAATTAAATGAGAATATAAAGGAGGAAAATAAGGAGATGAGAGAAGAGATGAACAGAGGATTTGCCTCAAGTAGGTTGGAAATGAGTAGGTTGGATAAGAAATTCGAAAGCCTAAAGGAAGAGAATAGGAGAATGATAGAGGATATGAGGGAACAGTTGAGAACAGAGAATAATGCTGTAGTAGGAGTTATGAGAAGAGAATTAGAGGAGGAGATTAAGGAAAATTTTGAGGAAACAAATGAAATAATAGCTGATGAGATAGAAATTAATAAAAAAGAGATAGAGAAAGTCGAATATATAACAAAGAAAAACACAGAAGAGTTAGGAGAGTTAAAATTAAGAAATGAAGTAGGAAAGATGGAGGTACTGCCAATAAAAAATATAACAATTCAAACCGCAACTAATAGGAAGACTGAAAAGATTAGTAAAATGATAACGGTAATAGGAGAAATGGAAGGAGTTAAATATCCGTTTCAATGCATAGTGGTACAAAGCTTGTTGAGAGAAATGATCATAGGTACGGATATGTTAATGGATGTGGAGGCACAACTCAAGTTTGGAAAATGGGAAATGGAATTTAAATATGAGAGAAACACAGAAAATAGAACTTATGAAGCAGATGAAAGATACAATGGAGATGTAAACGGTGTTAAGGCAAGGACAGGCGTGGGGACAAGAAAAGAGCATGGTGCCCACAGTCAATTGGAAAACTAAGACAATCAGAAACCCAGAAATAGAAATTAAATAGAGGAAACAAGTTTACAGGCATTAATCGACACAGGCAGTAAAATGACATGTATCAAGGAGAACTGGATATTGAAAAATAAAAATAAAATAGGAAGGGAGATATTAAATATAGGTAAAGGAAGCAATATGAATAAACTCTAGGTGATTATGTGTATAAGAAAACGTTAGCAGGAGATAAGTTTTAAGGGATGGTAACTATATCTACGATAATTTATTAGAAACTTCGTCGAATAATGAATAAAGATAAAATTAGGTATATTTAAACTTCGTCGTATTGTAAGGGAGAATCTGCGTTGATAAATAATGGAACTTCGTCGTATATATTATAAAAGAAATATGAATCTATGATAATAAATATTAAAGCATCGTTGTATAAAAAAAAATGGTAATTGTGTATTTAAACTTCGTCGTATTGTAAGGGAGAATCTGCGTTGATAAATAAGTATTAAAACAAAATTTATATTCGTTGATATAGGGATACTGTAATCGAAGGAACTATAGATATGATCAAATAGAGGATATGAAATTGCAACCTTTAAAAATATTAGATGTTAAACTTCATACAAAATAAACTGAGATGATATAAGAAAATAATTGAGCTGGATGTGAGATTGGAAGGGGAGATAAAATACTAACTTAGAACTGAGAGTTAGATGAAGCTAAAAGCAAAATAAATATGAGATCAATAATAAACAAGGAATAAACAGAAATAAGGGAAAGAGAAATGTTATAACCAATTTGACCAAATCTAGACATACTATGACTCGGATAGGCTGGGATTTAAAGACATGGTATCAGAAAATATATATTATGTTAAATAAATATTGAATCAGACTTATGATTGGAAGGGTTCCAATTGTAATAAATGTAAAAAAAAAAAAAAAAAATATATAATTATGGAAGAAATTGTAAATACCAGAACATGATTTGTTGTTACTATACGTTAGAATTGTTAAAGAATTGTTGGTTGAATGTTAGTTATAAGTATAGTGTATTGTTAGAAGATATGTTAAGTAATATGTAGCTTGAAGTGTTCAGCTCAGTATTTGATTGTTAAAGAATTAAGATAAAATTGTGTCGTAGGAATTAAGTATAAATGGACAATTTAAAGTATAAATGTTAATTTAAATTTAATTTAAAAAAAAAAAAAATATGTATATTTAATCAAGCTTGTAAAATGTAAAGAATGTGTAATGTAGAGATTAGTAATATTTTTTTTCATTTAAATTAAATTAGGGGACATTATAACATTTATAGAATGGGCTATATAATATTATTTAAGAATTGGAAAATATATTAGAAATAACTCACACAAAATTTAGAAAGAAATTTATAAAGATATTGGTTAGGTTGAATTGAAATTAAATTTAGGTAAAAGCATAGAATTGTAAACAAGGTTTTTGAACTGGAAATGTATTAGGAAATTTGTTATATCAAATAACCTAACACATAAATTAAAATAAGATAATCTAAGAATAGTTATGTGTAAACAAATTTGTAAACTGTAGTAACATAGGGCCTAAGTAATTACTTGAAGGAGAAAGTGAACACGTTTGTAAACAAAAGAAAATTGAAAGGTTATGTTTATGAAAGACCAAGCAAAACACACACAATTCAGAACTATTTCAAAAGTAAAACACAAAGACACTTCACACACTAATAATATTAATAAAATAAACACTGGAAGGTTTGTTGACGATAGGAAATTGAAACAGTAAGTTTCAACCAGGTTTAACCAAGTTAAAACGCCATTCTAAACAAACTTGTGGGTATGTCAGCTGTAAAACAGATGAGGTCAGTGTGACAATCGATTCTAGTGAAGAAAAAGAAAACAAACTAAATTATAACCCATATGTGTTTTTTTTAAGAAGAAAGGCGGCCATATTTTAAACAATTTTAGAATCTAAGGACGCGTAGTTAGAGCATTCTAGCGTGGGTGACGCTACGAGAGGAAGCAGACCTTGCTGGGCAGTCAAAATTCTATTTATTTGGAAAGAGTTCGTCTAAATTATACCGTTTTGTTAAGAAGATTGGCCAACTTAAATTAAGGAGAAGTGAATTACAAAATGTCATACTGTGTTAATATAAAGTGAAATAAATAAAACAAATTTAAGTGTGTGAATTGTTTAATTTGGAGAGAACGGAATCTTACGTAAGCTAACTGAAATTTCGATATTTGATAAGTTATTAGCGCTACAAAAATAACTTTAGTGGACTTTTAAGATAATAGAGAAGTTTAAATTTGTATATTAGGATATCTTGTAGTTAATTAATAGTAAGAAATAATCCAGTTCAAATAGTTTAGCCTTTTTGCATTTTCAAAATTTAATATTGTTTGTTCAAAATTTATTTAATTAACCTAAGAATAAAAAAAAAAAAAATATAGCCCATACTATAACCACGAGATATCAAGAGATCTTAAACTAGCCAAGGGTATAAAAACCTTGTAACTCAAATTTAAAGAATCGAATTTTAGTATATTTTGTTAAAACTTGTTAAGTTGTAAATTTTTGTTTTGTGTTAGATGTTGAAATAAAATTGTTCTAATAAAGTTTTGAATTGTTCCTGAGTAGTTTTATTTGTCTTAAATAAAAAATTCAATTTATTAAATAGTAAAACATAATTATATTGTATTGTGTCTCTTTAAAAATTATGTTATAATATATATATATATATATATATATATATATATATATATATATATATTTGTAGATTATGCAACACTGTTTTCTTGTATACACTTATCACTTTCACTTATGTACTTAAACAAGAATCTTACTTGGTATTTATGCGAGTACTTTCAAAGACTGGTTTTGTCTCCATCCTTGGGCATACTGAACAGGGTTTTTGTGGACTGCGAGCTGCGTGGATTTGCCGTTGACCTTGGTGTACCGTTAAGTTCTATTTTTAGATTCACTGCACTGTGCAAGTTTTTAACGTTTGTTTTGGGGTTAATATTGTCTATTAGATTGAATAATTTATCGTTTCTTGATTTTATTTGTATCTGTTCGTTAATGATATTATTTTTATTTTTATAAATTTCTAGTTTTTCCCAGATTGTCATTTTGAGGCCTTTTTGAACCTTTTTTACTAGGTGTACGTTTTTTAATATGGGGAATGTGTCTTTGTTTTTGATGGCGTGTGTGGCTAAGTTTGAGTTATAAATTTCTGGTTTGATGTATGCATTGAGGTGTTCTTGATATCTGTTTTTTAATTTCTTTTTTGTTTGGCCTATGTATATTTTATTACAGTCTGGGCATTCGATTTTGTATATTCCGTTATTAAGTGTGGGACGTATTTTTTCTGGTTGGTGTATTTTGTTGATTATGTTTCCTGTGTTTTTGTAGGCTATGTTAATATTATTATTTTTTAGTGTTTTAGTTATTCCTTTTATGTTGTATCCTGTGTATGTGAATATAGCCCATTTTGTTGTTTGTGGTTCGATTTTAGGTTGTTTTAATTTATTTAATATTTTAAATTCTAATTTATCTATAGTTTTTTTATTGTATCCATTTTTTTGGGCTATTTGATAAATTATTTGTTTTTCTTTGGTTTTTTCTCCATCATTGTAGGCAATTTTAGCATCCTGTATAAAAGTGAGTTGTAAGCGGCCATTTTATGTTGTGGGGGGTGGTTGGAATGGTTTGGTATTGTATTAATGGTTTGTGTGGGTTTCCTATAAATAGAATATTCAATGTTATTTGTATTTCTGGTCAATGTTAGGTCTAGATAGTTTATTTTATTGTTTATTTCTTCCTCCATGGTGAATTGTATGTTAGGGTGTAAGTTATTGATTTCATTTAGAATGAAATGCAATAAATAATAACATCATTAGGATATAAAATAATAAATATTCTTGTATTTGAATAACCTGTGTTGTTTTAATATATATATATATATATATATATATATATATATATATATATATATATATATTTAGGTTAGTTCTAGTAGAGCTTAAAGCTTATTTAGGAATTTTTGGTAGGTAGGAGACTGACAGACTTACCTAATGGTAATAGTCCAAAACTGCAATCTCTTGGAAATAAATAAATAGACACATATAAAAACTTATCACACTATTGAAATATTTCAATCAAAAAGATCTTTGTCAATTAAAAAAGAGAAAAAGAAAAGACTGAAGTGAGCCACAGATGTGTATAAATATCCAAATGTCACAGATTTATAGTTTATGATATAGTGCTATATGTAATTTGTATAAATATTGATTATTTGCAATTAGATATTAATAGTCTGTCAGAAGGAAGGTAAATAGGGTTGTTAAAAATGGTAGAAGTTAGGGGGAAGGTAAAAGGAGTTTTATCTGATGTTGAGGTTAGGAGGCTCTCTAGATTTGGTGTACCACTGGTATGATAATTCCCATCTTCTCAATTCTGAAGAGTTGCTGTCAAGGGGAGGGCCTTAATTATGTTGGTGGTATATTAATAATTGAAAGATATGATGTGACTAGCAGCATGTTGAGTGGTTGGCCTGTCTATGTTTTCATGGTTCCAACGTCATGTAAGTTTGAGGTTTGATGTATGCATTGAGGTGTTCTTGATATCTGTCTTTTAATTTCTTTATTGTTTGGTCTATGTATATTTTATTACAGTCTGGGCATCCGATTTTGTATATTCCGTTATTAAGTGTGGGGCATATTTTTTCCGGTTGGTTAATTTTATTGTTATGTTTCCTGTGTTTTTGCAAGTTATATTAATATTATTATTTTTTAGTATTATAGTTATTCTTTTTGCGTTGTACCCTGTGTATGTGACCCATTTTGTTGTTGTTTGTAGTTAATTTAATTTATTAAATGTTTTAATTTATTTAATATTTTAAATTCTAATTTATCTATAATTTGTTTATTGTATCAATTTTTTTGGGCTATTTGATATATTTGTTTTTCTTTGGCTTTTTCTTCATTTTTTAAAAGTAATTTTAGCATTCTGTATAAGAGTAAGTTGTTAACAGCCATTTTATGTTGTGGGGGATGGTTACAGTAGTTTGGTATTGTATTAATGGTGTGGGTGGGTTTCCTATAAATTGACTATTCAATGTTATTTGTATTTCTGGTTATTGTTAGGTCTAGATAGTTTATTTTATTGTTTATTTCTTCTTCCATGGTGAATTTTATGTTAGAGTGTAAGTTGTTGATTTCATTTAGGATGATATTATTATTTATTGCTTTATTTTGTGAGATGTATAATCCATCGTCAACATATCATATCCAATGTCCGTTGGGGTTGTGCGTTTTTATGGTTTGTGTGATTAATTCGTCAAGGTTTTGGAGGTAAATTTCTGATATTAGTTTTGAGAGGGGTGATCCCATTGCTAAGCCAACTATTTGTTTATATATCTTATTATTAAATATGAAATAGTTTTGGTTTGTATGGTCTTAGGCATTTTGTAATTTCGTTTGTGTATTTGGGGTTGGTTTTGAAGATCAGTTAATTTGTTTTTTATTATTTGGATGGTTTTGTTTATTGGTATATTGGAGTACATGTTTGTGATATCAAATGATATAAATTTGGTGTTTTTGGTTATGTTTACTGTTTTTAGTCTTTCGGGTAATTTAATTAAGTTTTTTATGGTGTATTTTTTTCCAGTTTAAGTTCGTGTTTTAGGTTATTAGCAATTATTTGTGATATTTTATAGACAGGTGCATTTTTGAAGTTTATTAGGGGGGGGGGTCTTATGGGATTGTTGACTTTATGTATTTTGTTGAGGGCATTCATTTTAGGGGGCTTTGGATTGTCTATTGTGTATTGGTAAGGGTTTTTTTGGTTGAATAAATTGTTATTGTTTTTTGCTAATTGTATAATTTCGTTTTGGTGGTTTCTAGTGGGGTTTTTGTTTAATTTTATGCAATTGTTGGATTTTATGAATTATTCTGTTTTTTTGTTATATTCTGTTTTTGATATGATTACTGTAGCATTGCTTTTGTCCGCTTTTCTTGCAATTATTATTTTTTTAATAGTTTTTGTTTATTTGGTTTATTTGTATTTTATTTTTGATGTAATTTCCTTTTTTGACTTTTCTATTGATGATTTTGTTGATTTCGTGTGATGCTGTGTTTCTAATGTTATCTTGGTTTTCGTAATTTATAAGGTTTATTGCCAGTTCTGTTTCTACTATGAGGTTTTCTGTTGTGCTTTGTAATTTTGGTTTGATGTTGGTTTTTTTGCTATTTTCGAGTATCTTTACTTCTCCTATGGTGAAATTCGTGTTTGTAAGGTTTATAAACTGAGGGGGGAAGTGATGGAGCATTGTGTTATTGTCTATGTTATTTTGTTTTTCTATTAGTTTGTTAAGTTTAGAATCTATTTTTTGTTTTTTAATTGACGTAAATTATTTGCATTTGATGTAATTTCTTTGCGGTATAATGCAAAAGGAATAACTAAAATACTAAAAAATAATCATATTAACATAGCTTACAAAAACACAGGAAACATAATCAATAAAATAAACCAACCTGAAAAAATATGTCCCACACTTAATAACGGAATATAAAAAATCAAATGCCCAGACTGTAATAAAATATACATAGGCCAAACAAAAAAGAAATTAAAAGACGGATATCAAGAACACCTCAATGCATACATCAAACCCGAAACTTATAACTCAAACTTAGCTACACACGCCATCAAAAACAAACTCACATTTCCCACATTAGAAAACATACACCTAATGAAAAAAGTACAAAAAGGCCTCAAAATGACAATCTGGGAACAACTAAAAATTTATAAACATAAAAATAATATCATAAACGAACAAATACAAATAAAATAAAAAAACGATAAATTATTCAACCTGATAGAGAAAATTAACCCCAAGACAAACTTAAAAGACTCCCACGGTACAGTAAAACCGAAAATAGGACAATAACGGTACACCACACCGGAAATTCCATACAGTTTGCAGTCTGCTACAACCCCCTGCTCGATAATGGAGATACTATCAATCTTTGAAATTTAACTCGCATAAATACCAAGTAAGCTTCTTGTTTAAGTACATATAGTGAAAGTGATAAGTGAATACAAGAAAACAGTGTTGGAAAGTTAAAAAAAAATATATATATATATATATATATATATATATATATATATATATATTGTAACATTTTGAAGTAGTATATATATAAAAGGCACTTACAAAATAAGATAAATATATATAAATAAATTCAGTATGTAAAAAAATTACTAAAATATACCAGTAACGAAATGTAAACATGACCTAATTTCACTTGTGTAGAAAATGCACATGGCCACATTTTAGATCTAATCACAAGATTTTATATAAAAAGAAAAAAAACACAAATCACTATTTATAAGAAAATGTATTAGAAGTAATTGATAGATAACAATTTGAATAGAACAATAGAACGATATAAATACACTTAAAACTTTCAAACGGCAAGCTAGTGAAATGTTCTGAAGTAAACAAGATGGGAGAACGAATTTGTGGAGTTGCGTGCGCATTGACCGGCAAAAGATATTAGTTTTAAATATTTCTCGTGGAGATATAATCTAAAACAGTTTGGGAAATAAGATTTAAATGCAATTGTTTTGCAAAGAAATTTAAGTGCAGTTGTTAAGAAGAAGAAGTGTATCAGAGGCGGTGAACCTGACATCCGTAAAGCTGTTACAAGGAATAAACGAGAAAATAGCGGAAATTGACGACTTGGCCATTTTATTGCTAAAAAGGGAGCGTCAGTTAGTTGGGACAGAGCATTTGAACGAGGCAGACGTGTTTCAGAATTGGCTGTAGAAATTTTATTTTTTTAACTGGTGCGGAAAGTGCAGTATCGTATTCAAATCATAATTACAGAATAACATTAAGGCAAATCATTGAACTGATCGATTAAGAAGACATTATTCAGGAAATTATTTAATTAGAAACCAAATAACTTGTAAAAAATTTTTAGCTTGTAAGAATTGTAACTTAGATATTTTTTTGAAAGTGCCAACTCAAATTTTATTATTCAAAATTTAGAAAACCCACCTATTAACCCGAGATAAGGAGAGCTCAAGCTCAATTTAAAGTAATTAAATCAAATTCAATTAATATTAAAATTTATAACTAAACTTCTTGCTGCCATTAACAAATTTTAGACTTAGGCTAATAAAGCTTTAATTTTGTAATTCTTTGTGGATGAAATAAGACTTTGTAATTAGTAAGTGACTTTGAAGAATAAAAGAAAATAAGGAATGTCATATTAAGATATTAAAATTTTTGTAACAAAAGCAGCATTGAATCGTTATTTCTTTTAACTTATAAATTTTATTAAGACTTATAAAAGTGAATTTACCAAATATTACATTTGGCACACAAACATGGGGCTCGATTATAAAAAAATTTAAGAATTAACCTTAAGGCACTTTAGATAAGATTATTAATTAAATATTTGTATTAATATTGTTTACTTTTCAGGACTTTGCAACCATAAGTCAATAATTTTTTTAATTTTCAAAATTTAAATAGCATAAAGGGGAATTTTGAAATTTTAGATAAAGAAATAAAAAAAAAAATGGAATCTGAAACAGGTACATATAATTTAAGGGGGGAGAAAGCGAAAAAAACAGAAAAATTAGAGGAATATAACAAACATAGTAGGTCTAGGAAGGGTACAGCAATTGAGGAAGCTGCAAAAGGAAAATATGTGACATTAAAAGAAAAAATAAATGAAAAAGAGAAAGAAGCTACAATAGGCCTAATAGAATTGGAAAAAGGGACAAGCCTAGAAATACAAGAGACAGAAACGGAAGGCACAGATATGCCTATAGAAGAGAGTGAGGTGGAAACCCAAGTAGATGAGGCTAGGGGATTACCACTGATGCAAACCCAACAGAAAAAGGGAAATAATGAGGGTGTTGATTTAAGGAATATAATGAGGACTTTAATGGAAATGAGTGTAAACATAAATACAGGGAGAGAGGAAATGAATAGAAAATTTGAAGAGAGTAAGGAGGAAATAAAAAAAGAAATGAATAGAAAATTTGAACAGAGTAATGAAGAAATAAGGAAATTAAATTAAAATAGTGAGGAAATAAAGGAGGAAAATAAGGAGATGAAAGAAGAGATGAACAGAGGATTTGCCTCAAGTAGGTTGGAAATGGATAAGAAATTCGAAAGCCTAAAGGAAGAAAATAGGAGAATGATAGAGGATATGAGGGAACAGTTGAGAACAGAGAATAATGCTGTAATAGGAGTTATGAGAAGAGACTTAGAGGAGAAGATTAAGGAGAATTTTGAGGAAACAAAAGAAATAATAGCTGATGTGACAGAAATTAATAAGAAAGAGATAGAGAAGGTAGAAAATATAACAATACAGAACAGGGAAGAGTTAAGAGTTTTAAATAGGGAGATAGCGATTGAGAAAAACAATAATAATGATAGAATTGACCGATTGGAAACAGAAGGAAGGAGGAATAATGAGAAACAAGGGGAATTGACCCAGAGAATGGAAAAGGTAGAAAAGAAGGTGGAAGAAAGTAAAGGAGGAGAAGGCCTAAGGATCATACAAGTGTCTTGCGGGAATCAGGAGGAGATGCCCAAATTTAATGGAAGGAATGGTAACCCTATGGAGTTCCTCAAAAGACTGGATAGGTATGTGGAGAGAAAATTTGAATGTAGGACAGGGGAAAGATTTGAAAATGAATGGAGAGGAATCATAGATAGAGCTTTGGAAGTAGGAGCGGCTAGATGGTGGGAATCAATCAGAGAGGAGGTGGAAGATTTCGCGGATTTACAAGATAGATTTATAGAAAGATACTGGGCCAAAGAAATACAGGAAGGCATTAAAGAGAGAATGGAAAATGAAAGGTATATTGAGGGAAATGGAAGAGCCAGAGCAGATTATTTCATAGAAAGAGTCATAGTTTTAAAGAACATGACACCACCGCAAAATGAGGAAGAGATAGTCCGGAGATTAAGCCGGCATTTTAATGAAAGGATACAGTTGTCAAGAAGGGTGCAAAATATAAAAACGATCCGAGAGATGGAAAGGATGCTGAATGAGGAGGACATAGAGGAGAGAAATAAGGAAATAAGACAGAGAAACAGGGGACCATGGAATAGGCCTACCCCTAGAGAGGAACAGAATGGAAATAGATTTCCACCCAGAAGGGGTGAGGAAGGGATGAGACAGCAGGGAAATAGAAGATTTCCAGGACCAGGAGAATTGTATAGAAGGAATGAATATAGGAATGAAGGGCGGCCATATGTCCAGTTTTTTAACAGAAGAATAGATAATCATGTGAGGGGGAATGTTGAACCAAGACCAGGGCAGGAAAATAATCGAGAAAATAGAGGAGACAGGAATTACAGAACCAATGACAGGAGCCAGAAGGAAGTAAATCAGATAGAGACAAGGAGATGTGTGGGGACAAGGAAGGAGGATGGTGCACATAGTCAAACGGAAAACTAGAGAACACTGGTATCGTCGCCTTGGATCAGAAAAAGGAGCATCAAACAGAGCAAATGAGGTTGCCAGTGATAAAATTTGATAAAAGCTCCTACGATAAAAATAAGTTAACTATAAATAATGTATTAATCAGTAGAAAATTTTTAGAACAAGAAGATGAGGAGAGAAATTATAATTTAGGAATTGAAAAAAAAATAATAAACCCAGAGATAGAGATTAAGATGGAAGATACAAGTTTACCAGCATTAATAGACACAGGCAGTAACGTAACATGTATCCAGGAGAAATGGATGTTAGAGAATAAAAATAAAATAGGAAAAATAGAAATCCTACCAATAAAAAATTTAACCATTCGGACTGCAACAAATAAGAAAACTAAAAAGATAAACAAAATGATCATGGTAATAGGAGAAATAGGAGGGGTAAAATATCCGTTTCAATGCCTAGTGGTGCCAGGCTTATTGAGAAAATTTATTATAGGTACGGATATGTTGATGGATGTGGAGGCACAACTTGATTTTGGAAAATGGGAGATGGAGTTTAAATATGAAAACAAATTATATAAATCAAAAATGAGTGTAGATGGGCAGACAAAATTTAAAGGGGAGATGAATAATTTTGAAAATGAGATGGAGGAGGAATTGAGTTGTGATGAACAGGAAGGAATGAATGATATGGAAATATGGGAAGAATTTGAAACTTTTGGAAACCAGAGTCAAAATTATATTAAAATTGTACAAGAGGAGGGAGATGATAAAAAAAGAGGATATTTTTGAAAGAATAGGGAATGAAGAGGTAACTGAGGAACAAAGACAGGAGATGAGTGATTTAATAGAGAAGTATAAAGAAGTATTTTCAGACCAGCCCGGTTTATGCACTGCATATAAACATAAGATTAAAGTTAGGGAAGATGTACCATTTTACCAAAGAAATTACCCAATTCCTACAAAGTACCAAGATCAGGTACAAGAAGAGATAGAGAAAATGTTGAGGTTAGGTATAATTGAAAGAAGTACTAGTCCATATATTAATCCAATAGTCCCAGTCATCAAAACCAATGGGAAAGTTAGATTATGTTTAGATGCAAGAAAACTAAATGAAATTATAATTCCGGATTATGATTGCTATAGAGGAATAAATGAGATTCTACACAGAGCAAAGAGAGTTAATTGGTTGAGTACCATGGACCTCACTAACAGTTTCTGGCAGGTTGAATTGGAAGAGGAGTCAAGAAAATATACTGCATTCCAACATAGAGGGAAAACATACCAGTTTGTTGTTACACCCTATGGATTGAAAACATCTCTAGCAGCATTGGCAAGAGCTATGGACAGTATTATGAGGGAGGAATTAGAAGATTTCACCTTAATATATGTAGATGATATAGTCTGTATGTCTGAGACATTTGAGGAACATAAAAAACACCTAGAAAAGATCTTCCAAATTTTTTTAAAAAACAACATGACCATTAAATTTGATAAATCAGAGTTCTGTAGAAAAGATATTTCATTCTTAGGGTACAGATTGACTACAAATGGAGTAAAAATGGATGAAGAGAAGGTTAGAGCTATATTAGAATTACCCTCACCTAAAAATCCTCGACAGTTAAAAGGTTTTATTGGAATGGCTAATTATTATAATAAATTTATAGAAAAATATTCAGAATTTGTACAACCATTATTAAAATTATTATCTAATAGAAACAAATTTATTTGGACAGAAGAGGAGGAGCGAAATTTTATTAAATTAAAGAAAAAATTTTTGGAAACAAATGTACTTACTCACCCAGATTACCAGAAAACATTTTACCTACAAACAGATGCCAGTGAATATGCCATAGGAGGACACATCTATCAGATTGATGAAAAGGGGGAGAAAAAGGCAGTAATGTTTATGAACCGCACATTAAAAGGAAGTGAAGTTAAATATTATACCACTGAGAAGGAATTACTTGCTATATTGTTTTGTCTGCAGAAAACAAGACAGATCATCCTAGGAAGAAAATTTGTGATCCAGACTGACCATCAGGTCTTAACTTTTATTAAGACTTGTAAAATTTTAAATTCAAGATTGCATAAATGGATATTACTAATGCAAGAATATGATTATACTATTGAACACTGTAAAGGAAAAGAAAATGTAGTTGCAGACCTATTGAGCAGGAACCCTTGTGACAAAAATAAGTTTGAAAGAAGAGACCAAAATTCAGAATTACAAATAAATTATATAGAAAGAGTTATGGATATGGAAATGTGTACAAAATTTAAAGAATTTAGTAAATTACAAGTAGAAGATTTGGAAGTTAGAGAAATAAAAGAAAACATTCAAAATTATCCTCAAAATTATAAAATTATTAATAACTTAGTATATAAAAGAAATAGGGAAAGTTGGAAAATAGTAGTACCAAAGGGAATGATTAAAGAAATAGTGGGTACTTGTCATGAATATTACCTGCATGCAGGAGCTAAGAAATGTCATACCATATTATCAGAGAGCTTCACTTGGAAGAAAATGGGAAAAAGCATTAGGGGAATTATTAAAACATGTAATATTTGTCAAAGAGCTAAAAATGTAACCCAAGGTAATTTTGGAGAGATGAAAGGGATCCAAGTGAAAAAACCAAAGGAGCAATTGTCAATTGATTTTATAGGACCATTTCAAAGAACTGTAGGAGGCTATAAGTATTTATTAGTAATTTTAGATGTATTTACAAAATTCGTTCAAATCTATAAATTGAAAAAGGCAACCACAAGGGAGGCAATTAAATGTTTAGAAAATTATATAGAAAAATTCGGGAGAGTAGAAAGAATACAGACTGATCATGGAACCCAGTTTAATAATAAGAAATGGCTGGAGTATATTAAAAATAGAGAAATGAAACCAATATTTTCTCCAATAAGGAGGCCACAAAGCAATATCGTTGAGAGGGTGAATAAGGAGATCATTAGATGTTTGAGAACATATTGTCATCATAACCATAGAGAATGGGGAAAATATGTAGAGGTTATTAACCAGGCAATTAATGAAATTCCTCATGAGACTACAGGATACACACCTAACCAGCTACAACTAGGAATTCAGGATGAAAGGTTTTGGCAAAAGGAAATAAAAAATTTAGGCTGGAGTTCAAAATTAATAAATTTAGAAAGACATTTAGAAATTGCTAGGAGTAGAATTAAGAAGAAGGCTCATAAGAGAGCAGAGAAATTTAATAAAACTCATAAAATAGAAGAATTAAATGTTGGGGACAAGGTATTAGTAAAAGAAAATTGGCAACCACAGGGTATAAGAGGTGAGATGGCAAAATTATTTTATATATATGATGGACCTTATGTGATCACCAAGAAATATGGCAAGGTGACTTATGAAATCAAAGATGCTAGAAGCAATAAAATTAGAGGAATTTTCCATATTAGCTTGTTAAAGAAATTTTATGAACCAAGGGAGGCACACCATGGAGAATCAGATAAATTTCAGATAGAACAAATTAAATAGTAAGGGAGAAGTCGAGAGAAAGGAAAATAACAAGGGATAATAAGATGGTAACAACAGGAATGACTCAGGATATAAAAGTATTAGGAGAAGGAAGCGAATGTAGGAGGGATAGATAACAAATAAACCGGAAATGACAATGGACCAGAAATGACTTAATAATTAAACAAACACTTGAAAAAAAAATAAAGAAATAAAAAATATATAAATTTAAATAAAATAGGAAGGGATGAACGAATAAGAACAAGGACCTAACCTACAAACAACCTAGACATGCTATGACTCGGTTAGGCTAAAATTAAAAAAAAAAAACACTGTGTCAGAAGATAGATTATATAGATAAATAAAAAGACTTATGATTGGAAAGATTCCACTCTATTAAAATTAAAATAAAGAAAGAAAAAGAAAAAGGTTATAAAATAGATTCTAAGAATCAGAAAATGAATAATGTACTAGATGTTAAGAGTATAAGAGGATTGTTGATTAAATGTTAATTGTTAATTTATTGTATTGTTAGGAGTTAAGTATATCATATGTAATTAGAGGGCAGCAGACAAGCAAGAAGGATAGAGTAAGAGTTTACTCCCAAAATGTGAAAATTGAGATAAAAAAAAAGGAATTTTGGAATCAAAATTGTTTTTTATCTAAATTTGGGGACTATGTAACATTTTGAAGTAGTATATATATAAAAGGCACTTACAAAATAAGATAAATATATATAAATAAATTCAGTATGTAAAAAAATTACTAAAATATACCAGTAACGAAATGTAAACATGACCTAATTTCACTTGTGTAGAAAATGCACATGGCCACATTTTAGATCTAATCACAAGATTTTATATAAAAAGAAAAAAAAACACACAAATCACTATTTATAAGAAAATGTATTAGAAGTAATTGATAGATAACAATTTGAATAGAACAATAGAACGATATAAATACACTTAAAACTTTCAAACGGCAAGCTAGTGAAATGTTCTGAAGTAAACAAGATGGGAAAACGAATTTGTGGAGTTGCGTGCGCATTGACCGGCAAAAGATATTCGTTTTAAATATTTCTCGTGGAGATATAATCTAAAACAGTTTGGGAAATAAGATTTAAATGCAATTGTTTTGCAAAGAAATTTAAGTGCAGTTGTTAAGAATAAGAAGTGTATCAGAGGCGGTGAACCTGACATCCGTAAAGCTGTTACAAGGAATAAACGAGAAAATAGCAGAAATTGACGACTTGGCCATTTTATTGCTAAAAAGGGAGCGTCAGTTAGTTGGGACAGAGCATTTGAACGAGGCAGACGTGTTTCAGAATTGGCTGTAGAAATTTTATTTTTTTAACTGGCGCGGAAAGTGCAGTATCGTATTCAAATCATAATTACAGAATAACATTAAGGCAAATCATTGAACTGATCGATTAAGAAGACATTATTCAGGAAATTATTTAATTAGAAACCAAATAACTTATAAAAAATTTTTAGCTTGTAAGAATTGTAAAAGTGCCAACTCAAATTTTATTATTCAAAATTTAGAAAACCCACCTATTAACCCGAGATAAGGAGAGCTCAAGCTCAATTTAAAGTAATTAAATCAAATTCAATTAATATTAAAATTTATATTTAAACTTCTTGCTGCCACAAACAAATTTTAGACTTAGGCTAATAAAGCTTACATTTTGTAATTCTTTGTGGATGAAATAAGACTTTGTAATTAGTAAGTGACTTTATAAAAGAAAATAAGGAATGTCATATTAAGTTATTAAAATTTTTGTAACAAAAGCAGCATTGAATCGTTATTTCTTTTAACTTATAAATTTTTATTAAGACTTATAAAAGTGAATTTACCAAATATTACAATATATATATATATATATATATATATATATATATATATATATATATATATATATATATTTATATATATATATATATATATATATATATATATATATATATATATTCCTGTATTTGAAATAGCCATGTCTTTAATTGTTAACAGGAAGAAATTCTTTTGGAAAAACACCTTGCACATCAAAGAAAAGTGCTTTTGATTTTGTGCATCTAAGACCTGATTTTATGTTTTTGCTCGTTTTTATTTTTTTGGATCATATTTTTCCATGCAACATTAGCAACTTGAATACAAATTTGCTGATTTTTTCAAAAATTTACTTTAATAAAAAGTTTGGTATATTGTTAATTAATTCAATAATAATGATAGATGAATATAAATAGTTCTTATTATAGTAGAATAGTTTTAATAATTAGCTGATTTTGATAGCTTTTTTAATCACATATGAGACCTATTTAAAAATTACTGATTTTTTTTAATTGTGCCCAAACCACGTATTGTTTTAGTTTGCTTGAGATGCTACACGAAGTGGCATATTTCAATCTAAATGTTATCCTGCCATATTGCACAGCTTGCCCAGTTGAGACACACTTGTACTCAGTCCTTGGCAAATTATTGAGAAAGTGAAAATGAAGAACTTTAGCGTCCTTAAAATTTTGCTTTAAGATTGGTAAATCTCTATTGGCTTTCATTGTTGTTAGCATGAAGAAGCAAATCTTGGCTATTGTTGACACTATTTTATTTTTGTTAGCTTTTGAGCAGGCAAGACACCATTTTTGCTGATAGGCAATGCATGAAAAATTTGACTGTCAATGGACAGACATGTTGATGGCTACTGGATGCCAACCAAGTCCAAGTCTCTATTCTGAGAGGGAAGCTCTTAGTTAAGGCCATAAATAAAGATATGATTGCATTACCTGGAATCAAACCTATAATAGGGGTAATCTCATGTTATGATGAAACAGGGTTTTCGAAAGGTTTACTTCAATAGTTATGGAAGAAGGGACTCTACTGTATCTACTGGTCTGTGACTCATTTTTTCCTAACCGATTGGGGGATCCGTTAAGGCCTTACAATGAGCCCCTTTACTTGTTTCACAAGCTTCAGCTTTGATCCTGATGACTCAAGTCACCTGGGTCGAACCACCGAGAGTTTAAGGTTGTATGGTCTAGAGAGGCCAGCTTCTTTTAGTTTAAAGACCACTTACATCATAACTATTAAAATCTCTTGACACCAATTTTTCTCCAAACTTGTCCATAGTTAAATTTGTATATATCACAGATCAAACGTCATCAGTGCTTGTTACCATTGAAGGTAGGTCCAGATTTGGGATTTTTGTTGATTGGCGATCTGTTCAATTTGAAACTCGTAATATTGTGTATTGCTTATAAAGCTCTTTTTATGGAGTTGATGAAGGAATGTCTACTTACGAGAAATATATTTACTGATGTTAATGCAGAATTTAATGTTGCTCCACAAAGTCTTTCATTTTCACTTTCTTAGTAATTTTCCAAGCGCTGACTGCAGACGCTCACTAAGCTAGCTCTGTACTCTAACTAAGCAACTCATATAATGGCAAGCGTCTCATATAGTTGGGAAATGTGTAGAAAGGCATCAAATTCAAACCGTGCATGGTTTGGGTGCAATTTCAAAAATCATGGACTTCATTTTAAACAGACTTCATAAATAATGGCAAATTTTTTTGACTTTAGGGAGAAGTTGTACCAAGCCCTGCAAGCAGCAAAGAGCTTGTATTTATCAAGCAACCTATTGGAGTTGTATCCATCATAACACCTGTAAGTAAAATTTTTCATTTTCATTGCTTTCAACGAGGGCGTGCGTGGGGCAAAATTTCATCTGCCTCCCCAAACTCGTTCTCATGTCCACTCACCCAACATTACATATTACTGAAAGGATTTAAATACAAATACAGTGAGAAAAATGAAGCGAAAACATCAAATACATTTAAACAGAATGGGGTTAAATAAGTGATGCTTCTTGGAGGGGACATGTTCCAAGCCACTTTGTATCCATTCACTTGTTAGCAAAGCTGCGATGCTGTCTGTGTTTTTGTGCCTAAAAGAGACCTAATCTCTTTGAAATTCAGTTATACTGAACTATAAAAAGTATGTTGTGTAAATAATTTTATCAAATTTTATTGTTTTATTTCTGCCATTGCCCAGATCACCCACGAGACGGCCCTGCTTTCAGCGGTCTACCATTTTTACTTTCAACAGGGTTTAGAATAAGGTTATAATTTAGTTATTGTAGGACTCAATGAGAATTTGCACTTGACCATAATGTTTATAAAACTTGTTTTTTTTTTGCAATGTGCCACTATTCTAGTTTTATAAAGAATCGTGAAATCATTCTCTGTAATATTGTTCAACTATAGTTCATAACGGTAGGTGATATAATCTTAAAGAACGGTTCTTAATGGTGTGACTAAACCTGCAGTAACATATCATAAAACAAGGCTGTGTCATGTTATAATTAGATGGTACATGACAAATACTTCAAGATGTAAATAATTACATATATAAAGATATATATATATATATATATATATATATATATATATATATATATATGTTATAGGTATTATGTTCAGAAAATTGATGACATGGAGTTTTTCTTCAAAACACAGAAAATTTGAGTTACAGTATATATATATTCTTGATATTTAACATTATCCATTGTTTTTCCGTTGCACTGACTTTATGAAGTTAATATATTACTATGTGAGTAATTTTATCCACCATTAAGTGCAATAATTTTACCTTGAGTGATGAGGCACCTTTCGGTCGTTGACCATTGTCGAATCACTCGAGTGATTCGACAATGGTCAACGACCGAAAGGTGCCTCATCACTCAAGGTAAAATTATTGCACTTAATGGTGGATAAAATTACTCACATAGTAATATATTAACTTCATATATATATATATGTAAATTAACACAGAACTACATTACAAGGCAGGGGAAGAAATAAACAAAGATGAACCTTCAAAGACACATGCTAATTAATAGACTATTTAAATTTCTACAGTAAACCCTCATTAAACGACTTTGAATATAACAAAGACCTCATTATGATGATCTGAATTACTGTCGCCTACAAATTAATTTTGATTTTCTATTAACATCCCGCAATATAGTCTTGAATTTTATAGTCCATTACATTCGGTGAATCTTAATTAATCACTTTAACAATAGTTCAAGACTATCCGAACTTTAAATTTTGTAAATTTGTTAAAACTTATTGTTCCTACAACACATAGAAAACACCAAGATACTCACAAATAATACACACACATACAAAATCATTTACTGGCATAGATACGTCGATAATATCATAACACTATACAGAGGCATTGCGAAAAACTCTTCACTTACACTAATAAAATACACTCAAAACTCTACTTCACTTCAGAAATCAACCGATTCCTAAACTTCCTCGACCTAACCATAACAAAGAGCCACACACAAACACAGCTTTAACATTTACAGGAAACTCATAACGACAAACACACTTATCCACAACACCTCAAACCACCCTATCCAACACAAACACGCTGCCTTCAGATCCATGCTCCATAGACTTAAAGAAGTCCCAATGACCGCAGAAAACATAAACAAAGAACTAGACACAATTAAATACTTAGCATACACAAATGGATACAACACCACAATAATAAACAAACTATGGTACAAAATACAAAAAACATCTAAAATTAACATTACGGAGCGAAAAAAGCAAATACATAACTATACCATACATAAACAAAACATCAAATAAAATAGCCCGCAAATTATAAAAAAAAACAGGATACAAAATAGCATACAAAACTAATAACAAATTACAATACAAAATACAACACGACACCAACAACAAAGATAAACTACAAGCACCAGGTATATATAAATTAAATTGCGACAAATATAACTAATTCTACATTGGACAAACAGGTCACAGCTTTAAAAAAAGAGTCAAGGAACATAAACAGAACACCAACTCAGCATTTTACAATTACATAAAAGAAACAGGACACAAAACCACAGATCCACCAAATTATTTACCATAATTTAGAAATCCTACACATCAACAAAAAAAGATCCACATCTCAACACACTAGAACAATATGAAATTTACAGACACACAAATTACAAACATATTAAACAAAAAAACAATATAAATTACACATACTCTTTGATACTATCAAAAACCTGCCTTTAAAACCGTTACCGCTTGACCCGACATCACCAAGCAGAAGACACTGATGAAGATTGCCACATAGCGACCAAAAACGTTCTGTCTCAGAAAGTTTTAACAAATTAACAAAATTTAAAGTCTCAATATAGTGTATAAACTCAGAGCAAACTATATTTAAACTCCCAATATAATAAGGTTTTGGTAAAAACAAACCTGGATTATAGGAATTAGGCCATTTCTTATTTCTAATTTACAGCAATCATATACTAGATGCAATTAATGATACTATATGTTTCTCAGTTGGCAAAGGATGAAGTGCGTCAGAAATTTATTGTATCTATGTTTATCTATATATATTTTAGAATTTTTATTTCTTAAAAACATGCCAGGTTATCACGAAGGTAAGTCTGTCAATCGCCTATCTAAGCTTACAAATCTTAAATAAACTTTGAACCTTACTTTTACTTTTATTTAGATTTAAAGGTATTAAATCTGAGTTGAATGTTCTACACAGTGGAATTTCCCACAAGCTATGATCACACGTAAAGTAGCAGCAGCTCTCGCTGCAGGATGTACGTGTGTAGTGAAGCCAGCTGAAGACACCCCGATCACTGCGTTGGCATTGGCTTCTCTAGCAGATATTGCAGGTATCATAAAGTTTACAATCAACTGCTTAATGCATGCAAAACATTTACAATGTTACTGTGTTGTTGTAAGTTATGGCTAGGTAGGACTCCGATCACCCTTCTTCTATCCAATAAGATGTAATTATATTGTACGTAATTATTGCGTAACTGAGTGAAAACCTTTAAACTTACTTACTGATGTGTTTGAAACAATTGTTTCATTCACAAAACAACCACTACTCTTTTGATTAACTTGTTGATAAGAGCAACAGCTTTTCAATCAGCTATAGGGTCGTTTTCCTATCAACAAGTCGATTGGGTGAGTAGCATGTCGGCTTCGTTGAAACGATTGTTTCGAAACACTACAGCAAGTAAGTTCAAAGGTTTTCACTGAGTTACGTAATAATTACTTAAATTTAATCAGTGAATCCAAGAGGATTATAATAATCAAACTTAGTTTTAGTTTTAGAATATTCTTTCAGCAGTATTTCTTAAGCCACTTAAATATACTTGTACAGTTAATAAAAAAAATTATGTTTGATGTGTAAGTATTATAAGCAACGAATTTAAAAGCAGTGGTATTATATTGGTTGTTTAAACACACATTTTAACAGTGGTAGTCTAAGATTACAGACTTTCAAAACTTAAAGATCTTTAATTTAAAATTAGATTCAGAATCTTGTATTTATAATTTTTAAAGTTAGGGACTGTTTTTATTAGTTTTTATGTTACTTTGGGTTTGTTTTAGATATAAAAACGCTGTTCAAGTAGAAAAACACTACTTTATAAATTAATATTAAAGTAAAATATTTTTAATGTGCACTAAACACATGCATTTTTTTAAAGTAAAAACTGTAAAACTACTTGAGTCAAGTGAAAAGATTTAACACTTTGACGACCATGGATGAATTAACTTTTTTTCTGGATTTGCCCATAATGCCATTTAATTTACTTTGCTATTTAATATAGTATAGAACAAGTATTTAATAGATTTCACTGTTAATATTTATAATTATAGGTGACACTATATAAATTTCGTCGTAAACGACCGCCTTGGTCCTGCGCTGTAAAACCTTTTGACGGACCGTGGCGGGTTTGTACGACCGCCAGGTAGCACTAGGGTTGGGTATTCGGGTGCTTCTGTTATGTCCAAGGTCAATGTAGTTATTCACTTCTCGGGAATAGTGAGTAATTTTCCTAGCTACTGTTGCAGACGGATGTTGTGTTTTTACAAGTTGTTTCTGAATAGTTTATATTATTAGATATTACTTCAAATAATAAATATGGATAATACGCGTATATCTTCCTGCACTAAACGCCTTGTTGATCTTGCACATGAAAAGGCTTATTTACTTTCAGGTAAGCCTTTTTATATATCATTAGTGACATAAATATAACTTTTGTTATACGTGTATGTTGCATGATGCTATTTTTGTGTTGAAGTTTTAGTTTATTTTTTGTATATTTCTAGTCTGTGTTTCATTTATTGTATCTGTATCTTTGCAGATACGGATGAATCGGACTGTGATTTATTAGGAGACGATTTATCAGAAGAACCTAATTTTGAGTCAGGTCAAGAGTCGGAATCTGAAAATAGTGATGACTCCTACCAAGAAAATACGAGAAAATGTCGCCAAATAGAACTTGAGCATTACGCAGCTGACATTGCATCTACAATTACAGTTGAAGAAGTCAACAAACAGTTTGAAGAAAAGGCTATTTTACAAGTATCTACGCTATCTTCTCCCATTGATCTGAATCTAAACATAACTGCAGTTAAGAATCAGTTCAAGAATCAGAATGGAAAAGCGTTAGTGATCAGTGCATCAGTTTTGACAAAAGTTTCACTTCGTGTGTAAATGATAGTGATGATCAGTCTCATGAAACCCCTTACGGTATTTTTTCCAAATCTGTCGATTATAACATTATTGTTATGATGGTTGAGCAAACTAATATTTATGCTACCCAGACTCTAAATAGCATTCAGGGGCAGTCAAAGATAAAATGGGTGCAGGCATCTATTGAAAAAATGAGGAACTTTTTAATATTGATTGGCTACATGGGGCTAGTTCGTTATCCAACTTTACGACCATACTGGAGTCAGGACCCACTGTATAAGAATAACTTGGTGTCATCCATAATGAGTAGAAATCGATTTGAAATTATATTACGAATATGACATATCACGAAGAATGAAGACTGTCCTGTGAATGACCGCTTGTTCAAGATCTCAAGTCTTGTTCAAAAATTAATAAAAAATATGTAGTGAAGGTTTTCAAGTTTTGTTGTGATAATAGATATACTTACAACATGAAAATTTTTGCAGGAAGGTGCATAACCTAACACTGCTGTACCCACAAACGCCGTTATGACACTTTCTGAAGATCTTTTGGACTCTGGTAGGACAATTGTAGCGGACAACTGTTACTGTAGCTTAGAACTAGCAAATAAGCTGTTGGATAGAAAAACCCACCTCTTGGGCACATTACGGACTAATAGGAAGGGAAATCCGAAAGAGGTTACAACAAAAAGACTCAATCGGGGTGAAGTAACGGCATTAAGTAACTCGCGAGGGATTGTTGTGCTAAAATGGCACGATAAACGAGATGTGCTTATGATTTCTACAAAGCACAATTCTGACATTGTGGAAATAAGAAATAAATTTGGGAAAACAATAAATAAACCAGCCATGATTGTGGAGTACAATAAATGGAAATCCGAAATAGATACTTCAGACTAGATGTCATCTTAGTACGAGTCTCAGGAGAACGGTAAAATGGTATCACAAACTTGCCATTGAATGCTTGTTCGGTACTACTTTGGTCAATGCCATTATTTTATTCAATAAAAAACAAAATAAAAAGTGTCAATTACAAAATTCAAAGAAGAATTAGTAAAAGAATTATTGAAGAAAACAGTAATTGAATAAGCAGCGCTTCCAATGACAACAATTAAGAGACGATAGTTGAATAGTCACAGGTTTGATAAAAAAATAGGCAAGTTTGATAAAGTTTGCAAGTATTGTAAAGGATATTATGCAAAACATTCAGAAGGCCAAATGACAAAGAATAAAGTAAAAAGGTTGTATCATATTGTAAAGATTGCGAGAATAAACCTCAATACTGCTTGAAATGTTTCCATACTTTCCACAAAAATATGTAATTTGTTTTTTTTTGTATTCCAATGTGTAAACCTGTAATTATCAGAATTTAGTGTTTTAGTATTTCTCTTACATATATATATATATATATATATACATATATATATATATATATATATATATATATATATATACATATATATATATATATATATATATATATATTGTTGGAATTCAATACATATAAAATAATATCATAAAACATCAATGTAAACTAAATTTGAAATTTATTTGTTTCTTTGCTACTGTGAACATGTATTATAATTTAGTTTAGAGTGTTTTATTGTATTTTCAATCCTATGTTACAATATAGGCTAGTATAAATAAATATGTGAATTTATTTTAATATATTTCTGTAAACAGTATTTAAAAAAATGTATACTCAAGAGAATTGTTTATTAATAAAAGGAAAACGAAAAAACTTCTAAAACAAATTTAAAAAACTAAAACTATGGACCAAGTATACCATTTCAATCACGGGGACCGTATCGGTTGTATAGCATAGAGAAAACAGCAGTTGAGCGGTTGTCTGGAACAGTGAACGATTATCTGTGCTGAGCTTGTGCGGGTGTGTACGTCCACTGCAGTCTCTGCATACGGTCTACCGGCGGACGTATACGACCGCCAAAGCCGTCAAAGTGTTATTAGTGTATTGTTTGTGTTAAAAAACTTGTTAGCTTCAGCCTAACTTGTAGATACAAGGTATCTGCTGGCATCAACACATTCTAAGCCTCTCTACAGCTGTCCCTTCTGTTGTCTTTGTTTTTCCCCTCTCATGCTCTTCATCATGGTTCGCTCAAAAAGTATCTAGCAACAGCCTGTTAACAATATCTGCTACCTAGTAATATTCCAGGAGAAATATTCTGTTGTTTTTCAAATATTCCAGCATTGTCTGTAGACAAGATCTGCTACCCACTATATAGTAGGGTTTTTTCAAACACTCCAGCATTGTCTGTAGACAAGATCTGCTACCCAGTAGATAGTATGGTTTTCTCAAACACTCCAGCATTGTCTGTAGACAAGATCTGCTACCCAGTAGATAGTATGGTTTTTTTCAAATATTCTAGCATTGTCTGTAGACAAGATCTGCTACCCAGTAGATAGTATGGTTTTTAAACACTCCAGCATTCTGCTCCATTTGTTGAACAAAGCTAATTGTATTTGTAAATGAAAGAAATGCACAAATTTCTCTTTACTACCATAAACTCAACAAGATATTGAGAGATGGCTTCAAAATTCTTCAAGCTTCCGTCCACACCAAAAATCTTTTCACCGATCCACCGCAAATTTGGTACAAGCAACCTCCCAACTTGAAAAACATCCTAGTACATCCTAAACTACCAGCCCCTGATGCAGAGAAACCACACAAACTTCCTCATGGCTCCTTCCCCTGACAGACTTATATAAACTATAATCACTCATATGCTCATGGAAACAATATATATATATCTTTAATCTTTGCATCTGTGACATCTGATTTCTACTCTACACAATCTGTGATTACAATTATTTTATTTCATTCTCTCATATTTCTTTTTGTGTTTTCTCTTCGATTCACAAAGACCACTGTGTGGTTGAAATATATCATTGTTTAAGTGCTTTTATGTGTTTCTATTTCAAGACTACAGAGTGGACTAATATATATATATATATATATATATATATATATTATAACATAATTTCTCTGACACAACAACGGGGTTTTTCTATTTAATATTTATTTAAATGGTTATTTTGAATTTCTATTTAAAACAAAAAAAACTACTCAGGAACAATTCATAATTATTTATTATAACATTTTTTTTATTTCAACGGTTATACAATAAACACAAAACAACAATTTACAACTTAACAAATTACAATAAAAATATTGAAAAGAACCCCAATACCACAAAAATAATCAAAAATAACAAATAAGACAAGTTACTTAAGATTAAACCCTTATGTACATTTCGATGACCATGTCATCATCATCAGAGGGTCTTGTTACAAAACACAACCTAGCACACAAGAAGTTACAAACTAGAATGATGTTCTACTAGCGATCATTCTAGTTTGTAACTTCTTGTGTGCTAGGTTGTGTTTTGTAACAAGACCCTCTGATGATGATGACATGGTCATCGAAATGTACATAAGGGTTTAATCTTAAGTAACTTGTCTTATTTGTTATTTTTGATTATTTTTGTGGTATTGGGGTTCTTTTCAATATTTTTATTGTAATATATTGTACCACTGTGCTCTTGATATTGTGTAATAACTTAACAAATGTTGACACAATAGGTTTAACTCAATTCTTTTAATTTTAGTTACAAAATTTTATACCCTAGGCTTTTTCTGAGATCTCTTAATATCTCGGGGTTTATACGCATGGGCTATATTTTTTACTCTTTTGTTAATTAAATAAATTTTGAAAAACAAGATTAAATTTAGAAAACAGTTTTAATAAATAACTTCCTGATGGAAAAACTTACAAATTTGGAATAAGCAAAAAGGCGAAACTATTTGAACTGGATTATGTTCTTATTACTAACTATTAATTAATCACAAGATATTCTAATAATGTACAAGTTTAAACTTTCCTATTATCTTAAGAGTCCACTAAAGTTTATTTCTATAGCGCTATATACTCAACTTAATAAATATCGGCGAATGGCTGCTTGCTCACACGTAGAATTCCGTTCTCTTTAAATTTTATATTTTACACACTTAAATTCGTTTTAGTTCCTTCAAATTATTTTAACACTTTATTATTCTTTAAATTCACTTATCCTTATTTAAAATTGCCAAGTTTCTTCACAAATCTGTATAATTTTGACGAATTCCTTCAAATGGAATTTTGACTGGTCCTGGCAGATCCGCTATCTTACTCAGCATCCCACGCCAGACTGACGCTTTGTTTCTACTTTTAAAAATGTTAAAAAAAAAATGGCGACAACTCCTTTTACAAAACCTCATATTAATTATCCATGTAATTTAGTTCGATTTTTTTCCACTAGAGTCGACTGCACACTTGACCTACTTCTTCTGTTTTTACAGCTGATGCAATAACGCGATTGTTTTCACCAGTTTTAATTTTGTTAACATACTGTTTCAATTTTCCGATCCTTAACAAACCTTCCAGTGTTTATTTAATTATTATTATTTGTGTGTGAAGTGTCTTTGCGTTTTACTTTTGTAATAATTCCGAATTGTGTGTGTTTTTGAGCTGGATTTTTACAAACATAACCTTTCAATTTGTTTACAACCGTTTTTCATCTCCTATCTCTCAAGTAATTATTTATGCCCTATGTTCCTACAGTTTACAAATTTGTTTACATATAATTATTATTATTAGATTATCTTGTTTTAATCTTATTTGTTAGGTTATTTGATATAACAAATTTCCTCATGGATTTTACAGTTCAAATACCTTGTTTCCATTTCTAGGCTTTTACCTAAATTTAGTTTCAATTTAATCTAATCAATCTTTTAATGAATTTCTTTTTAAATTTTGTGTGAGTTATTTTTAATCTATTTTTCCAATTCTTAAAGAACATTATATAGCCCATTCTATAAATGTTACAATATATATATATAAATATAAAATACGTTTTTATAATTATTGTAATTTTCATTCCTGATGATGTTGGTACTGTTTGCCAACGAAAAGCTTTGGATATAAAATAATGAATATTCTTGTATTTGAATAACCTATGTTGTTTTAAAATATATATATATATATATATATATATATTTAATATGGTGATATGTTTTCTTGTAATACAGTTAATATATTAAACATATTTCAAAAACAAGAATCCTTTTAATGAATATATTTATTCAAAGCTTTTCGCCGATAAAATAGTATCAGCATCTTCAGGAAAATAATTATCTAATAAAATATTTTTACAAAATTCGTAAAAATATTTTATTAGATAATTATTTTCCTGAAGATGCTGGTACTATTTTATCGGCGAAAAGCTTTGAATAAATATATTCATTAAAAGTATTCTTGTTTTTGAAATATTTTTAATATATTATATATATATATATATATATACATATATATATATATATATATATATATATATATATATATATATATATATATATATACACATATATATATATATATATATATATATATATATATATAATAATAATAATAATAATAATAAATAAACAAATAATAATTAAACCTATACTAAACACACACAATATTTCACTATGGACAAGGTATGTAGACGATATACTAGTAATACACCAACCTACCATTCACAAGGAACACATCATAATATTAAACAAACTAAATACATACAACGAAAACATACAATTCACCGTCGAAACAGAAACAAATAGAACAATCAACTATCTCAACATCACATTAAATATAAATGATAATAAAATAGAAACTACAGTATACAGGAAACCTACTTCCAACAACACCACAATACACTACAAATCTAACTACCCCTGAACACACAAAATTAACACTTACAGTAACTTGATAAATAAAGCAATAAAATACACACAGGATAACAAACAAAAATTAAATGAAGAATTAGATAAAATTACAAAAATAGCAATAGAAAATGGATACAACAAACACCTTAATAAAAATATATACAATAATATCAAAAAAAAACCTAACCTCAACACAACAGTACAACCGGAACACAAAAATAACAGTACAACCGGAACATAAAAATTAAAAAAATCTACTTAAAATATAAATACACCAATAACAATATAGAAAAAATAATAAATATATACAACAAAGAATACTACACTCCAACATACAAACCATACAACAAAATAATAAAATATCTTAATAACACAAACCACAACCACAATAACACAAACAAATTCAGAAAAACATAACCTATCACGAATTTACAAAATTACATGTAACAACTGTAACGCATTTTACATAGGGAAAACAACCAGATCATTTAAAATAAGATTTGAAGAACATTATAGAGCATTCAAAAACACAAATTCAAAAGTATCAAATGTTGAAGCACACCTAATATCACATAAACATGAAATAACAAATTACGAAAATAACCTAACCGTACTTGAAAAAAATAATAACCCAGTAGAACTAAACTCACTAGAATAATACCACATTTATAAAAATATAAACAACAATTTAATGAATCTACAAACAACATATACAGAAGACATACTTTTCAAAAACATTATACACAAGACTCAAGAGGAAACGTGTATGACGTCAACAATTACCAACACGACGGACTGAACATCCACACCAGAAAAATTGAGAAAAAGTAATCAGTGATTCGACAATGGTCAAGTGACCAAAAGGCGCCTCATCACACTAGGTAAAATCATTGCACTTAATGGTGGATAAAATTACTTACAATAGTAATATATTAACTTCATAAAGTCAGTGCAACGGAAAAACAATGGATAACGTAAAATATCAATAATAATAATAATATTATTATAATAATTTTTAATATAATAATAATATTATATATATTATATTATAAATAATTTAATTTATTTATTATGTAATAATGTCATTACATTTTTGACAGTCAGCCGACTTGGGTGGCAGGGCAGTAACTTCCCTTAACTATTAGAATTACTATTTGCACCACAATTTTTTTGAAAGTTCTCCATCTGCGTGAAATCACATTTTTATATAGTTTCAAGTAATAATGAAAATTAAATAAATGTTTTATTATATTGAGGTACTATGTCAAAAATATTAGCCAAATTTTTTTTTTTTAAATTTCAACAGTTGGATCAATTTCTAAATAAAGTATTGAACATATTAAAATATGTATTCCTTTACAAAGGCAATGAATAAGTAGGCTGAAGCATTATGCATCCATGGGCACTCTTTTGGTCAGCCTTGTCCTAGACTGTTTTAATTTAAACCCAGAAGTAGGTTTATTTATTATAGTTTTATTTCATAAATTGGGACATAAATGTGTATATTTATATTATATTAGTACTTTTTACATTTTATTGTATAATTTCAATTTTTTTGGTTTTTAGGTATACCAAAAGGTGTGATTAACATAGTAACATGCACAAGAAGTAATGCTAGTGAAGTAGGCAAAGTAATGTGTCAGAGCCCTCTTGTGGCAGGCCTGTCATTTACAGGTAAATAAATGTATTTAGTAACTTGCACAAGAAGTAATACTAGTGTTGTAGATTAAGTCATGCATCAGAGACTGGTGGCGGGCTTCTCATTTACAGGTAAATTTATTTAGTAGCTTCTATAAGAATTAATACTAGTGTTGTAGATTACGTCATTTGTCAGAGACTGGTGGCTGGCTTCTCATTTACAGGTAAATTTCTTTAGTAACTTGCACAAGAAGTAATGCTAGTGTTGTAGATTAAGTCATGCATCAGTGACTGGTGGCTGGCTTCTCATTTACAGGTAAATTTATTTATTAGTAACGCATAAAAATTTGTCTTCTAGCCAACAAGTTTCCATCACAATACAATCATTTCAAACTACACTCTACATACATTCTCAACATCCGATTACATTATAACTCAAATACAGTTTTTGACATCATAACTGTCAATAATCACCAAAATACATCTACAGTCTCATTAAAATTTCCCACCTCTGCCCTAACCTATAACAACCAAGACTTCAGTTACGGTCGGAGTTGGCAGTGGAACACATCTCCTGAAACAGCCGTCCTCAGCAGTTATAAAAGTAAGTGCTGCTATAGACAAGTGTAACATTTACAAGTGCTTTAGTAAATTATGGTATCACATGTTTAGGTTGGCAATTATAAAACAATGAAAATATTGGGAAAAACCAAATACCACACAATTGATAAAAAATAACAAACAATACAAGTTATTAAAGATTTAATAACCCTTATGTACATTTTGATGACCATGTCATTATAACCAGAGGGCTGAAGAAGACTCTCTGATTATGATGACATGGTCATCGAAATGTACATAAGGGTTTAATCTTTAATAACTTGTATTATTTCTTATTTTGTGTTATTTTTGTGGTATTGTGGTTCTTTCTAATATTTTCATTGTAATACATTGTACCACTGTGCTCAAGTCCTCTGATGATAATGAAATGGTCATCGAAATGTACATAAGGGTTTAATCTTAAATAACTTGTATTATTTGTTATTATTTTTGTGGTATTGGGGTTCTTTCCAATATTGTCACTCTAATGTATTGTACTACTGTGCTCTTGATATTGTATAAGGCAATTATAAAGCTTAAAATTTATAATATGAACACTTTTACTCCTCCTCCTTGATTTGTAAACTTGCTGCAGGCTCGACTGAAGTGGGTAAGCTGTTATACAGCCAATGTGCTTTGGGAGTAAAAAGACTAGGCCTGGAATTGGGAGGCAATGCTCCATTCATGGTGTTCAAGAGTGCTGACATTGATAAGGCTGTGGAATCTGCAATAGCTGCTAAGTTCAGGAACTGTGGTCAGGTAATTAATTGTATAAATTTATTTACGATTGCATTCTTGTAAAGTTTACTGTAATTGCAATATTTCTATATTTTTTATATGTACAAAATCAATTTACGTCTTTTCTCAAAATTAAATTAGTAGAACTTTCAAGTAATTGATATTCCTTTGTGCTAATAAAGAATTATTTTTTGAGTTTAGTAGAAAATACAGTGGTTTTACTCAACAGAGGCCTGCCAAGGTGTTATATCTCTTTCTTGGATCTTTTAACTGATTTTGCCCATTCAGGACTTGAGACCTGGCATGGAGGGTGAAAGCGTTTTGTGTGGTTGCAACTTTCCCCTCTACTGCTCATATCTTCTCAGTTACAAGATATGATGAAGATCATGGTAACATTTTGTATACTCTCTGTAAAAGTGTGATAACCTGTCTAAGTATTCCCACATCCTTAGTAAGTTTCCCACATCCTAAATACAGGAATTTCCCAGCCAATCCCTTAACCTTGCCTCTACTGCACAATACAAACATTTATAGCCACTTTGTCAGATGGGCAAACAAAGCTCTACCTATCTGTTTACTTTAACTTCATGTTATACGGAATGTTGGTATCTCACAGAATCATTAATTCAATCAAGATAACACATTTCAATATCTTAGATAGTGCCATTAAATGAGTACACTGTGATGTAGTTGTAATGTCCTGTGGGAACTTGTAGTGATGGTTTCCTACATCCATAAGTACATTCTGGTCATCACTCTTTCTTACAGCAGAAGGCTGATGCACATATGTATCGGCATTTGCAGGCTGATAGTAAAATAAGGCTTTTATTTGACTATTTTCACAAGTTTTGATAAAACAGATACTAGATTATTTTACTATCTGATGTTATATACCAATGCAATAGACATGGTTAATGCAACCCCTTATGTGGCTCAAGAATGTATCATGTCTCTAAGTGTAACGTCCCTGAGGAAGAGGAAACCTCTGCAGGGGGGTGCGGACTAGCCGCACCTACGAGGGGTTTGGCGTCCTTCGCAGTACCCCAGTCTAAAACTACACCACTCACAAAGCACACACACACACACACACAAAAACATACACACACATACAAACACACACACACACACACACACACATACATATATACACATACAAACACACACACATACATATATATATATTCAAACACACACAATCACACATGCATGCACACACATACACATACACTAACATCTTTACCTAAGGAATTTGACTGGTCAGAACCGTTGTGTGTTGGAAGTGCTGAAAAGTCCAGAGCTTGACAACTCTAAACTGGGACGCTGATGTGAGCTTGCACGGTCGCTGGTCCGCCAACCACTTCGGTCCTTGGTCAGGAAGTGTCCGCGCTGCACAGGTGTCGGAGCCTATGTACAGTATTACAAGTTCTTGACTGATGCCCATCCAGTCAAGCTAAGGAGGAAGCGATGAGCCCCAGAGTACCGGGAGTTGGAAATGATCGAAAGTGATCCATGGGTATACCCGTTCTCATAGTCTCGCCCCGTAACCCCTAACACGATGGTTGGCTTAATAATATTTATGGAAAATATAAAAACGTCAAATCAGCTTAGAGAGAAGAGGCTCTGTGCGGCTTCGCTGCATGCGTCTAAAGAATCAGATAATGCTCAGAAGGACGTACTTCAAAAAACTCCTCAAGCAGCACCAAAATTTTTAGTTGTTGAGTCCGAAGAAGATGGAAAAGATCTTTCAAAAGTGTCACCATTTTTAATAAACAAGGCTATTACTGGATATGTTGGAGGTCCCGTGACTTCTATCAGGAAATTAAGGAATGGTACGCTTCTCGTAGAGACCAGTAGTATAAAGCAGTTTCAATCTTTGCTAAAGATGACCTCCTTTTTTAACCAGGTTAAAGTTTTAGTGGTCCCCCACAGAACTCTCAGCTCTTCAAAGGGGGTTGTCACATGAAGGGACTTTTTGCATGTTCCTGAAAATGAAATTAAATCAGAACTATCATCTGAGGGTGTAACTGACGTTGTTCGGATTATGAAAAATGAAAATGGGAAAAGGGTTGCAACACATTCAATTATACTCACATTCGGGAAACCATCTCTCCCCGAATTTATCTATGCTGGCTATCAACGGCTTTCTGTCAGGCCATATGTTCCGAATCCTCGACGATGTTATAAATGTCAATGATTCGGACATGTGAACACATCATGCACCCAGTCAGAGTTATGCGGTCACTTTGGAACTCTAGGCCACGCCGAGATAAGTTGCAATAATACAGCAAAATGCCTTAATTGTGCTGGAGATCACCCTGATCACTCCTTTAGCTGTCCAAAGTGCAAGGAGGAGAAAGAGATCCTGAGCATCATGGCAAAAGACAAAATTTCATTTTCTGAGGCGATGAAAAAGTACAAGTCTGTATCACCTAGACTTGTAGGCTAGTAGTATGCAGCAGCGTCAACAACCGAAAAGTCCTGTTCCGAGCTAAGCAAGAAAATTGAAAGTCTTACTCAGCAAGTTCACCAGCTACTAGCTCTTGTAACCAAGACTGCCTGTACAGCTAATTCTGCACCAAATAGCAAAAGAGTTGACTCACTTCCTGCTCCAGGTCCCTCAAATCAAAAGCTTGGTGCACGAAGAGAGTCCATAATTGACACTGAAATTGTAAAAAATGACAGATCTTTAGATAAAAAACCAAAAGGAAAACCAGCGAATACTAATAATAAATTTGCACTTGCAAAATCATCTGCAACATTAAAAACCCAAGGAGGGTCTAATGCAAACGTCCCTCCTAAAACGTTATCAAGTTCCTCACATTCCACCATTGACGTTGTTCAGATGGAATCTGAGGAAACACTGACTGAGATATCCCCTGATGTTCCAGGCAATTCAAATAATAATGACATCAATGAGAGCCAGGTGAATCCGTTTCACTAAAACACATTGTCCATACTCAAACAATCCGTGATTCAATGGAACATTAATGATGTCAGAAGTCACATTGAAGATCTCAAAATAATTGTGAGAGATGTGTCTCCTATGTACATCTGTATTCAAGAAACACACCACAAATCGTACAATTTCCATCTAAGGGAGTATTCAGTTTACAGATCGGACTTTGTTACGGAAAATCGAGCAAGAGGTGGCGTAGCTATTCTGGGCCGTAACTCTATTGACACCGTTTCTGTGAACTTAATAACTCCTTTACAAGCAGTGGCCCTTCAAACAGCTGTTCCATACAAGCTGACTCTCTGTTGTGTATACTTTCCACCATGTGACAACCTGCAACAGAGAGACGTTAGACCTTATAAACCAGTTACCGACTCCGTTTTTATTAGTGGGCGATTTTAATGCCCACTATGTTTCATGGGGTTCTCCAGAATGCAACTCACGAGGATATCTGGTTGAGAGTGTCAGATCGGAACTGGATTTATACCTGCTAAATGACGGTTCTCCGACACATTTAGCAGCGTCTACAGGCGGATGAACAGCTGTTTATGCAGTCATTATGCAGTCCTGCTTTGGCTACAAGGCTAGCATGGTCAGCATTGCCTGATCTTCACAGTAGCGATCACTGCCTATTGAGATCTCTTTGTGTGACTCCTCACCCTGTTGTGTTCGACATCCCCGTTGGATCCTGAAAAAAACCAACTGGGAACAATTTCACAAGATCTAGAATCACTAGACGTGGATTACCTGGCTCCCATTGATGACATTGTCAATTCATTTACAGAAACTGTTTTGAATGCCACCGGAAAGGCAATTCCGAAAACCTCATCCAAACCACAACGACCACCCGTTTTGTGGTGGAACGATGAGTGCACAGTAATCCTTCGTCTACGAAGAAAAGCTTTGAACAGGTTCAAAAAACATCCAACGAGTGAAATCCTGGAAAAATATAAAATCTTCCATGCGAAAGCACGGAGAATATTTAGGCAATGTAAATGAGAATCATGGTCACAGTACATTGGCACAATCACAAGAACTACAGCTCCATCCACAGTATGGAAGAAATTACGATCCATCTGTGGCATCCACAGTATGGAAGAAATTACGATCCATCTGTGGCACTTTCATTCCAATGCCATTAATTTCATTAAGGTATCTGGATGGAGTTTTGACCACAGACTGCAAGGAAATTTCCAATGTGCTGGTGTTATCGTTCTCAAAATATTCTTCATTTTCTGCAGTGTACAAGCGTAAACAGGAAGCCCTAACTTTCACCGTTGGATTTTCTGGAGATTATTGTTTGAATATCCATTTCTTTGTTGACGAACTAGAGTCAGCTCTCTCATCAACGAAGGATTCAGCTCCAGGCCTGGATGATAGTGTATACTCCATGATTAAAAATCTACCACCGTCGGCAAAACTAGTTCTCCTTCGAATATACAACCGTATATTCGAGGAGCACGGTTTTCCCGATGCATGGTTAGAAGCGACAATAATTCCTCTTTTAAAACAAGGAAAGAACAAAACTAATCCCAGTAGTTACAGACTCATCTCTCTGACCAGCTGCTTATGCAAACTACTAGAGAAAATGGTCAACCGACGTCTTGTCTGGTATCTAGAAACAAACAAACTTCTTTCTAACGTTCAGTGTGGTTCCAGACAAGGGCGTTTATCAGTTGACCAATTGGTTTTGTTGGAGTCAGTTATACAGAATGCCTTTTTCTTACGACAAACACTGGTAGCTAGCTGTTTTCTTTAACCTTGAGAAGGCATATGATATGGCATGGAGAAGAGGAATTTTGAACGTATTGAAATCATGGGGTATACAAGGTAACATTCTTGCTTTCATACAAAATTATTTGAATAACAGGACTTTCCGTGTACGTCTATGAGGCATATATTCTGATCACTACGAACTAGAGAATGGTGGATCACAGGGTGGCGTTTTGAGTGTGACGCTGTTTGCCGTTGCCATTAACAGCGTCACTTCAAACGTACAATCACCTGTCCACTGTTCCCTATTTGTAGACAATTTTTGTATATATGTGGCTGCTAGAAGTATGGCAACAGCGGAAAGGTCCTTACAATTAGTCATTAATAAATTGCAAGAATGGATCAAATCTACGGGCTTCACGTTTTCGGCTTCAAAGACCCAGTGTATAGGATTTAGTCGTTGCAGGCAACACCAGGAACCTATCCTTTATCTTGATGGTATGCGGCTTCAGACTGCGGATAATGTGAGATCTTTGGGTATTTTATTGGATAAAAGACTTTCATGGAATCCACATGTGCGTGATTTGAGGACCCGGTGCAGCATGATATTGGATATGTTGAGAGTTCTTAGTGGTACCAATAGGGGAGCAGACAGAACTTGTATGCTCCGTTTCTATCTTGCTGTCGTAAGATCGCGCATAGATTACGGCTGTATAGCTTATTCATCTGCTCAACCTATGGTTCTGAAACTCCTTGATTCAATACATCACTCTGGCCTTAGACTTTCTGCTGGTGCTTTTAGATCAAGCCCAATCTCCAGCCTGCTTGTTGAAGCTGGGGAACCATCTCTCTCAATGCAACGTCAAATGCTTCAAATTTCGTATTAAACTGGTCTTCAAAGCAAACCTAAACATCCAGCGTTCAAAACAGTTTTTGATAACTACCTCGAGGGTTGTTACGATGCTCATCAACGTTCGACTGCTCCCTTCGGAATAAGAACGTTGCCCATTTTTAGGAACCTAAATTTAGAACATCTGCCTATATTCGAACGAACATCATGCTACATCCCTTCATGGACAATACAAATGCCAAATTTTGATTTCTCATTGTCCAGATACCTAAAACAATACTCCTGGCGTTATTTATCGTCAGGAGTTTTTGCAGATTCAACAAACTCACTGTCATTATGTGACTATATTCACAGACGGTTCAAAACTGGACAATGGGATAGGATGTGCATTTTATATGGAAGGACAAAGTAACTCCTATGGATTGCCCTCAGCCTGTAGCGTCTTTACATTAGAACTCTATGCCATTTTCCAAGCTTTAAGATCAATTCCATCTGCAAAATCTAATTATCTTGTGTGTTCCGATTCCAAAAGTGCTCTCCAGGCTATTCAGGAAATGTACACTAAGAACCCATTAGTTGGAGACATCTTGTGCTCAATACACAGGCTCCAATTATGAGGTGTTATTTCTCTGGGTGCCTGGTCACTGCGGAATATTCGGAAATAATAGAAACAAACTGAGGGACATCAAAAATACTGTCCTACCATGGAGGACATCTGTTCGTTCGAATCGTAGCGAGGAAGTGGTGGTTACTCGTCTTCACATTGGTTACTCTTTGTTAACACATGGATGGTTGATACGATATAAGGATCCACCACTATGTCAGTTTTGTAGAAGTACCATGACAATCTAGGACATTCTGCTTGATTGTGATGAGTTGAGTGATTTGTAAATACGTTACGATCTTCGAAGTAGTTTAAAGGTGGCTTTAAGGGACGATGTCATGGCTATCGACCATGTCATCGCTTTCTTACGCCACCTCAAACTATATAACAATGTATAAAATCTTGATAATTTAAATTTTAACTTATTTAGATAATTAAAATTAGTTTCAGCCATTTATTTTATTTCGTTTTATTATAGTTATTCATCTTATCCAAATTTACTTTTTAAATAACATTTTAGTTTAGCAATAATAACCATAATTGGTTTTTCACCTGGAAAATAAAAGGAAGTGGAACTGGGTATCCTGCTGAGATGTGATTGGCAATTGCTGGAAACCGAAAACATAAAAGGGCATTGATTATTTTCAGTAATACCCCTTTTTTTAGACTCTTGGAATCTGCCAGATCCAGACACGGCCCTATGCAAAAGTACAGTGTCTGTCACTGGTAACCGTCAACATGTTAATCATGCTACATTCCCAAACTCTCAGCCTGCAAAACAACCAGCACTTCCTCTTTCTTACCAATTTCAAGAAGTAATAGTTTTTCTAATTACCTTAAACACCAAGGTCTTACCCCTCGTCCCAGGAGGCTGTGTGCATGCCTATGCTGAGCAAGCTACACTACTCGGGTCTATGCCTGCACAGTGTCTTATAGAAATGTTGATTGCACTGCTATCTCATGAATTTTTTTGAAACTATTTATTAGAGAAAAGAAAAACTCCTTTTGTAATAAATTCCTTTTCTAGTGTGATCCAAAGTCATGCACCTTTCACAGATTATTTATTTATGATTTATACAATCTCAGTAAGCGTAATGACAACCTGTTATAACACATATTCCAAGAGTGGGGGAAAATTTTGGTAACTTAGAAGAACTTACAGGCTCAAAAGGTTGCACAGATATCTATTTAGACTATTAATATTGTTATGTGAAAGATGCAATATGTTTATACTCTTGTTCTATTTAGAAAATATTTACCCACCATTCACTTGTGAAGCTCATTTCTTTGTAATGTCAAAACACACAAAGTCAAACATTTGACTGAACATTTGAATGTGGTTTATGTTGTTTTTCCTATTGTTTGATTCCATCTTCAAGTGAGCTACTAGTTTTTAACTAAAAACACTTGTACATATGTTACACTTGCCTATATAGTAGCTCTTACTTGTATGATTGTTGAGGGCCACTGTTTTAGGAGATGTGTCTTATTGTCTACTCAGATCGTAACTCCGAAGTTGGGACACTTCTCTTGAAACAGCCATCCTCAACAATCATAAATGTAAGTGCTACTATAGGCAAGTGTAACATGTGTAGAAGAGTTTTTAGTTGTTTTCCCTTTGCACGAAAAAAGTAATAACAATGAGAAGCTGATCTTGTAATGAAGATTATGTTTCTCATTCCACTACAGATGCTCCTACCCCCCTCTCCAGGAAGTGTAGCGATCGCTAGAACTACAATGTCGCATGCATATTATGTATAATGGAAGATATAATAAAAATTATGATCATTCTGTCGGAGATAATTCTAAAATCAATAAAATTTACTAGCTATAATATTTTTCTTAAACATTTTAAAAGACAGCCAGTGAAAATTACTCCTAATTACTGATTAAATTAAATTTAGTTGTAGATTTGGTTTTTTACAGCTAAAAGCATAATACTTACTTGTTATTACGTAAAAAAAATTATCAGTTTATTTCCATTAATTTTTCTATTATTGCAATTATAATTACGAGCACCAAAAAGATTAATGTTTGTGCTATTTAGATACCGCTGTCAGGAGCGACAGCGTGCTATTGAAATACTGGCATGAAGGGTTCATAATTCAGTGTTTATTTTCAGGCATGTATAAGTCCAAACAGGTTCTTTATACAAGACAGCGTGTTTGATGAATTTGTTGGCAAATTGACTCAGAAAATAAAGAATGAAATAGTAATTGGCAATGGATTTGATCCAAAAACAACAACTGGCCCTCTTATTAATAAAACTCAAGTGGATAAGGTAAATATTATTTCTTGCATTCACTTTAACTTAACTTCCATTATTGTTTTCCACTCAATCTTTATTAATCCAATACCTGAATAGAATAAATCTAAAAAACATACAATTATTCATTTTCTTTTAAGCCTATTTTTCAACTTAGCTATCATTATTTTATTTAATTTATTTATTTTCTTAAGAAAATCCTTTTCAGTCAATTTATTAAACTATAACATGTTTGAGTAATTTTACAGATCCAAGTACTCGAGTTTACCATGTCTATATGAATCTATGGTTGTCTCGTTATTTTACTTTGCTTCAGGCAGGTCTTAGAATGTTTTACTATAACAAATGACTAAATGTTTATTCAATTCTTTCTATTAGTTCACATGCCTTATATATACATACATATATATATATATATATATATATATATATATACAGTAAACTCCCGATTATCTGTGGAATAGGGTGGCCCGGCAACGCCGGATAACGAATTCCCCGGATAATCCGCTATGAACAAAGAATACGCAAAACGATCGATAGTCGATTATTATACCATAAGTTACACAAATAATGACCCCGGTTAATGCAATTCACAAATAATCTTCAGAGGACAAAATAAATACAGAAAATAATTTAAAATATCGATGTATTTGACGGATTATAACATGTACATTTATATGTCTAACTATTTACAATTCGTACATGACGTACATTGACGTAAGTATATGTCAAAAGTAAGTATGTATGTACATATGTAATTTCCTCTACACATAATACAAAAAAATCTGTTACTTTCGTTTGTTTTTTTTTGTGAGCATTGATTTAGCTTTAATGTAAGATCTAACCATTTTGTCGCACAGTGTCTACTAGTGTCACAAAGCCATAAAAATCGATAATGTATATGACAGACATGGATAATGCATATGTCACGTCCTAGACTATTTATAGGCGAGATTAGCTGACATTTGTTTACAATCTTATGATACGCGTTAGGTTTTCGGGCGTCCAAACATTTTGTCATTGTCTCTTATATACAGTAGTCTGCTCGCCCTTTTATTTCACTGGCCCGCGTCGGGATGCTTCCCTTTCAATGTGAAAATTAGTACTTACATATCTATTCCTTTCATCTTAACTTCTGTTAAGCCTAATATGTATTTACGCCGTAATTCACTGTTTGGAAATTTAAACACATGAATCTGATTGGAATAAAAATTGGATATTTGTAAAACAATGGCAGACCCCGGATAATCCGCTAACTGGTTAAACCACCCACGGATAATTGGGAGTTTACTGTATATATATATATATATATATATATATATATGAAGTTATTATTATTACTTGTAAATATTTTTTTCCATCATTAAGTGCAAAAAAAAATTATTTACAAGTAATAATAATAACTTCATAAAGTCAGTGCAACGGAAAAATAATGGACAACATGAAATATCACAATATATATATATATATATATATATATATATATATATATATATTTATATATATATATATATATATATATATATATATATATATATATATAGATAGATAGATTTTTTGGACTAGGAGACTGACAGACTTACATTGGTAAGAGTCCACTCTGTAGTCTTGAAATAGAAACACATAAAAGCACATAAACAATGATATATTTCAACCACACAGTGGTCTTTGTCAATCGAAAAGAAAACACAAAAAAGAAATATGAGAGAATGAAATAAAATAATTGTGTGAAATAAATAATAAGACAATTATTTTATTTCATTCTCTCATATTTCTTTTTGTGTTTTCTTTTCGATTGACAAAGACCACTGTGTGGTTGAAATATATCATTGTTTAAGTGCTTTTATGTGTTTCTATTTCAAGACTACAGAGTGGACTCTTACCAAGGTAAGTCTGTCAGTCTCCTAGTCCAAAAAATCTAAATAATCTTTACCAACCAAAACTAACCTAAATATATATATATATATATATATATATATATATATATATATATATATATATATATATATATATATATATATATATATAAAGAACAAAAGTCAAAATACAAATACAAGAATTATATTTGAATTTACAATTCAAAGCTTTTCGTTGGCTAACAGTACCAACATCATCAGTTCAAGTGACCGAAAGGTACCTCATCACACAAGGTAAAGTTATTGCACTTAGTGGTGGAAAAAATTATTTACAAGTAATAATAATAACTTGGTTTAATATTCCTGATGATGTTGGTACTGTTAGCCAACGAAAAGCTTTGAATTGTAAATTCAAATATAATTCTTGTATTTGTATTTTGAGTTTTGTTCTTTATTAATATACAAGAAAACATATTGCGATATTTATATATATATATATATATATATATATATATATCTTTGAAACTAGATATTAATAGTCTGTCGGAGGGAAGGTAAATGGAGTTGTTAAAAATGGTAGAAGTTATGGGGAAGGTAAAAGGAGTTTTATCTGATGTTGAGGTTAGGAGGTTCTCTAGATTTGGTGTACCACTGGTATGACAACTCCCATCTTCGCAATTCTGAAGGGTTGCAATCAAGTTTTTATATGTCTCTATTTATTTATTTCGAAGAGATTGCAGTTGTGGACTATTGCCACTAGGTAAGTCTGTTAGTCTCCTATCTAGTCCAAAAATTCCTAAATAAGCTTTAAGCTCTACTAGACCTAACCTAAATAAATAAATAAATAAAAAAAAAAAAAAAAAATATATATATATATATATATATATATATATATATATATATATATATATGTGTGTGTGTGTGTGTGTGTGTGTGTATTCTTGATATTTTACATTTCTTTTTCCGTTGCACTGACTTTATGAAGTTATTATTATTACTCTAAATAATTTTTTCTACCACTAAGTGCAATAATTTTACCTTGTGTGATAAGGTACCTTTCAGTCACTTGACCATTCAGTTCAAGTGACCGAAAGGTACTTCATCACACAAGGTAAAGTTATTGCACTTAGTGGTGGAAAAAATTATTTACAAGTAATAATAATAACTTCATATATATATATATATATATATATATATATATATATATATATATATATAATACGTTTTCTTGTTTAATAATTTAAAACAACACAGGTTATTCAAATACAAGAATATTTATTATTTTATATCCAAAGCTTTTCGTTGGCAAACAGTACCAACATCATCAGGAATGAAAATTACATACATTATTGTAATTTTCATTCCTGATGATGTTGGTACTGTTTGCCAACGAAAAGCTTTGGATATAAAATAATAATTATTCTTGTATTTGAATAACCTGTGTTGTTTTAAATTTAATATATATATATATATATATATATATATATATATAGATTTTTTGGACTAGGATACTGACAGACTTACCTTGGTAAGAGTCCACTCTGTAAAATAGTCCTTGGAAAGACCACTGTGTGGTTGAAATATATCATTGGTTAAGTGCTTTTATATGTTTCTATTTCAAGTCTACAGAGTGGACTCTTCAAAAAATCTAAAAAAATCTAAAAAATCTAAATAATCTTTACCAACCAAAACTACACACATATATATATATATATATATATATATATATATATATATATATATATATATATATATATATATATCAAAAACAACTTAGGCTATTCAAATACAAGAATTATTTCTTAATTTATATTCAAAGCTTTTCGTTGATAAACAGTATCAAGATCATCAGGAATGAATATTACAATAATTCAAGATATAAAACATATAATATATGTTGTTCAAATTTTCAGTTGTTAATAAAATACTTTTTATTCAATCACTCAAGTTCAAATACTTTTTATTAAATTTGTAGTAGATGACATTCAATGTTAATATAGTTTTTTTCTAATATGTATTCTTTAAATAAATTTAGTGAAATAATTTTAGTATTTTAAAGGAGAAAATCTTTTCACAAAAGGTTCAAGGTATGCAATATAGTTATTTTGTTCCATTTGGCATTAAAAAAGTGGTAGCATATGATTTCATAAAAAAGGTGATTTTATGTCATAGGTTAAGTGGTAGGATAGCTGTTTTAACACATAGGTTATATTACATTATTTATATTAATTGTAATTATATAATAATAAATAACTCAAATAATATTTGTCTTTGTTGACCTAAGTAGGAATTAGCTTTAAAACATTTTTGTTTATATGACTTGTTTATATACAAATAGGGGGGATGAACAAAATTATAAGCAGGGTTAAGTTGAGGTTATATGAATCTCCATTGATACTGGAAGTTGGTGAAAATTGTAGTATTCAAAACATATTCTTCCTGTTTGTCAAATTACTGTGAATGTTTTGGAACTACAACAAAGATTACTATCTTCAATTCCACTGCCATAACCTGATTTTAATAGTGTGTGTGCCTCGCCATTGATGGTGGCTAAATATGTGTAGATAGCTCTTGAGGAAGCCTACCTTTCAAACTGCTCAAGGTTATAAAACTGCTCAAGCTGAAATTGATTAAATTTGTAAATTAAATAGGAAAATTTGAGAATAATTCCCTTTCATTTCTCAGGTAAAAAGTTTTTTAAAGTAAATCTGCACAACCTAAAGTAAAATATTCTTCCATTAATTAAATGCTATAATTTCATATTCTTAATATAATTCCAGTAAAAAAAGAACAGCATATTTGAAAATTGTTTTTTTATTACATGAAATGTTACAGGTATTAAGGATAGTTAATGATGCAATAGACAAAGGCGCCAAAGTTCTATGTGGAGGGAAGAGAGCTTTGGAAGTTGGAGAGAGATTTTTTGAGCCTACTGTCCTTACTAATATAAACTTTGACATGGCTTGTACTAAGGAGGAAATCTTTGGTCCAGTGATAGTCTGTATAAAGTAAGTAGAGGTGTAGTAACCAGGTTTAGATATAGTTAAGTGTAAAACACATTGTGTCTTTAATATTTCCCAGACTAAATAATAAAGTTTTTAATTAGTAGTAATGAGTAAAAAAAGAGTAGAAAGAAAATTTATTTAATAATAAAAAAAGGTCTAATAATTGACTAAAGCAAAGACTGTAAGGGTTATTTAAAGCAGTGGTTCTCAACCTGGGGTACGCGAACTAGGTTCGTAGTGGGTTGCTAGAGGGTTCGTGGAATAAAGTGTAATGGCAGATATGTAAATTGAATTATTTGAGCTCTGGTTTGAAGAGTAGTGGTTTTTTTGAGGTACCCTATTCCGGCTGCCATACAGTTTACATGACAGCAATTGGCTGCAATGTTTAGCTTACTTATTTTTCAACAATCATTAAGGTCAACCTGAAGATAACATTAATGACAATCTTCAGAGTATCAGAGAAGATGGAGTCTTTGATGAAAAAGATTGACTTTTGGAGGTCTTGTATTTGAAACTTTACACAACTTATTGAAAAAAAATAGGTTGCAACTTTCTTGTGATGATAAACAGCAAATATCTAATCAGTAGAAGGGAATAAAATCATTATTTGTGAGATACTTTCCAAAGCTTGATGAAAGTATTCACTGGATTTAAAATCCTATTTCCTAAGAGATCTTTCAATCAGCACAGTTTGATATTGCACAAAAATAAAGTCTGATGGAAATTTGTAGACAGTATACTTAAATCATCTTTTAAGACAAAACCTCCTATAGACATTTGGTTGGACCTCAGCGGTGAATATGAACATCAGTCTCACATAGTACTGAAGGTTTTGCTGCCTTTTCCAACCTCTATATTGGTGGAAAGAAGATTTTCATCCAGGTTTTATCAAAATAAAAAATTAATACAAAAACGAGTGGATGCAGTTCCTGATATGATACTGTACTTGGCTTCTTTCGATCCAAACTTCAAAAAACTGTGCAGCAAAACAACGACAGGGATCCCATTAATGTGCAAGTAATAATCTAACTAGGCCTAAAGTGTTTCTTTTTTCATAAACTTTCTTACATAAATAACAAAACTAATGGACAAGATGAATTTTTTTAAAAAATGTTTAGCTCAGAACATATTTCCTGTTAAAACTGTAATGCAATGCTAAAATGTAAACAGAAAGTATTGTACTCATATTAGTGCCTATTTCAAATTGTCTTTATTGTTACTCCAAATTTGATTACACTAAATCCAATTCAGGAGTACAATTTATGAGAATAATTTGGTAACGCCAAGAGATTGAGAACAGCTGAGTTAAAGTATAAGAAAAATCACAACAAATATCAGATATTTATTTCGCTTAGATAAAGAAAGATATAGGAGACAAATAATAATGAAGTTTTTGAAATAATGGAAATTTAAAGAAAATAATAGTATGTAAAAAGTAGAATTAAAAATGCAAAAAAGTATTGAATAAATTAAAAAGACTGAGTAAAAAATTATTGTATTTTGAAAATAATTATTTAAATACATATACTTTTTAGGATTTCTTTGTAAAAATGTTTTTAAAAAAGTAAATAAACAATTTGAATGGAGAAATATAGTTAGTTAGAAAATATAAATATGTATAAAGATAATACGAGGGGTTTTTTTTTTTTCAACTTCCGACTGTACCACTAGACGGCAGGGCGAGCAGCATCGGCCAGTAATGCGTGGCAATCGACTGCGCACCTCTCCCACTACAACCTCACTCGTTTTTGGGCGTCCGACGCCATTACCAGTTTTATCCAGTGACACATAAACATGGCTACCTTGATAGAATCTCCCACCAAGTGTGAGTTGCGAAGTGTCATTCGTTTCTTGCAAGCTGAAGGGTTATCCGCAGCAGAAATTCACCGTAGAATGAAACGAGTATACGGTGAAAGCTTTATAAGTGACAGTGCAGTGCGTGATTGGTGTAGGAAATTTAAAGATTGAAGAGTTGACATTCATGATAAAGGGGGCCAAGGATGAAAGTCGATCGCAAACGAAAACCTCGTTGAACGAGTTGACCAAAGTGTAAGAAGCAATTGGAGGTTTACGATTACGGAGCTATCCAATCAGTTTCCTGATATTTCAAGGTCAGCCCTATACACTATAGTAACTGATAAGTTAGGCTACAAAAAACTTTGTCCTATATGGGTGCCAAAGATGTTGACTGATGACCACAAAGCTCGGCAAATGGCGTCAGCGAGGTCTTTTCTGAATCGTTACGAAGCTGATGGCGATGATTTTTTGAACAATCGTGACAGGAGATGAAACATGGTTTCTGTACGACACCACAGAAACGAAACAGCAGTCCCAACAATGGATGCATTCAAACTCTCCAAACATACCCAAAAAATTCAAAAAAAAAACGTTCAACAACAGAAAGATTATGGCCACCGTGTTTTGGGATCAAAAAGGTGTTTTGCTTGTGGAGTTTTTAGAGCCAGGGACCACAATCAATGCGGAAGGATACTGTGGCACGTTACAACGTTTGCGGAGAGCTATCCAGAACAAAAGAAGAGGAATGCTCACATCAGGAGTTGTGCTCATTCATTACAACGTCCGTCCTCACAGTGCTGCTTTGACGAAACGTCTTCTTAACGGGTTTAAATGGGACGTTTTTGACCATCCGGCGTATAGCTCTGATTTAGCGCCGAGCGACTATCACCTTTTCCCGGAACTGAAGATGATGCTAGGAGGGCAGAGCTTCCAAACTGACGATGCTCTGCAAGTCGCCGTGAAAACCCATCTCAAATCACTGGCGGCAAACTTCTATGAAAGAGGTATTAAGAAGCTTGTACACAGGTATGAAAAATGCCTCCATTTAAAAGGCGATTATGTTGAAAAGCAACTAATAATGTACCTAACTCTTGATAATAAATTTATTTAATTACTCTCACTAGTTTTATTTTTATACCACATCGGAAGTTGATAAAAAAACAGCCCTCGTAATAATGGTTTTATGTACAACTAGAAAAGTTTGTAAATAAACAAGAAGTTAAATTAAAAAAACAGAAGCGGTTGAGTATTAAAGTAAAATTAAATCCCAAACTCTACAAAATTTTAAAACATTCAGTTGTTGCAGCCGTTGTAAGACAAAAAGAAATTGTCAGGCAATAGTGAAGATATTTTCATTAAAAATTAAAGGCTTAGGTGTGCTTAGTACTCTGTGGGGAGAGCTTCACTTAGGGTTGATAGTTCAAGGATCAAAATGTTTGTTCTTAATTTTGAATAAACATTTGAAATGATATTAAAAAAAAAAAAAAAAAAAAAAAAATATATATATATATATGTATATTGTATATGTATATTGTATTGATTTTTATTAACGATGTAAGTTTAAACACTTTCAATGCTGGAAGTGCATAAGAGTATTCCTGATGCCATCGATTTTCAAGTCAAAGTTCTCGCATCTTATTAATTTACTTGCAAATACTCACACTAGATAAAAGTTACTATACTATAATGAAATTAAAAAACTAATAATAACAAAAATTAAAGTTGCTTGTTGTAATCATCTTGAATTCACTGATTATACTATAATTTAATCAGACTAAATTTATGGAGAGGCTTTGCTTCATGAAAGGAACAATTGTTTCAAAACACATCAGCATGTAAACCCTTACATATTCCCTTAATTAAGTATTTTAATTATAGTTTTTTTGCTATTTAAAGTGTTTAAAAAAAGTGGTTGAAGCAATATTAAAAGAAAGGTTAATCAAATAAAACTTAGATTCATACTGACAAAAGATATTAATTAAATAGGATGTAAATTTAAGCTCTTTTGGGTAAAATGAAACATTTGTGTTTAACGTTAATAAATTTAATTACATAATATAATTATGTAGTTTTTTTTTAACCTAGCAACACTGTTTTTTTTTAATTCATTATTACTTACACTTTAATGTACTTAAACAAGAATCTTACTTATACATGTGAGTCGACTTTCAAGAACTATTAATTAGGTGCTCCCATTTTCAAGCTTTCTAGAAGACTGACGGTTCTTGTAGTTGGCAGGTGTGTGGGAATTTCACTGTCACATGGTATAACGGTACTATTCTATTTTCGGTTTCACTGCACTGTGGATTAGTTTTGTATGTTAAACATACATAAGAAAAGGGATGATTTATGAACTAAAACATTCTAGTATTTGCTTGGATGTTAATTCATCGTCCAAGTTTCAAGAATCTTCATGTATGCCTGTTCCACAATGTCTTGTAGTTTCTGAGTATCTCAACTTTAACTAACAAGTGACTATCACTAAGACTTAGTTTCAAATAGGATCAGTTCTATAAAAGGTGAACTTGACTGAAGTTTCATGTATTTTCCAGACTACATGAAAATCGTTTTGTTTGCGATTTTTTTTCACCTCTTTTTGATATCGCTACAGAAATCTAGATATAATATTACTAGCTATAAATTATTTTAAAAAAAGTATTTCTGGACCCATATTTTATATTATTTTTTAAAACATTTTATCTCTAAAATTATCTCTTAGAACTTTATTTTTGTCTGGCAGTCTGTATAACAGTCTAAATAAATTATGTTTTAAAGCAAAATAGTTTTGTATTTTTTAAATTAGTTCCATTATTAGTATTGACCTCTAAAACAAAAAATGTTTAGTTAATCATGTTTGCACTTGCAGAGATTATTGTTTAAATAAATGCTGTTGATTTGCAAGTCAGGTACAACTACTTTTTAAACATAAATAAACCTATTTCTTTAAACATAACAACCATTTGTAATTATGTTAGAATATTTAAGATTTTTTTATGTTACTCATTTTAGTGATTTTCGTAATGTTATATAATTATAAGAAATGTCAATTATAAGAAAAAATCTTCAATTCTTCTAACTAATTTACTAGATTTTATGAATCCTTCTATGTCAAAATAACTTCTTTTTACTTACCTTTGCAATATGTATGTATAGAATATATTTTTTGTTGTATTATGTATTTAAGATTTTAATTTTCTTTTTTCTTTTAAATTATTGGTTTAATTTATTTTTGGTCCCAAATAAATATGATTCCTATGTGATTGTATGTAAAATTATAACCCGACTTACACAAATTCGGCTTCACGGTTATCGCTCGGTCCCACCTATTGTGTAAGTACGGGTTATTATTGTACTGGAAATTTTAATAGTGTATTAATGTATTGTAGGCCCTATGATGATAATGTAGCCGTTATTGAAACATTGCCTGTTTAAATAAATAGTTGTACCAAATCAACCATATTTATTTAAACAAAAAAATATAGTAAATAGAAATATTTAGATACTATGACTATTTTTCTGTGAAGGATATATTAAATAATATAACTATGAATTGCAGATTTTATACAGAGGAAGAAGCACTAACCCTAGGCAATAACACAACTCGTGGTCTTGCTGGATATTTCTTCTCCAATGACCTAGCTCAAGCCTGGCGAGTTGCCAAGAAGATGGAAGTAGGAATGGTTGGCATTAATGAATCTATAATATCATCTGCAGAGATCGCTTTTGGCGGAATCAAAGAGTCAGGCATAGGAAGAGAAGGTTCACACTATGGCATTGAAGAATTTACATACGTCAAATACCTCTGCTTCGGGAATATGTAGGGGGAATGTGATAATTAGAGCTCATTCAAGTAAATTCGCCGACTGTAGTTATATGTTAATTTTTATATATTCTATGAATGGGCTGCATCAGGCCGTGCAAAATAATTTTTCTTATCAGACCATCAAACTGATGCTAAATGCGTCTATATCTTGAAGTTAATATACATTGTAACCAATATACATATAAAAAATGTACATAAAACTCACAAATTAATCATTTATTAACTCAAACGAGTTTCAATGACACAGTCATCATCATCATCATCAGTGAGTATTGTAAGTTAGGGTTTGTAGTAGCAACACTCACTGATGATAATGACCTTGTCATTGAAACTCATCGGAGTTAATACATTATTAATTTGTGAGTTTTGTGTACGTCTTTTATTTGTCTATAACACAACCTCACAAACTTAACTCAAAGAATAGTTGTATAATTGTAACTGAGTTCTCCTAATTTTATTTATTTATGTGATACAGTTGTAAACGTAATTAATTTTTTTGTCAATCCTCTTTTTAGACTATAGAATATTTGAGACCTGTGCACTTTTTTTATATATGATGTTTATTCCATCTTTCAGCCAAATACCTTTATCATTAACCAATAAAGCATACTGGGCTTTATAAATACAAAACATAAAATTTCATGTTTAATTTCTCTACAAAGTAATTTACTTTGGGTAAAAGTACTATAAATGAGAACTTGCAATTGTAAATGAAAAAGAGAGTAAAGAGTTTATACTATAGTGAGTAATTGATCCTCAGTTAAATAAGTAATATAGAAAAAAAAATTAAGTCAATTCCTATATATATATATATATATATATATATATATATATATATATATATATATATATATATATATATATATATATATAGGTTAGTTTTGGTTGGTAAAGATTATTTAGATTTTTTGGACTAGGAGACTGACAGACTTACCTTGGTAAGAGTCCACTCTGTAGTCTTGAAATAGAAACACATAAAAGCACTTAAACAATGATATATTTCAACCACACAGTGGTCTTTGTCAATCGAAGAGAAAACACAAAAAGAAATATGAGAGAATGAAATAAAATAATTGTAATCCAATTGTAGGATTGTTATCTTGGGGGACAACGAAAAATATCAAGATATATATATATATATATATATATATATATATATATATATATATATATATATATATATATATATTATAACATAATTTTTTAAAGAGACACAATTCAATATTTTTATGTTTTACTATTTAATAAATTGAATTTTTTATTTAAAACAAAAAAAACTACTCAGGAACAATTCATAATTCTTTATTATAACATTTCTTTTTTCAACATTTAAAACAATACACAGAACAATAATTTACAACTTAACAATTTTTAACAAAATAGGTTTAACTCAATTCCTTTAATTTAGGTTACACACTTTTAATACCCTTGGCTAATTTTAAGATCTCTTGATATCTCGGGGTTTATATCATGGGCTATATTAACTCTTTTGTTAATTAAATAAATTTTGAAAAAACAATATTAAATTTTGAAGTTAGCTTTAATAAATATTTTCCTGATGGAAACTTAAATTTGGAATATGCAAAAAGGCTAAACTATTTGAACTGGATTATTTCTTATTACTAATTAATTACAAGATATCTAATGTACAAATTTAAACTTCCTTATTATCTTAAACGTCCATTAAAGTTTATTTTTTATAGCGCTAGATACTTATCTCATCAAATAACGGCAAATGGCTGTTTGCTCACACTAGAATTCCGTTTCTCTTTAATTTGACATTTTACACACTTAAATTCGTTTTATTTACTTCACATTATATTACCACTATATTATATTCTGAAATTCACTTCTCCTTAATTTAGTTTGGCCAATCTTCTTAACAAAACGGTATAATTTAGACGAACTCTTTCCAAATAAATAGAATTTTGACTGGTCCTGGCTGGTCCCATATTAGAGCGTCAACCCACGCTATCCCCAACTCAACTAACGCGTCCTTAGATTTTACACAATTGTTACAAATATGGCCGCCTTTCTTCTTAAAAAAACCTTGACTTTCACACATGTTAATGTCAACGAACTATTTTCACCGTTTTACAGCTGATGCGTCCACATCGAGATTGTTTAGAATGGCGTTTTAATTTGGTTAAACTTTGGTTGAAACTTACTGTTTCAATTTTCCGATCCTTAACAAACCTTCCAGTGTTTATTTTATTACTATTATTAGTGTGTGAAGTGTCTTTGTGTTTTACTCTTGTAATATTTTGAATTGTGTGTGTTTTGAGCCGAATTCATAGAAACATAACCTTCCAATCTCATTGTTTACAATCGTATTTCACTTTCTCCTTCAAGTAATTACTTATGCCCTATGTTACTAATATTTACAATTTTGTTTACACATAACTATTATTAGATTATCTTGTTTTAAATTTTATTTTATACAACAAATTTCCTTATGTATTTACAGTTCAAATACCTTGTTTACTAATCTAGGCTTTTACCTGAATTTAGTTTCAATTTTAACCTAACCAATCTTTTAATGAATTTCTTTTTAAATTTTGTGTGAGTTATTTCTAATATATTCTTCCAATTCTTAAATAATATTATATAGCCCATTCTATAAATGTTACAATATATATATATTAGGAGAATGTGTGCTAATAAAAGGAATCGAATAATGACTTAAAATCTGTATGATTTAATAAAATTATTGTTGAATTATTTTAAATGATTTTATTTTCACCCATCTTGTTATTCTCTTATTAGTTTACTTTTTAATTTTAATTTTTTTTTTCAGTTTTTGTGTTGTACATTTTGAGAGGTTTTTATAAAAGTTACACTTGTTTGTATTGATAGTGGTTTTTTTGCCAAGATAATACAAAATTACATCAATAAAGGCAATAAGCCTAACACAGTAGAAAACTCTGAGACATATAAACACCATAAATACTATCCACAACACATTCTAAATGACAAAACACACTCCCAATTAAACACTATAATTGAGCACATAATTAACAACTACTCTATGAACAATAACACACCACAGAACAAAAATACACCATAGTCTCACAACAACACAACACACCTGAGTAACAGTCTTGTTAGTAATTCACAGCATTGAAAATGTGCTGACCTAGCGCGAAACGCGTCTGCTAAATAAATCAGTAAGTAGTGGGGTTTTTTTTACCAAGATAATACAAACAAGTGTAACTAATTTTTTTTAAAATTATTATAATAGAGTTGAATATTGGAAGGGAATAGTTGAATGAATTAATGTTAGTTTGAAACTTTTTTGATTAATATATTTGCTTGGCATGTTAAAAGATCTAGATAACCCATTGTGGATTTCTGCCCCAACTTATACATCATCGAATATTTGCTGCAGATGGTATAATGTTGAGGCATGTGTGCCATCAGTAGTTGTTGAGTTTATAGTATGCTTCTGATAACAAGTTTCTCAACATCTAAAGTTGAGAAAACTTTAAGGGTTGGTCTGTTTCAACTCTGTTGTGAAATGGAGGTTTGGGTGTACTTTCTGTGCAAAAGAAATGTTTTACATTGAGATATATTACCCCACTATAGTGCGATGACGCCGCTAACGCATTATGCTTGTACATTATTTTGTGTGAGTACGTGTTGTTTGAGATGATCTGGGTGTTTTGAATGTGCTGTAGGAATATTTCACTGAGGGCTGGACATTCCATGGCTATCTGATTGGGAGTAGTTGGGAGTCACACAAAATAAGAAACCACAAAACAACATTAAACTCACCAAAGCAGATAAAGGGAACACCACTGTAATCACCAACACCAATACTTTAATAATAAAATCAATGAATACTTAGATAACAGCAATATAATACAAATAACAACAGATCCAATAGAAAAATATCACAAAATTGCCAAGAGAAAAATTAACGATACTAAAACATAATTAGTATATTTTAATAAGTTATCTTCATGCTTCAGATAACCATGTACAACACATTTTGCATGAGCTGGCAACTGATTTTGTCTCTTGAAACTGCCGCCAAAAAAAAAGATATTTATATCATTCTTTAGAATGACAGGACAAATAAATCAGATTTTTTATTGCTGTCCTAAGGTTTTTTATAACCAACTTATTCACTGGCATTCAGGCCAAGCTCTTGGTTTAGTATTTATCTTCCAGTTACGTCTTAGTTCTCGATCGCCCGAGTTTGATTGCATACTACTTGATAGTATACAGTGAACTTAGTGATTCAAGGGGACCATAATGGTTTAGTGTGATTGTGCCCACATAGTTTTTCTAATGTAATTAGTGTAAATAACTTTTTGAAATTATTTTACTTTTTTATAATTGTGAAGTGAAAAATGAGTTGCATGAATATAAGGGAGGGGCTACAATCAACCACTAAGCATTAAACAGTAATATTTTATTTTTAATTTATTTATTGCCATATTTATTAATTTAAATGTTTTAATTAATAATAATTTTTGTTAATAACTAATTACTTTAACAATATTGTTAAAGAGATTAATTATTATTCACTGAACGTAATGGACTACAAAATTCAAGAACTAATAATTACCTAATTAATTTAAGTAATTGACCATAAATATTACGTTTTAATAGTTTATAAAACCCTAATTTATAATAATAAAAATTCTATTTATTTGATTCCATCTACACTTGAGCTACTAGTTTTTAACTAAAAACACGTGAACATATGCTAGTGTTTTACATTTATCTATATTAGCACTTACTTTTTTGATTGAGGATTCATGTTTCAAGAGATGTGTCCCATTGTCATCTCAAACTGTAACTGAGATACGTTTGAGTGTTCCATTGTCAACTCTGACTGTAACTGAATTACGGTTTGAGTTGACATTGGGACACATCTCCCGAAATGGTCGTACTCAATAATCAAAATTGTAAGTGCTACTATAGACAAGTGTAACATACTAATATATATATATATATATATATATATATATATATATATATATATATATATATATATATATATATATATATATGTCCAAGTGTTTTTAGCTATAATAATACTTATAAAATTATTAAGGTTTTAGTTAACGTAATTCAGTTTCAGTGACCATCAAGTTAAAAAAAAATTTGTTTCTGCTGAGTACAACGACTGGAATTTCCTTATTCATTTTCATCACTTTTTCCTTTTATTTTTCATAAGGGACTTTCTCTACAAAAGCTAATGCTGGGGTACAGTATATTGTAATATCTAGAGGTGCTATATATCTGTTATGACTGTTAATATAGCTATCCAGGAGCAAAAAGAGAGCAAACCAGCTCACCCGCAAATTGTTGGGAGTCGTCCTGGATACAAACCTCTGACAGAGAACATTAAAAATCATACACACCAGTTACAATGATCATTCTACAATGATGGCTTGCTTGACTAGAAAAAAAAACATCCGTAGCAGGTTTTTACAAAAAAACTACTGATACCTGCTTTTACATCCCTGCAAACTTGCATTCCATTGCCGAGTTGCTTTAAAAGAAACAAGGAGAAAAAACGCATATTTATAAACTCCAGATCTGCCCTCCAGGCTCTAATTTATTTCCAGAGGACTACTCGTCATATTGCTGAAACAAGAAAATTTGCAAACGACCTGAAGGTTATGCAGGATGGCATAACTCTTTAATGAGTTCCCTTGCATTGTGGATATCAGACATACCTAAAATGTACTTTTTCATGTGACAATTTTTATGACTCATGAATGCAAGACAATTTAAAAATTGAAAAGAACTATTAAATGACATAGATGATATTAAAATTCCTATAAATGTTTGTATTAAAATACTTTGGCACTAAATCTAGGTTTACCGTTTAGTAACATATACACAATCTGAAATTATTAGCATACAAATAAAGAAATTAGGAAAGGAATTATCGAATACCTTAAGAACTACAAAGCACTTTATGTATACCATAAACAATGTACTCTGGATAATTCTGAAATATTTGACACAGAAATCTGAAATTATTAGCATACAAATAAAGAAATTAGGAAAGGAATTATCGAATACATTAAGAACTACAAAGCACTTTATGTATACCATAAACAATGTACTCTGGATAATTCTGAAATATTTGACACAGAAATCTGAAATTATTAGCATACAAATAAAGAAATTAGGAAAGGAATTATCGAATACCTTAAAAACTACAAAGCACTTTATGTATACCATAAACAATGTACTCTGGATAATTCTGAAATATTTGATACAGAAATCTGAAATTATTAGCATACAAATAAAGAAATTAGGAAATGAATTATCGAATACCTTAAGAACTACAAAGCACTTTATGTATACCATAAACAATGTACTCTGGATAATTCTGAAATATTTGACACAGAAATCATTACAAGGTATTGGATGCAATTCCCAGTATAATAAAGGTGTTGAAACTGTAGCAGTATTTTACTATTTCAACGACATAAAATATTCAATAAACAGTCGGAAGCATAATTTATAGGTTGCTAAAAAAATACAAACTTTAGTGAATAATTAAGCAATTGTTCTGTTTAGAAAGGTAAGCGATTTCACCAAAAAATTTCACCAGCCGCTGCAGAAACCCATAGATATTATAAAAAAATTTTAAACCTTCACTCATGATAATATACCTATAGTCACATTTGTTGATTCCATCTTCGCGTGAGCTACTAGTAATCACTTACAACTTTTTTAAAAAAATGTTTTAACTTGCCTATAGTAGCACTTACTTTTTTTTTGTGTGTTAAGGACGGCCGTTTCGGGAGATGTGTCCCTTTGTCAACTCAGACCGTAACTGATCTCAAGGTTTACGTAGGTTAGGGTGGGGGTGGGATATTTTGGTGGTGTGGGTGTATTTTGTGTGTATTAGGAGTTATGATGTCAAAAAGTGCGTGTGAGTTGTAATGTAATTGTGTATTGAGTATGTGTGTAGGGTGTAGTTTGAGGTGCCTATATATTTCGTATTGTTCGGTTGTGTAGCGTTGGTTATTTCTGTGTTGTTTATGAAGAATTTGTAAGTTAGATGTTATGTCTGTGTAGTCGTGTTTTGTGGAGTTGAGATGATCGGCGAAGTTTGATTGGTAGTTATTGTTTTTTAGTGCTTTTATATGTTCTTGGTAAAGTGTGTAATGACCTCCCTGTCTGGCCTATGTAAAAACTGGGGCATGAACTGCAAGTTAGTTTCTAAACTCCAGTGGTGTTGTAAATGTCGTTGATTTTGCTGTTGGGTTTAAATTGTTTGTTGAGAGTGTTGTGTGTGGAGTAAGCTATTTTGTAGTTGTATTTTCGTAATGTGTTGGTTAGATTGTGGGTTTTGGATGATCTGTAAGGTATTGATAAGTATTTTATGGGATTGTCATCTTGTGTGTTTGTATTTGGGTTATTATGTTTATTTTTTAGGCGGTTGTATAATTTGTCTATCATTGTTGGGTTGTATCCGTTTGTTTGTGCTATATATTTTATGGTATTTAACTCCTGGTAGTGTTCATCTTTGTCTAGTGGTGTTTTAAGGATGCGATATATCATGGTATTGTAAGCAGCTAGTTTGTGTTGGTGTGGGTGGTTTGAGGAATTGTGTATGGTCGTATTAGTGCTGGTGGGTTTTCGGTATATGTTGAATTTATGTGTTTGTTTGTCTGTTCGTTTAATTGTGAGGTCTAAGAAGTTAAGGGAGTTTTGTTGTTCTGTTTCGATGGTGTATGTTAGTTTAGGGTGTATGGAATTTAGGTGTTTTAGAAATATGTGTGCTCTGCGTGTGTTGCCTTTATATAATGTTATGATGTCGTTGACGTATCTGTACCAGTAACAACAACAAATACTCAGATAACATAATTTACTGGTACAGATACGTCGACAACATCATAACATTATATAAAGGCAACACACGCAGAGCACACATATTTCTAAAACACCTAAATTCCATACACCCTAAACTAACATACACCATCGAAACAGAACAACAAAACTCCCTTAACTTCTTAGACCTCACAATTAAACGAACAGACAAACAAACACATAAATTCAACATATACCGAAAACCCACCAGCACTAATACGACCATACACAATTCCTCAAACCACCCACACCAACACAAACTAGCTGCTTACAATACCATGATATATCGCATCCTTAAAACACCACTAGACAAAGATGAACACTACCAGGAGTTAAATACCATAAAATATATAGCACAAACAAACGGATACAACCCAACAATGATAGACAAATTATACAACCGCCTAAAAAATAAACATAATAACCCAAATACAAACACACAAGATGACAATCCCATAAAATACTTATCAATACCTTACAGATCATCCAAAACCCACAATCTAACCAACACATTACGAAAATACAACTACAAAATAGCTTACTCCACACACAACACTCTCAACAAACAATTTAAACCCAACAGCAAAATCAACGACATTTACAACACCACTGGAGTTTACAAACTAACTTGCAGTTCATGCCCCAGTTTTTACATAGGCCAGACAGGGAGGTCATTACACACTTTACCAAGAACATATAAAAGCACTAAAAAACAATAACTACCAATCAAACTTCGCCGATCATCTCAACTCCACAAAACACGACTACACAGACATAACATCTAACATACAAATTCTTCATAAACAACACAGAAATAACCAACGCTACACAACCGAACAATACGAAATATATAGGCACTTCAAACTACACCCTACACACATACTCAATACACAATTACATTACAACTCACACGCACTTTTTGACATCATAACTCCTAATACACACAAAATACACCCACACCACCAAAATATCCCACCCCCACCCTAACCTACGTAAACCTTGAGATCAGTTACGGTCTGAGTTGACAAAGGGACACATCTCCCGAAACGGCCGTCCTCAACACACAAAAAAAAAAGTAAGTGCTACTATAGGCAAGTTTAAACATTTTTTTAAAAAAGTTGTAAGTGATACCTATAGTGTTTACTTAGGATAGATTTGGATGGAATTTTATACAGCATTACTATATACTTATAATAAAATATAAAAAACAAATCTACATGTGTAAGATAAGATTGGCTAAAAAGTTTTACCCGTAGAATCTCATAACGAACATTGTAATATAGGTACATAGGAATGTTGTATAAAATAGCAACCAAATCTATTCTAACTGGATAATTCATAGGTATATTTTAGTACTGGTATATAGTAATGTCGTATAAAATTACAACCGGCTCTATCTTAACTGGATGCTTTATAGGTATATTTATGCCTAGACATAGTACAGTGTGCTGTTGCTTCTGCGTGCTGAAAAACGTAGTCCCAAATAAAATCTGATACAAAGTTAACCTCCCATGCCAATAAGGAATATATATATATATATATATATATATATATATATAATTAGGTCGCTAATGTTGATGAAATGGTTCACGAAAACCACCGATTCACGATAACGGAGCTTTCGCTTTGTTTCCCTTAAGTTTCACGGACTTTGTTCTTTGAAATTGTCACACAAAGGTTAGGCTACCACAAATTTTGTGCAAGATGGGTGCCGAAAATACTCACTGACTACCATAAAAGTCAGCGAATGGAGGCAAGTTTTACATTTCTGGATGCCTACGACAGACATGGTGATTCACTACTGGATCGCATCGTAACTGGCGATGAGACATGGGTAAAACACGTTAATTGCGAAACGAAATTACAGTCCATGGAGTGGGGATACACAAGCTCCCCCAAAAAACCAAGAAAATGTTTGCAAACATTTTCAGCAAGGACGATTATTGCGACGGTTTTGTGGGACAGGCAAGGTGTGCCTCTTATTGACTTTCTTGAACGTGGTGCAACAATAAACTTTGAGCGGTACTGTGCGCACAAGGCACGCGTCACTGAGTGGCTGACATCGCAAGCGGCTGATTTCTATGACGAAGGAGTTTCAAAGCTTGTCCACCGCTACGATAAATGTCTCAATTTGTTTGGCGACTTCGTAGAAAAGTAGTATTTTAGTTGCTCTTTCAGATGTTTATAATAAAAGTTCTTTATTGTACTTTTTTTTTAAAATTCAAAAACGTTCCTTACTTTCTGAATAGCCCTCGTATATACAAAGTTATATATCTAATTGAGACCAATTTAATACCGATGGCTTCGTTATTTTAATGAAGTTTAAAATTTGAACGTCTTCCAAATATTATGAAATTTGCAAAGATGTTATTTAAACATTTACACATAAAATAATTTGATGTAAAATATCAAATTCAGTTTAGATTTTAAAAATATATACTATTTGTAAAATCTTCTATATTAAAATTTGTTGTAATAGAGTGAATTTTTAAAATGAGCTACTTATATGGTTTTCGTTAATAGATGTAGAAGTTCAATCTGTGATAATCTGCAAGAAATACTTCCTGTTGAAATTAACGACGAGTTCCTTTTAACCTCACAGTTTTGTGGATGGAGAGTGTGTGATTTTATTTAGAAGAATGAAGGTATGATTTTTTTATGCCGCTTGTATTATTTAATATTTTACTTGATATTATTTTGTCTTTAACAATTTCGTGAATTAATATAACTTCAAATATATTTAAAACGATAAAAGATGCTAGTGATAGTAATGGATATTTAAGTCTAAATTGCCTTTTTCAGTTCATTGTTGTGTAGTAACTTCTTTCTTAATTAATAATAATTCATATTTGCATACTTTACATTAGTTTAGCTATGATTATTTTTCTTGGTTAGTTATGTTAATCCTCGTATATTGGCTTAACTGCATTTTTTGCAAGCATTGTGAAGCACAGAAAACCATTCAATTTGGGCCAATATAGGAAACTATAGTCAGTTATGAAAGTAGCAGTGTTATTACAAATATCTTAATTTACAGCAAAGTTGATATTTTGCATTTAAAAATTATTCATTTTTGTATGTTGTTTTTGTAATTTATATTCATATTTTGAAAAAATAGATATTTTAACATTCAAATTTTGGTAATTATTTACATTAGGGAACCATTTAGACAGATGTATTTAAACATTTTTAATGTCCTAAAGCTATATTGGTAATTAATTTTTGTTTGTGCCAGAAAGTTATTTTTTTTATCACATTTTAGTTGGGACTACTTTTTTGGCTCGTAGTACAATGTCTGCTTTTCACGCACTCTGCTTTCATGGAGTAATTCCCTCTTCCAAGTGACATCACGTGATCTCTATTCTTACCTTACATGTGTGGGTTTGTTGATAATATTATATAAAATTAAAACCAAATCTATCCTGATGAGATACTTCATAAGTATATTTTATTATAGGTACATAGTAAGGGGTATTTATTTTCCATTTTGACGTGTTCGATTTTAGCAAAAATATTATGCCGGGCGATGCAGAAAGTCATCAGGGCTACAAAAAAAAAATTATAAAAACTAATGCTTACGCCCCAAAAATTTTGAAAAATAGAAACTCCCCCCCCTCAACAGCACACGTAAAACATTATTAATTTAAGGTGATGGCTTTATTTTTTTGACACAATAACTCGCAAAGTGGCTGAAAATGTAATTAAGTTTGCTGTTGACTTTCAAAAACTATAAATTAAAAAAAAATATTTATAACCTCAACAACGTACTATTAGCACCATGGCACCAGGTTTCACCTGGCATTACAAACCTTACAGAATTATAAAACTCACACGCATCTTATTTTTTTGTGATAATAAGTTGCAAAATTACTCAAAAGGAAAAAACAAACACTTACAGACCCTAATCCACACACGAAACCAAAAATGTTGAATTTATGTGTTGAAGTTGTTTTTTTCAAATTTGTAATATTTTGGGAGTCATCAACAAGTTTAATTACATTTTGAGGCATTTTGCGAGCTACTACATCAAAGAAGAAAAAACCAAAACGTTGAATTTGTAACATTTTGTGGATGTGCCGTGGAGGGAAGGCGAAACTGCTATTTTCCAAAATTTTCAATTTTTGGGTTTAAGCGTTTTTTATATTTTGTATCAAATTGAAGTTGAGATTTGTTGCTTGCTAGCAGTATCAACAGCATGCCATAGTACGTATACATATATTTAAATATACCAGGTCTCAAGTTAATTTTATACATTGCTATATACCTGTATTAAAATATAATTATAAAGTGTCCAGTCAGGATAGATTTGGTTATAATTTTATATATTACCTAATTAGACATCTGGTTTTGTGGAGTAATACCTTTATCTGGATGACGCCACGTGGTCTCTATTCTTGCCTTATATGTGTACATTTGTTTGGTTAAATGTATAAAATTAACCTTCTGTGGCAATAAGAAAAATTAATAATTATCAATATAGGTTTAAGGCATGTTTTTGATTCGTTTTCGTTATTATACAAATTGCCCACCACCTGAGAAAACCGTAGAAAAAGGTTCAAAAGGATGTCCTTAGACTATATCTATAAGTTTTTTAAAATTTTACACGAAAAGTTATTTTGTAATCGAATTTAAGTTGGGATTCGTTGCTTTCATGCAGTATCAACGTTGTGCAGTGCAACATATGCGTATATATCTATAAAATTAGAATTTACGGTATCTATAAAGTACCTATATTTAAAAATATACTTTGAATGAGACTTCGAATATACCTATAAAGTCTCCAGGTAGGATAGATTTGGTTGTAATTTTATATAACATTAGCTAATTATACATCTGCTTCTGCGGCGTAATACCCTTTTTCAGGTGAAGTCACGTGATCTTTATTCTGGCATTACATGTCTACATTTGTGTTTGATTAAAATTACAAGCAAATCTATCATAACTGGTTACTTCATAGGTATATTTCATTATAGGTACTTAAAATTACTTTTCTATGGTAATAACAAAAATAATAATCAGTATAGCTTCAGGCAATTTTTTTTATTCATTTTATACCCATTGCCTTAGGGGGGAGGCAGCCTGCGTATATTTATTTTTGTTTTATATGCATTGTATTGAGGGTGGGAAACCTGCATTTTTACTGAAATTACAACCAGGTCTGTCCTAACTGGATACATAGAGCTATTTTTTAGTATATAATTATAATTCCAATGCGCATGTATACACAGTTGTTGATACTGCATGCTCAAAAAAAGTCTCAACTAAAAACTTATGAAAAATAATTTTCTGACAAATAAAAAAAATATCAATATAGTTTAAGGAATGTTTTCATACCCATATCTAAACGTCCCCTAATACAAATAACTACCCAATTTTTTTAAACTTGAATACCCTTATTCAGTATCGTTTATTTATAAAGTAATTAAAATTGTTATGAAGAGATTTTGTCATGAAGAGCATGAATAAAACCAAATCAAATTTTATATATATGAAAACATACGAAACGATATAACCTTTTCTTATTTGTCACAGTAATAACAAACATCATCTGTAACTGTCACGTACTATAGGCGGCATCAGAAAAGAATATTTTAGTACAAAAGAAAAAGACAAACATTTTTTAAACTAGTAGGTGAATAGATTTAATATTTTTTTTCTAGTGGTATTGCTCCTACAAGGTACTGTAATATGTTATTTTGTGTCTTTTATGGAAGTAGAATAACATGCTCTATTTGTAACTCCAAAGTTTACTGCTGGCTACAAGTGTTTTTATAAATTATTGTGTTTTTTGGCTGACAAATAATGTAAGTACAACATTATACATTATATATCTATTAATGTATTTATGTTTACCTGCAATTACATGTTAATTTCACAACTTCCATAATTCGTTTTTTTTTAATTCGTCACATCTTCGGTCTTAAGCTTGCCGAAATAGAGAGGCTCTACTGTATATTTTTTTTACTTTAAACTAATTTATAACCTGTACCTAATAAAAACCCTATGCCTTAATGGATTGTTATAAGTTGCCTATCTAAATACAAAATAAAAACTGGTTAATCTGGGTATGCTGTATGCACTTTGTGTTCAAACTCTCCCCGTCAATTTTTATCACACATTCCTCCATATTATTTAAAGATAAGGTAGCAAGAGGTGTGACAATTGGGAGTTTTCCAAATTGATTTAGCAAAACATCCTTCCATATTAATTATGTTACACTCGCATATTGTATTGTTAAATAAAAGCAATTGATTTGAGAGTCAGGTACAACTATTTATTTATAGAGGCAACGTTTCAATAACAGGTACATTATCATCTTCAGGCCTACAATACATAAGTACACAATTAAAAATAACAACAATAATAACACTAGTTCACGAATATACACAGCACAATGAACTATAATTATAAAACAATACATATCCTACTAATGCCAGAAGAAATCTGTTTAAAAAAAAAAACAACAACATAACTATCGCGACCTATTACATATTAAATTTTATTAAAACATTTGTTCTTATTGCCAAAATTTACGTCTTTATGTATTTTAACAACATTTTGTTAGGATGAGCTATGCTCAGCAAATGAGGTGTAGTGAGTTAATTAACACATTTGTGAAGCATTTAGAGCATGCATATAATCCCGGCGCTGTTTTTGAACTATTTTGGAAGGTATAGCATTGGCGAGAAGCTGGTCTCTAATTATAATGAAAGGAAGCTAATGGAGAGTACAACATGCCTGTGTGTTTTGTCTAAGAATTTTACAAATAGGTGTTAGTAAATTGTGTGAATGAATACGGTGCTCTAGGGTTTAAGGTTCTAAAACACTTTCATAATTTGTTTTGTAATGTATTATATCTTTTGTGTTCCAGCTTAACGTTTCTTTTCCTGCTACAGGCTGTCAAAAATTATTTGAAATTCAAGATGAACACAAACTACGTATTTTTTATGAAAAACGTATGGGCGCTGAAGTAGAGGCTGATTTACTTGGAGACGAATGGAAGGGATATGTAGTAAGGGTTTCTGGTGGAAACGATAAACAAGGCTTTCCGATGAAGCAGGGTGTTCTCACAAATGGTAAGATTTTAAATATAAGGTCACGGTTTAAATGTTTTGTTGTAAACATTTTTAGGCTACTTTCTGTAACTTCAGTGACTACCTAATTTAATATGGTACCAATTTTACCAATATAAAGTCTCTCAGTTACATGATAACGCACAAAAGATGAAATATTTGCAACATTTTGAAAGTAAAATTTGTTATTACTTCTTTCTTACAACACCCTTGTTGGGTGAAATCTGAGGAAAACTAGGTTAACCAAATGTGTCTAAAAAAAGTCAAGTGGCTTTCATTTTACTTTAAAATTTGTTGAGTTAGAGAACAAAGTATCAGTTTCACTTAATGCATAAAGTTTTTATTTAATGCATTGGTACACGTAATTGAAAAATTAATTATGTTACCAAATCCATATACTTTAGTAAAAAACTAAAAATGTTAAGAGTTATGCCTTTTTCAAAATTTTTTATTTTGGAGACTTCAGTGACCAGTATTTTTTTTTTTTGTGTTTCAATATTTCATGTAACATCAGTAATTTTGTAGAATATAATTCGAGCATTAGAAATTTGTTATATATTTTATGTTATGTTGGGCTTGTTGCAGGTCGAGTACGTTTGTTGCTATCCAAAGGTCATTCCTGTTACCGTCCTCGTCGTGATGGGGAACGAAAGAGGAAATCTGTCCGAGGATGTGTGGTTGATTCCAACCTTAGTGTACTTGCACTTGTAATTGTTCGTAAAGGTGAAAATGTGAGTAACTCTTCTTTTGCTTTCTTGAGTGCTTTCGTTGAAAAAAAAAAATGTATGTACTGGAGTCTCGGTAGAGAAAGGCACGAAAGCAGTTGTTGCTTTTCACTAATAACTGCAGCTAAATGCATGTAAATGCTATTATATGTATTTTGATGCTTTCATTTATAAGTTCAATAACTGTAAGAGACCTGTGATTTTAAATAATTCATGGCATTCGAATTTTTGCTAGTATAAAAGTAAGTAGAAGAAAATAAATTAAAATTGTTTTTATTTAATAAATCTAAGGTTTATTGTTTTTATAAACCAGTTTCACATAAGGCACACCCATCAGCAGAGTTTAAGGGGTCATGAAATATTTTTGTTCACGAAGAGGAGGTTGTCGCACCATGAAAAAATTTGTAAACACTGTTGTGGGCTAAAACAAATACTAATCTTAAAAATATAAAAACCCACCTCCAGGCAATGCTCTGGCGATTTTAGCTTGAGCATGTTCATTGTTGGTGGAAAAGTAATTTGTCTTGTGTTGATTTGGGCTCTGATGTATTATCTTTGCTCAGTGTAATACAATGTACATAATATTAGTACTCATTTTATAGGCTAAAACAAAGTCTAATGTTCAAAGAAATAAAAACCCACCTCCAGGCAATGCTCCAGTGATTTTAGCTTGAGCATGTTCATTGTTGGTGGAAAAGTGATTTGTCTTGTGTTGATTTGGGCTCTGATGTTGTATCTTTGCTCAGTGTACCACAATGTACATAATATTAGTACTCATTTTGTAGGCTAAAACAAAGTCTAATGTTCAAAGAAATAAAAACCCACCTCCAGGCAATGCTCCAGTGATTTTAGCTTGAGCATGTTCATTGTTGGTGGAAAAGTAATTTGTCTTGTGTTGATTTGGGCTCTGATGTGTTATCTTTGCCCAGTGTACCACAATGTACATAATATTAGCACTCATTTTGTAGGCTAAAACAAAGTCTAATGTTCAAAGAAATAAAAACCCACCTCCAGGCAATGCTCTAGTGATTTTAATTTGAGCATGTTCATTGTTGGTGGAAAAGTAATTTGTCTTGTGTTGATTTGGGCTTTGATGTGTTATCTTTGCTCAGTGTACCACAATGTACATAATATTAGTACTCATTTTGTAGGCTAAAACAAAGTCTAATGTTCAAAGAAATAAAAACCCACCTCCAGGCAATGCTCTAGTGATTTTAATTTGAGCATGTTCATTGTTGGTGGAAAAGTAATTTTTCTTGTGTTGATTTGGGCTCTGATGTGTTATCTTTGCTCAGTGTAACACAATGTACATATTATTAGTACTCATTTTATAGGCTAAAACAAAGTCTAATGTTCAAAGAAATAAAAACCCACCTCCAGGCAATGCTCCAGCGATTTTAACTTGAGCATGTTCATTGTTGGTGGAAAAGTAATTTGTCTTGTTTTGATTTGGGCTCTGATGTGTTATCTTTGCTCAGTGTAACACAATGTACATAATATGAGTACTGATGCTCAGTACTAAAACAAAATCATACAGCTTACAGTACATAAATCTTAACAGCGATACCTTACAGTAGAACATAATGTCTGATATGGCTATAACAATCTTATATTTAAATCTTTTACTGATATTTTATTACTGCTTTTTTAACCATCATATACAAGTAAATTTATATTTGTTGGCTGACATTTTTTGAATCTTTCAAAATACAACTAGTATTATATCTTAGATAGTTATTTAAAATATTGATTTAAGTTTGTCGGATTGAAGAGTTATACATTGTTGAGGTTTGGGTTTTTTTTTTAAATAGTGTATATATGGTATAACGCAGATCTTGTCAGTTTTGAGAATTTACAGACAGGAGAGGGCTTAAATTATCTCAGTGACATAATGATTATTGAAAGGTGTGATATTATGATTAGCATGGTTGTAATGTCCAGTTTTGTATGATAGATTGTTTATAGATATGATGAACATTCATTCTGATTGTCTATTGCCATTCATTCTGATAGTCTATGGCCATTCATTCTGTCTATGAACATTCATTCTTAATGTATATGGGCATTCATTCTGATTGCCTATGACCATTCATTCTGATTGTCTATGGGCATTTATTCTGATTTTGTATGGCTATTTATTCTGATTGTCTATGGGCATTCATTGTGATTGTCTATCGCCATTCATTCTGATTGTCTATGAAAATTGATTTTTTTGTGATATTTAGAACATAGAAATTTTGGCTGATATACTGTGCTGGGCAAAATTTATACTAGGAGCCATCACTAAATTATGTAGCGCTAAAATAGATGACTTTTAACCCCCCCCTCTGTAAGGAATCTGTAGCGGTAGTGCCCCCCCATAATTACGTAACGTAGTCTTGTCCCCCGTTCTTTATTGTTTATGGTTTTGAATGCCGAATTCGTAGGCCAATAAAGTAGTACATGAAATGTGCCAATAAATATTATGGCATTATTATAATGGAAGATAAAAAGAGTTTAATTAAATAAATTAAACAGGTATAAAGAAACAATTTTTTTCAATATGTGACCTCTTATTTACTTGAAAACAAACAGAAATCATAAGAAGTGGCTTGATGTAATCATCTTGAATTCACTGATTAAACTAATTTTAAAAATACTTATGTGAATACGTAATTAATTACTTGCTGACGCGTTTCAAAACATTCGTTCCTTTTACAAAGCTAACCCTCTACTAGCGGCATCGGTTGTGTGTAAAAGCTCTAATGGAAATGGATTTATGACTGTGGAATGGGGTGGGTTGTTTGTCATACTACACTGTTAAAAAAATACGCGGACTGTTTGAATTTTGCGGCTCAAGTTAGTTTCAGGAGAATCTGCTTGGTGTCTCCTTCAAAGTACTCTCCTCCCCAACGCACACACTTATCCCAACGGTGTTTCCACTTGTTAAAACAGTCCTGGTACGCTTCTTTTGTGATGGCGTTCAGCTCCTTCATCGCATTTGCCTTAATCTCCGATTCTTCTTTCATTCGCCTTCACATCTTCTTCCTTTGAGGGGTTTTTTGAGTTTTGGAAATAAGAAAAAGTCACAAGGAGCAAGGTCAGGTGAGTAGGGGTGGAGGGGGGGATCAAAGAACAGTGATTGAGCGTATGGCCAAAAATTCACGAGTTCTGAGTGCTGAGTGAGCTGGAGCGTTGTCATGGATAAACAAGTTATCACTTCTCCACATTTCTGGCCTTTTGCGTCGGACGGCATCCCTCAGATTTTCAGTACTTCAATGTAGGTAATCTGGTTGACTGTAGAGCCTTCAGGGAGGTACTCGTAGTGAACAACACCCTTACATAAAAAAAAGGTGCCAGCATCACCTTCACATTCGACTTAACTTGGCGAGCTTTTTTGGGTCTTGGGGACGTTTGACTCGCCCATTGAGATGATTGGACCTTCATTTCAATGTCGTAACCATACACCCATGATTTCGGTTATAATTCTTGACAAAAAGTTCTCATCTTCATTTGAACAATCAAGCAGTTCCCGACAAACCCGGACGTGATTGGCTTTTTGGTCGTCGGTCAACAGGCGTGGCACAAATTTCACAGCGACGCGGTGCATCTTCAATTTTTCGGTCAAAATCGTGATCTCGTGACAAGATCCAACTGATAATCCCACACTTTTCGGAAAGCTCCCTAATGGTCAGACATCGATTTTCGCACACCAGGGTGTTGATTTTGTCAATGTGTGGGTCGTCAGTTGACGTTGAAGGACGTCCAGGACGCTCATCGTCATGAATCGATTGTCAGCCACCCTTGAAATGCTCATGCCACTTGAAACATGCAGTATGCTTCATGGCAACATCGCCTTAGGCCGTATTAAGCATAGCAAATGTTTCTGTTGCAGATTTCCCTAGTTTTACACAAAATTTCAGAGCAATTCGTTGCTCCTTCAGGCTGTCCACTTTACAATCCGACAAACGAAAAAAACACTCTTTACTAAACTGCGTGTAACTCATCAACAAATGAAGATATCTACGACTGAAATACCACGTTTTAATCAGCTGATTTATACGAACCTAGCGACACCAAGCGGATTCTCCTGAAACTAACTTGAGCCGCGAAATTCAAACAGTCCGTGTATTTTTTGAACAGACCTCATATAGTGGAAAAGACTGTTGGCTTTAAAGTCATTTAATACGTTTTCTTTATCTGTTGTGTAGTGTTTGTAGATTTCATATTTTTCTAAGGTTGTTAGTTTTTTTTACTTTGTTTTGATGTGTGTAGAACATTTAAATTATTGTGTATATCGGTTGTGTGTGTGTGTGTGTGTTGGGTGTTTTTTAGGTGTTTTGCGTAGCTGGATTTAGGGTTCGTTTGTTATTAGAATTAGAAGGAAACATTAAAATAAACTTTCTAGATCTTACTATCACCAAACACAACACCAGGCATAATTTCTAAATATACAGAAAACCAACAACTACCGATATTGTCATATATAATACATCTAATCACCCCACACAACCCAAAACACGCTGCAGTTAATCATATGTTACACTGCCTAAACAATATACCAATGCTACAGAAAGACTTCGACGAAGAACTTAATACCATAAAATACATCATTCAACAAAACTTCTATCAACACACACTCATAGACAACATACTTAGGAAAATTAAACATAAACACCATCTAACGGCCACGCAGACAGACACACAAAAGCAACAAATACATATCCCTCACCTACCACAACAAAAACACACGAAATAGCCTCCACATTAAAAAAACCCCATTGCCAAATATCCTACAAAACAACAAACACCTTAAGACGGCACATACAACCGTTTAAAAAAAAACTGACACAAACTCTCAGGTATTTACAAATTTACTTGTAACAATTGTCCCAACTATTACATCGGCCAAACCTGCAGGTCATTCTATACACGCTTCGAAGAACACATTACCCAAAAAAAAAAAAAAACCTAAATCCAGCTACGCAAAACACCTAAAAAAACACCCAACACACACACCGACATACATACTAATTTAAATGTTCTACACACATTAAAACAAAGTAAAAAACTAACAACCTTAGAAAAATATGAAATCTACAAACACTACGCATCAGATAAAGAAAACGTATTAAATGATCACACACACTTTTAAGCCAACAGTTTTTTCCATTATATGACAAACAACCCACCCCATTCCACAGTCATAAATCCATTCCCATTAGAGCCTTCACACACAACCGATGCCGCTAGTAGAGGGTTAGCTTCGTAAAAGGAACAAATGTTTTGAAACGCGTCAGCAAGTGAGCAATTATGTATTCACTTAGTTATGTATTTTTAAAATTAGTAGAAATCATAAGATCAAAATTAACTTTAGGTTATGTATAAAGTCAAGATAATAATTTAAACATGAATTTAAAATATTGTTTCATTAAAATGTGGCTTGATTAAATTTAAATGCAAAAGGGACAAAACATTTGTAACATCTTCTAAAGTCTATTCATCTTTTCACGAAGTAATCATGTATGCCACGACAAACACTGGTGCTGTGAGCTTCAGAAAAAGATATGTATACATAATAAGAATAATATTAAAATGGATCAAACTTTGCATATTGTTTACAAATATTACTAACTTCGAAAATTTACAATCTACGGCGCAATACAAAATTTGTATCTCTTGTGACGAGTCATGATCGAGTGTGACCAAGTTTCGGTGTACTTCTGAGTTCACTGGTTCAGCCTGAAAAGATGTTGCAAACGGATTATAAAAATATTGTTTTGTTAAAAACTCTTATTTATAAAGTAACAACTAGCGGTTTGTTTAGCTGATACACGTAGGGTGCGGTGCATGGCTATATAGGCGAAACCCGCCTGATCGTCGTACTCTGTACTGTGGGGATATCGCACTCAAGGTTACGGTTTTCACGTTTTTTTTCCATTAATGTTCATAATTAGGAAATTTAACTGAGTATTTTAAATACATGTTTTTTTTTGTAAATAGATGCTATTTTAGTTTATTATTAATATTAAGTATATTTTACTTACTCTAAAGTTGAAATGGGGCTGGTTTATTAAATAAAGAAATTTTAATGTAGTCAAAACTTGAATTTCAAGTTACATAACACTACTGTATACCCCCTTCCTCCTTCAGTAACGAGTTATAACAATAGATATAAACCCTCTCCCCCCTTGCAGCTCAATGTAATTTATAGATAACCCTATTACAGTTGGTATACATTTTTTGATGCGGAAGTATGATGATCCGGTATCTTGAAGTCCCGCCTTAGGTGATAGGCTATTGATACATTTTGCTGCAAGGTGTATTTGACATCTGTTACCTCTAGATCTGTTGCAAGGTAACAAGCCAGGAGAATGTTTGTATTATTTTTCAGTATTGGGGTTTGGGATCTACTGAAGTTCTTTTTTAATTGAAATATTGCTTGGACCAAATTTGTGTCGGATCAGAGAAAAGATTTTTATTGAGTAGATTGAAGAATGTTGAAGCCATCTCTTTTTCAATATATTGTTTTGTCTCATTGTAACATTCCACGACATGAACTAGAAAACCTAACCTAGTTAACAACTCTGTTTTTATTATTGAGGAATTTCAATGTCCACCATTTTTTTTTATTGAATTTCCTATTATACAACTCATGCTAAATCATGGTTCTCTGACACATTTAGCAGCATCCACAGGTGAATAGACATCTGTTAACTTGTCAGTGTGGAATCCTGCTTTGGCCACAAGGCTAAGTTGGTCAGCATTGCTTGATCTGCACAGTAGCGATCATATTCCTATTGAGATCTCTTCCTGTGACCCTTCACCCTGTCGTTGAATCTCAAAAAACTTTGACTGGAAAATTTTTCCCAAAGATCTTGAATCATTAGACATTGATTACCTGGCTCTTATTAATGACTTTGTAAATATATTTACAAAAAACTTTATTGAATGCCACCAGAATAGAAATCCTGAAAACCTCGTCCAAACTACGATTAACACCTGTTCCTAATATAATGATGATTTATGCACTGGAATCCTTTGTTCCTGACGAAAAGCTTTAAACAGATTCAAGAGACAACCAACAAGTGAAACCCTATGAAACACCTTATGAAGATTTTATGAAAAAACAAAAAGCTTCTAAAATGAATGTAATCAACCATTCTCTCTTTTATGGGGTAAAAAACATTTGAATGAATTTTGGGTGGTTGAGGAACTCTCAGGCAGAAAAAAATTGAGAAACAATAAATCAAATATTTTTAGTGAGATAAATGTATTATCGAAGCAAGTGATATGTGTGTGTGTTTAAGAGCATCGTTCAATATTATAGCTGAGGGAATCAATTTTTAAAGTGTAGACACAAAAATGACTATATTTTTCAGAGAGCTGATTTATTTTTCTTTGTATAATAAGGCTTGGATCCTTAAATTGTCTCACGCCAGTACAGTGGACAGTAATGTAATCATTTTTAAAAATCAATATTTTTTAGTATATTAGGTAATTATGTAATACATTTTGAGTTTGGTAGCAAAGAATATCATAAGAGCTAATATAGAGAAATGCTAATTTTTTTGGGTGTTGTTGATATGTAACACAATATAGAAAGATAACGATAAGATAACTTTGTATATATTTGAAATAAATGAATACTTTTGTCTATTACAGGAAATACCTGGTTTAACTGATATCACAATCCCTCGTCGTCTTGGACCTAAGAGGGCATCTAAAATCCGTAAACTTTTCAACTTGTCCAAGGAAGACGATGTACGGCAATTTGTAATCAAACGTCCTATTCCTGCTAAGGAAGGCAAGAACAAGATCAGGCACAAAGCTCCCAAGATTCAGAGACTTATTACACCAGTCACCCTTCAGGTTAGTATTGAGATCCTAGCTGCCAACTGAATAAATTTTCTTTCACTATTGTTTGATTTTTCATAGTGACAGTAATTTATTTAGATGTCGAGTCTAGAGATACCCTCCTTTTTCTCTTGCTCATTAACCTTGAGGCTTATTGACCTGATTTTTGTTCATTTAAACTAGCAAACCTCCTCCTGTTCCAGTAATAACTTTCTTGGTTATATTTGCTTTGATTTTTTTCTAAATATCTGCTACTGAGAGTCTTAAGAGCTCCTATTAGATTTAAAAACCTTGCGGTATAAAAAGAAAAATCCATTGGCTTGATTTATTAAATTCGTTCTATTAGCGCATACTCTCCTCATATATGTATCAAATATATATAGAAGAAACCATAGAAATAATAAAAAACAAAATAATACACAATAACGAAAAAGAAAACAATAAATAGTATCATTACACTAACCAAACACATATGTAACCAAAATTACTTCCAATTGACCAATAAATACTATAAACAAACAACTGGACTCCCCATGGGATCACCCATATCATCAGTCATGTCAGAAATATATCTACACCACTTCGAACAAATAATTAAACCTATGCTAAACACACAATATTTTACTATGGACAAGGTACGTAGACAATACTTGTAATATACCAACCTACCATTCACAATGAACGCATCTTAATACTAAACAAATTAAATACATACAACGAAAACATACAATTCACCGTCGAAACAGAAACAAATAGAACGATTAACTATCTTGATATTACATTAAATATAAATAATAATAAAATAGAAACTACAGTACACAGAAAACCAACTTCCAACAACACCACAATACACTACAAATCTAACCACCCCTGGACACACAAAATTAACACTTACAGTAACATGATGAATAAAGCAATAAATTACACACAAATAATAAGGTTAAAACCACTATTGTCATATGTCCAATTCTATGTACTTAATTTTTTCAAGATCATGCCTACCACTCACCTATACGTAAAATACCTAAATTTAATACTATTATACGAAACGATGTAAATATTGAATAAAACTATAATTGACATTAAGTAAAACAATAGTAATTATTGTAAATAATATCATTGTTGGTACTTACAACAGTAATTACAAACTTATAGGATAGTGTCATGAATTTGGTCGTAACTAGGAGAATAAACTAGAACCAGGAATTGGGCCTTTAACAGCGCTCATTAACAAATCACCCTTAGTTTTAGCAATGAAAATAATTATCAAGTAACTATTTGAACACAGTTATGCCCACCTTATCACTATTGATATCCAATTCATAGTGGATACCACTATTCAAGATATATTCAGCTACACCGGACTTATTAGGCCTCTCGTATTCAATGTGTTCTTTAAACCTATTTAGTCTTTCTTCTTGTCTGACTAATATACATTTTGTCACAAGTTTGACAAGTAACAATATAGATTCCAGATCTACCCTACATCAGAAATTTATCCTAAGAATTTTCTAGTAAATCAGCCTAAAAATAAAACCAAATCCAGAAATAACCAACAGTTTTTGGTTCTTAGAAATCAATAATGAGCAATGTCTGAGCAATTTTGGTCTTATTAATGAGCAATGTGGTTTCAGTAAAGTATATGTTGTTCTTCTCTTTTATTCTGACAAATTTAATTTTTTTTAAAGTTATTTCCCCCCATAATAATTTTTAACATAACATTTTTAATGATCACCTTTTTATAGGCAGGGGATAATGTTATTTGTTTGAGTACAGTTTTCTGCCACTCCTAACGTTCAGTATTCTCCTGTGTTGACACGTTTCAGAGTAACTCCATTTTCAAAACTACAGTACAATTGAAGTTTTAAAAATGTAGTTACTCCAAAACGTGTCAACACAGGAGTATATTGAAACTTTAGGAGTAGCAGGAAACAGTACTCAAACATATAGAAACATTCCTAACGGAAATGAAGATGAGTATATTAATAATTTCAGGTATAACTTCCCTTAAATTTTGCACAAAAGACTTTGTGATTTAAAACTAAATGGTTGTCACCATGCGAACCATTTTGTCGTAGGACTGGTATTAGAACCAGCTAGGTCGTAAGTATAGGGGTGATATAATAGGACTTTTAATTATTGTATATAATTTCTAAGCTCTATAAGTTCATATAAAGTAACTGAATCACATATAACTTGCAGAAGGGGTTCTTCTCACATGAATACTTTGTCCTAAATAATCATCTACACAAGATTTAGAGTGATTTAATAATTTTATACTGAACATTCCTCTCATAGTAATACAGGGTTTATCAAAAAGAATCATCTGATTTGGCGAATCTATATTTGAAAAACTGATAAACATATAATTACTCACTTTCTTGACTGAAAGAGAAACTCACTGTTTCTCTAACTAAAAGAGTTATTACTTCACCGTTCCATTTAAATAAAATGTTTGCCTTATTGCTAAACACTAGGTGTGAACCAAAACTGTCATCATCCATAATTTTGCCAAGAACGAAGTTACTAAACTCTATAACGTCTTTCTTTGTCGTCTTCACAAAGAGCATGCAGTAGCTGAAGTTTGTATAGTTTTGTGTGTAATCGACGATGCAAGACACATCAGATAAACATCGAGGGCATTTCGAGCTGCGCGGCGATAAGATTTCTGCGGACTGCCTCTGGAAGGCTTACTGTTTGCCTTTACACGGATAACCTGTTTCTCGGAATTATTCATGCCATCATCTTATGCTCTGCGGTGTAGGAGGATCGACGCCATACTTTTTACAAAATCGTTATTACTGACTCACACTGCGAAAAACTTAAAACATCAACGCTTTCTGTGGTCCAAACGTCATTTTCATTGAAACTAAAGTGGACGTTCACCCAAGCACATTGCTGCTACTTGGCGGGAATCATGTAAAACTCGAGAGTTTCCTCTTTCTAACAGCATGTTGTTAGCGCATCTAGCTCATATAACTAAATAGTTATGATAATTCTTTTTCATATGCCCTGTATTACTTAAATTAAAATGAATTAACTTTTTATTCAAACTAGCTTTTCCTTGAAAGAGTTCGGAGGAATATCATTACACATATCAGAATCAGAGAATTAGTTGAATTTAATTAAAGTAACAATATTGAGCGTCTAATTCTGTTATAGATAGTTGTCTTTTAAATTTGTTATTTTGATTCTGCTTGAATTTCATGCTTGTACGATTTATAACATTTATATTCTATTATAGTACAATATAATAATATCCCTAAATCTAAAACGGATCTTGTTTAGATTTCCATACAATTAGGTGATTATATCGATTTTGTATTCCTTTTGATACCGAACAGATTGAGGATTAGATTATTCTTCGTATATGCTATAATAATTGTAAGATTTTCTATTTTCTCTACTAATTCATTCATATATTAGATTGTCTTTACAAATTTTCATTAAAACCCAATGATTGGAGGCTATTGTCTTTTTACTTTTCAGCGCAAGAGACATAGGCTGGCACTGAAGAAGCAGCGTTGTCTGAAGCGCAAGGAACAAGCAGCAGACTATGCCAAACTGTTGGCACAAAGACAAAAGGAAGCTAAAGTACGTCGTCAAGAAGAAATCAAGAGAAGGCGGTCGGCCTCCATGCGTGATTCTAAGTCGTCTGCAACACTTAGCCAAAAATAATCAACCATTTTGTTATTGTGGATTTGTTAATAAAGAGACATTTCAATGGTTTGATTTAAAATTTGATTTCTTCTAAATCGGTTTTTAATTCCATTACCCTTCTTCTGCTTAAGCTTTTTTTAAATATAAGGATTTTTTCTGATTATGATAAATTAAAAAGTAATTAAGAAATTATTTATGTTGATAGAAGCCAAACAAGCTTAACCACAATCGGTAACAAATATTCTTAATTATTAGAGTGCATGCCTTCCCCAGTTTTATCTTATTGACTTGATCAGTTTATAAATACAACTCTTTCCATCTGAATGCTTTGCAAATTCTGAGAGATACAGCTACTCCATAATGTACATCTGATAGTATAACAATACTGGCATATAGCAAACAAATGTCTTTATTGTAAACAAATAATATTAAAAAACCTTTATTTAATGTCTGTTAATAGATATTTTATGTGTTTAAAGTTAATGACAGATCACAGACCAATTCAGGCTAATACAAATACACTCTACGTTTCAATTTTCTATCCGAAAAACCTTTTCAAGAGCAGAAAGTTTATTAATTTAATATAAAGCCATAATTTACAGATTTTACATTCATAAACAATTCTTTTAACATTATTAAAATAAATATTTACTTTATTCTTTAAAAACATTAAAATTTACAAGTCATGTTGCACTTATAGCTGCGTTTTGATCGAATATGTATAAAGATTTAAAAGCAAATAAATTGAAAATATTTTATAAATGCAATGATCATTAAAAAAATGAAGAATACAAAAAACTAATTTTAAATAATTTGTACTAATTGAAAGCCATATAGTTTTGTACAAAACAAAAGATGTATTTTCCAATGGGCAGGGGTTAAGATGATGAATAAAATAAGGCAAAATTAAAAGAAAAGATTTTTATAACTAATGAAAAATAGAATAGTGTAAAAGCAAGAATAATGCAAATTTATTCCAAACTGGGTTCTTTCAGTAGTTTAGACCTGTATTTTAAGTTATCAATTTTTATTGTTTATATTATGTCAAAAGTATTTTTAAAATCAAGTTTGAGCTCAGCAACTTTTAAAACACTTGTAAAGATTTTAGAGTGTAAATAATTAAAAATTATATTGATATTAAATGTAATTTGAGCTGCCTTGAAAATTTAATGTACAAATTTTTAGAGAAAAATTATTAATTACTGAGGATTTCCATTTTATGAAAGAACCTCTTTTGTTTAAATAATAGTTTCCAAAATAAAACTAACTGAAGAATGTTTCAAACAAATGTAAGGTTTCTAGATTTTGGATGTTTCAGTTCTATTGATTCCACTACTTATGATGTTCTGGTCCAGGTAAACGAGGACCTGTTATGCAATATACCAACTACTGTGTTATATTACTTTTCTTATAATACTACTGTATGCAATAGGCCTAAAGTTCTAACAGTCTATTATAACCTGAAGTCATATTTTTCTTCCTATGTTTGTTATTGAACTGATGACAAATGAATTAAACTATTATATTTGCAAAAATTAAGAATACTTTCAATTGTTGGAGAAAATGTTAACAATTAAGGTGGAAGGTTTGAGCGAGTTTCATTTTAATGATTATGAACTTTAACCCTTAGCACTCGACTGTAGGGGGAGCTTCGCGTAGCGTATATTGCAGTTTCCTCGTATGTCGGGGTCACCCGCCACAATTTTCAAATGCCTATAACTTTTCTGCATCGAAGCCCTCGACATTCAATCTTTTACAGTTTGGTGCTACACTCTATTGACAAAAATTTGAACTAAATTGAAAATTTCTAGTAATATGTGAGTCATCACAAAATCTAGTTTGCCGGTAAGTTGTAAGCTGCAAGTAGTTTACAGTTTGCAGGATATTTGTTTACTCGTAGTTTGCCATGGCTTCACATGCAATTAGTGATCTTTAAATTCCTGATCTCTTACTTCATCCTGATTTATTAGAATGTAGTTTAGATTCATAAACAAAATAACTAAGTCAACAGTTATTTATAAATATAATCAGTTTATGGGTAGTGTAGATTTAGCTGATCACTATAATGAACCATTCAGTTTTATGAGACGAACAAATAAATGGTGGAGGAAAATGTTTTTCTGGCTATTAGATGTATCTCCAGTAAACAGTTTTACTTTCTATAAAATCATATACATATTATATTAGTAAATAAAAATAGCTTACTAAAATAATGTGAGAGAAAACAGGTTTCTCATAAACAATAATGCAACTTGCAGGTGAGGAATTTGTCTCAATTTAATTACAAGTGGGGAAGCAAAGCATGTTAAAAAAATCAAGTGGAAATTAGTTTTGTCAGTATGAATAGACTGTTAGTGTTGGTTAATTCATTACTGAGTTTGGCTGCATCCTACTAGGTTTTTTGTCTGAAATTTGGTTCATTGGAAAACTTATTGGATCACTTTCCAAACTTGGGCTACCTATAGGATTAGTGGTAATTTGGGTTTCCTAATTCATATTATTTTTTTCCATATTTAAATTGAGCTATTGGTTTGTAATTGAACACTGGCCATATAATAAATGTAACGCCTATATAATAAGGCCTTATTTTTGTCATAAAGGAGGTTTTGGAAGATATGTCATACAATGTGAAATCTCCAGAAATGGCCATCTATATTAGCTACACAAAATTAAGTTTAACATAATCAAGTGTTACTTATGAATATATGTCCAAGTGTTCAACTTAAAATAAATCTGGCTCAAGATGACTATAGAGACTTGATAAATGCAATTGAAAGAAAACTCTATCAAAATCATGAATATTTAACTAAAAACATTTGTGCATACTTTGAAAGCTAGTAGCTCATGTAAAGATGGAATCAAAATGAATATTTCGACCTAAAAAAATACTAGTTATGTGTGGGTTTCCTGTAGACTGTTGACACAAAGAACTTTGAATTCTGCTCATCTGGTTTCAGTTTAAATTTTTGAGTAAGCACTGTAAATAATGATAATTATATTCTTGAATTTTGTAGTCCATTATTTAGTGAATCTTCATTAATCACTTAAAACAATCGTTTTGACTATCCGAACTTTAAATTTTGTAAGTTTTAACAAATTTACAAAATTTAAAGTTCGGATAGTCATAAATTATTGTTTATGTGATTAAATAATTGTTTATTTACCATTACAAATAAATTTAGTAAATACTTAAACTGGAAAAAGAGCAATGTTTGTACTGAGCTGATCCCACGCGACGAGCTCGATACTTCGTTTAACCCTAGATTCGTAGACATTCGTCTCTCAGACGACGCAAAATTCCGTGAATTGAGAGTTTGTGAGGAAAGGGTAGTGGTGGGGGTGGGGGGCACGTCTATTCTTCAAGATCAATTGCCTGACAGAGATGCAGTAGAGTCCGTGGCGGAAAGTGATGATGTATCGGTTTCATTTGAGGTTATCCTTTTGGAGTAGTCTGACGGGCGAGTGTTTACGACTAGTGTGACTATTGTTTATAGGTGCGTAGTCTCCGAGACGAAACATTATGAACAGTAATAGAGTGAATTTTAGTGGTCGTCCAATGGTTTAAGTGGTTCTACTGGACTTTATATAGGAGCTTTCTTTGTGAAAGAACTAACCAAAAGTATTCATGGATCATTCAGAAACGTAACGATGGACAATTGGTTTACGTCAGTAAATTTAGCTAAAGATATGTTAAATAAACATAAGTTAACAATCGTTGGAACTGTTCGATCAGACAAAAGAGAGATTCCTCCTGAGATGTCTGCAAAACAAGATCGAAAAGTAAACTCAACAATGTTTGGCTACAATAATGAACTTGTATTGTTGTCTTACAAGGCTAAGAAAAACAAAATTGTTTTCTTATTATCAAACACTCATGAGCAAGGTACAATCAGGGAAGAATCTGGTAAACCCGATAGTGTTCATTTTTATAATGAAACCAAAGGAGCAATCGATTCTTTCGATGAAATGACATCTAACATGTCAACAAGCCGCAAAACTTAGATATGGCCGCTCTGCTTTTTCTTAGGGATGCTCAATAGCACTTGAGTAAATGCTTTTGTTATTTACACCCATCGTCTTATCCAAGGATACAAGAAACCCGTAACAAGGAGAGAGTTTGCGAAGCTTCTCAGTGAAGAGCTGATGAAACCTTGGCTTGAGGAGAGGCTACAAGTACCAACTTTGCACCAAAAACGTAAAGTTAAAATCATTGAAATACTGGGTTCGTCCATTCCAGTTAAAGACTGTCAACCGCAGGAAGCACCAAAACGAAAAATTTGTGCACTTTGCCCTTCAAAAAAACGAAGAATGACGCAGTACGTATGCTTCAGCTGCAAGAAGCACATGTGTATGGAACACAGTGGACTGCTGTGCACAGACTGTTTAGAAAACAGCATTTAAGACTAAAAAACTATCAAACGTGTATATGAGTATTTTCCTTTAATTATTGTGTCAAAGTAAAAATAAAAAAAATATTTTTAATGACTTTGAAACATTTTTTTATTATGGTAGTCTCTCAGACGAATGTTTATGAATAGTGTCACTATAAAATAACATTGCGAATCTAGGGTTAAGGAAATAACTGAGCTCGTCCTAGCTCCGGGAGTCTGCATCCCGGACAAAGACCTTGCAGTGGGCCACATCGAGATGTATGAAGACCTCATGATGAACGAGGAGGAAAAGGAGCTCAGGTCTAAACGCCGGTGGCGCAATAAGCAGCGGGCATGGCGACGGCAACGACGCAGAGAAGCGGAAGCAGCCTCCCTATTAAAATAAGCTATTCTATGTATTCAAATAAACTGTATCTTTCTCATTTTTTCTAAATTTGTATTGTATTCTTTATGTAAAAATTCTTTGTCAATAAATTTCCCAATCTGTTATATAGTTCTTGAACTCTTCCAAGATTTTTTTTTAAATTGAAAAAAAGTGGGTTGTATGTGAATACAATAAAACTGCTGTAATAAATAAATAAATATATGTATATATATATATATATATATATATATATATATATATATATATATATATATATATATATATACAAATGCTAACACAAAATATATCGATATAAATTTAGATATACATCGATGCCAAATCTCTTACAATGATGCAATAACATCAAAGACACTCAATATAGTATTATAGTTTCACAACCATTATTTGTATTGAACATTATGTATAATAACTTTAATGATTTATACAATATATTTATATTGCTCTGATATAATTTATAAGTATCCACATCTAAACCTTTATCAATTTCACTTATAATCATATATTGTTTATATATATATATATATATATATATATATATATATATATATATAGGTATATAAATACGAGTATAATGTTGAATAAAAATAATTCATTATTGAACAGTGGCAAATTTAACAAAATATAAATACTATATTTATTTATTGTCTTGCAGTGTCATGTCGATTATTTTCATTATTATTTTTGAAGTAACACTTTTTATCATCAATAATTCCTTAAATATTCATGGTTAAGGACCTAAATAATATTAAATGTATAAAAATAAGAAATATTTGTTGATAATTTTAATAATGTACTATATGTATTTAATACAATATGTAATTTGCACATAAAATAATATGTACCTTTAAATATATGTATATTTATAGTGAGGAATTTGGTCTGCGTCTATATAATTTGTAAGTTTGAAACCAAGAAAAATAATTAATTCCTAACTTATTTCATGAAATCTTCAAGAAATTTAGTTAGATTCCCATTGGCACAAAGACAAATCTGATACTGATTTTACGGAATGGAAATTAATTCCTTAAAATTATTGTTCCTGTAATATAATTCTTCAGTGTATCAATCAAGTTATTTATTAGTTTTACAAAATTTGAATTATTTTGCAATGGATTTTTGTCAAAATATTTTTATGTAATGTTACCAGAAATAATTTTGTGTTGAAGAAAAGTGTTTACTGTCTACGGAAGCAATAACATTGTAGTTATTCTAGTAGTTAACTGGCGTCCATTTTGTTCTTTCCGGTTACAACATAGGATAGAAGTATGGCTGCAAATAATTATTTTGGATTCCCTCCTCATGGTGGGACACAGTATGCGTAAGTAAAAATCTTAATTAAAAAAAAGCTTTGATAAAAATTAGCACTCCATATTTCTTGAATAGACTTACAAGTATTTTCTATTAATATATCTCTGAAATATTTAGTTTGCCGGTATAGCGTGGTGATTTTGTTGGAAAATTGATTTTATGGTGAAGTAAAATCACATTAATATAGAGATTTATAGAATTTGTTTCTTGCAAAATTAATAAACAATCAAATCTAGTGATATTCTAGTTCGTTTTTGTATATATCTGATCTAATGAATTGTATGGAATTGTGTTAGGTTGTCATTGAATTCGTCAAGAACCTAATAAAGGAAAACCCATTTTGTGCCAGAAGCCATATTTTTCAATATAATAAATTTATATGTACAATATCTGAATAATACAATATAATTACATAGAACATAGTTATTTAAAAAAATATATAGTCTGTATGTAGATATGCTAGCAGAAGTACATAAAGTGTAGAAATTACTGTTTAATCTCTTTAATTTCAAGAGTTAATATGTATAGTGTGGCTAAAAAGTAAATTATTAATTGTTAGTTTTTGAGATTAATTAGGTAAATGTTTAGATTCCTAAAACACCTACATATTGATAAGAAACATTTATAAACATTTCCTAAGGCTATTTTCACTAATATTTTTTGTACATGTGTGTGTCATTTTTTATCAGATTTTAGTTTTGTAAAAAATTCAGTGCTCAGTAGTAAGTTGTACTACGGGTGCCTGGTTCTATGGAGTGATACATTGATGTCACAACTGTAGTGATGTCACGTTACTCTTTTCTTACATATGTTAGCATTACGTTTTGACAATTCCCACATATGTTCTTTATAGAACTATTAAACTCGCTCATACTTATTTGTTTTGCGATAGTCGCAAAATTATTCACAAGGATGAAAGATACAAGTACAGACACCATTCAACACACAAAACAGAAAATATTTTTGCATCAAAAATTTACTCCTTTCAAATCTAACTTTTGCCTAAAATGTTACACTGATCGCGCAAACGTCTAAAGTGCTGACAACGTTGGGAAAAGTAAAATATTGCTATATGTATTTTATTCCCATACTGTATATTATAATCAATTCAACATTAATTGTTTACTGTATCGGATACCTACGATATTTTAGATAATTGTTCAAAAGCACGAAAAAGGACGATATCCACGATTAATTTTTTTTTCTTTGAAGAAAGTTACTTTTTTTTTACTTTAAAGTGAGGGAAATTTTTTTTGGCGGAGGCATAAGTTGTGAATAGGCGCAGAGTGATACAAACGTTTCGTGTCACAACAACTGCTGTGACGTCACGCGAACTCTACATTTATACCTATCTTGTGCCTCCGAGAAGAAAACATTTTGCACTAATTTTTATGCTTTCACTGATTATTTCGTGTTGATATAATCTTTTGTGGTGGTTTTGAACAATATTCCAAAATATCGTAGGTGGCAGAAATAGCAAAAATCAACGTTAATTAACCCTCCACCACACACAAAGATTTATTAAAATCGCCCCTCTTTAGCCGCAAAATTACTTACCAGGACCAAACAATCACAGACACTATTTCACTCATGAAACCATCACTTACAGACACTATTTCACGCACAAAACAGAAATTATTGCACTGAAAATATATACAGTCAAAATCGTTTACAACGACACCGGCTATTACGTACAACTGGATATAACGAACAAAAAGGTCGGAACCATAAAATGACATACTGGAAAAAGCATTTACATTGCTTTCTACGAACACATCGGTTAGAGCGAACACGTTTCTTGGAACACTGAGTAGTTGAAATATTGGTTACAGCGTACAATTCCGAGTTTTATATTCTGCGAAATGAAAACAAAGGTTTTGTTCGCCTTACCATTTCACCCAAGTGTTCCTCAGTTCAGTTGTCTCTTGTCTTCATACACGAAATCATGTCACGGCAACAATTTACAATTGAAGAACAATTCGGTATCGTTTGTCGAGTTGATTCCGGTGATTCCGCGAGTTCGATTGCGCGTGAATTTAAAATGTCACGCTCAACAATTGCTGGAATGCTTAAGCGCCGAGAGAAAATTGTTGCGCAATTTAATAAGTGCGAAAAAGGAAAACGCGTTCGGTCTTCCAATCACGCGGACATTGAAAATGCTTTTGAGGCTGGCGAAGAATCGGAAGATTTCGGCAAAATCCCTACTGTTGCGGAAGCGTATGCTGCTTGTTCCACCATAAGAGCGTTTATTCAGACTTACGAAACTTCGCAAAATGTAAAAGAATCCTTATTGGTTGTTTCCACTTCAATCGAGAAAATGTTTTTTACAGAAGTACAAGGAAGGCGTCAAACAAAAATTACAGATTTTTTTGTTTAATTCAAAATGAATACATATGTATGTATGTAAATATTTTATTTTCTTTTGTTGTTTAAAATAAATTCATAAGTAGTACATATACATACATTATGTACATATTATGTATGTCTACATTTTTAAAATACAAAGATTTTCACAACTTATTACATTATGACTATTGTTTATTGACTACCTGTACTCATTTCAATACATATTATGTATGTTGTACTTACATACATATGTATATATTGTAGGTATGGTTTGTTCAAAATTTTTGCATCATAAATTTATAACGAACTGACTGTCAATAACTAGTGAAATGGCCATTATAGTGTAATGTCGTTTATAACAAACTGTTCGTTATAACCAATAGTACCGCTTAAAGAGAACACTGGCTACAGCGTACAAAATCTGCCGGTCCCTTGAAGTTTGTTATAAACGATTTTGACTGTACACACCTCATTCCACATTAGCAACAAGTATAAGATTCTGCCGCTAAAATAAAAACATGTAGCCAACCTTTTAAATAAAAATTATTACGTACAAAAACATGACGGAAACTAAATAATTATTATATATTCAATTAGTTTTGCACAACAATCTTAATAATTCAAAGTATTAACAATGAGTACTTCTTACATAACTCTGTTTAATTTTGTAATTTTTAAACATGGAAGTAAAGTTTGAAGTGAATACGGATATTCACACAACTAATATTTTGCGCACTTTGATGCTTATAATTGTACATATAACTACGCAAATAATTAAAATAGAAGAAGTTTTATCTTCAGTTAGTATTACGCAACTACCTTCAAAATTTAAAACATAAACAGTGAGTATTGAAAACATATTTCATATTGTTGAAATAAGGTTATAAAAAAATAATAATACTTTATATTGTTCAAAAATGTTAACAAACGATGTTATTACAGTTCAATAGAAGCTGAAGAGAAGTTACAAATATACAGACTTATAACTTCAAATAGTATTACATAACTACCATAGTGATTGGAAACCTTAATATGGAAAACCTCTACTGCAATACAATAAAACACTGTAACCTTTAACCATGGTCTAAAATAAGTGATTTATAAAAGAAGTCATAGGAATAATACTTTATAATGTAGAAAAAGTAGAATTAATACATAAATACTAGCGATATATCAAAAATAAGTGTGAATCGAAGCTTCCATATATTTAAAATCAATGTAATATATCGATATATGAGAAACAAACATAGGGGGTCTTGTAAATATCACGTCGCAATAACGTAAGCATCAACCTTCCAATATCATGTTGTCAGCATTATTTATGGTATTTATAATTATTTAGTTTCCGTCATGTTTTTGTACATAATAATTTTCATTTAAAAGGTTGGCTACATGTTTTTATTTTAGCGGCAGAATCCTATACTTGTTACTAATGTGGAATGAGGTGTGTGTATATTTTCAGTGCAATAATTTCTCTTTTGTGCGTGAAATAGTGTCTGTAAGTGATTGTTTGCTCCTGGTAAGTAGTTTTGCGGCTAAAGGAGGCGATTTGAATAAATCTTTGTATGTGGTGGATTGTTAGTTAACGTTGATTTTTGCTATTTTGGCCACGAACGATATTTTGGAATATTGTTCAAAACCACCACAAAAGACGATATCCACACGAAATAATTAATGAACGCATAAAAATTAGTCCAAAATGTTTTCTTCTCGGAGCCAAAAGATATGTATAAATGTAGAGTTCGCGTGACGTCACAGCAGTTGTGACAGGAAACGTTTGTATCACTCCGCGCCTATTCATAACTTATGCCTCCGCCAAAAAAAATTTCCCCTACTTTTAAGTAAAAAAAAGTAACTTTCCTCAAAGAAAACAAAAAAAAATTATTCGTGGATATCGTCCTTTTTCGTGCTTTTGAACAATTATCCAAAATATCGTAGGTGTCCAATACAGAAAACAATTACCAATTCAACTTTATAGGCTTTCAAAAAAGCAACTATTAAGTATATCCAATATCGCTTATTTGCAATTAATATTACTTTATTATTCACAAAAACGAGTAGCCAGTCATTGAATACTTGTATTATTATGTTTATATAATTATCCCAGTAATTACAAATAGACGGACTTTTATCTTTAATTAATATTACACCACTACCTTAAAAATTGAAAACATAAAACACTGAGTATTTCCATTATAACACAGTTTAACTTTTTATAGCTTTTAACCATGGAATAAAATTAAATGATTTATAGAAACAAGTTAATTACTCCAATATAAGGTAAGAATATAGTCTTAGTGACGTTGGTGTTAACTATTTTTGTTTTGTTATTATATTACTCGTTTTAATGTGTAGAACACGAATATCAACTTTTTTATGCGGAAAGTACGGAAAGTTACTTTTTTTACATTTTAAATGTTAAGTTGTAAACGCATGTGGGCCTATAGCGCGAACCAGGCTCACAGTAGCTACAGCATACTGTACTACGTCTAGATTTGTAATTTTATAGATTACTGTATACCTATATTAAAATATACCTACGAAGTATCCAGTCAGGATAGATTTGGTTATAATTTTATTCAATATTGCTGTCTACCTATATTAAAATATACCTACGAAGTATCCAGTCAGGATAGATTTGGTAATAATTTTATTTAACATTATTATCTACCTGTATTCAAGTATACCTATGAAGTATTCAGTCAGGATAGATTTGGTTGTAATTTTGGTAAATATTTAGACTTATTGCCAAATATACAAATTTTTAGAAAATTACAACCAAATCTATCCTGACTGGATACTTCATAGGTATATTTTAATATAGGTAGATAGTAATGTTGTATAAAATTATGGTAAAAATATAATGTTAATGAAGTTTGTGTTAAAAATTTTTTTTTGTCATAAATTACTCGTTTTAATCTGTAGCACACGAATATCAACTTTTTTCCCATGGAAAGTACGGAAAGTTTCTTTATTTACATTTTAAATGTCAAGTTGTAAAGGCATGTACGCCTATAGCGTGAACCGGGCTCGCAGTAGCTACAGCGCACTGAACTATGTCTAGATTTGTAATTTTATACAACATTACTAAATACCTATATTAAAATATACCTGCGAAATATCCAGTCAGGATAGATGTGGTTACAATTTTATTCAATATTGCTATCTACCTATATTAAAATATACCTACGAAGTATTCAGTCAGGATAGATTTGGTAATAATTTTGTTTAACATTAGGCCCTACTATCTACCTGTATTAATGTATGCCTACGAAGTATTAAATCAGGATAGATTTGGTTGTAATTTTGGTAAATATTTAGATTTATTGCCGGTGCAGAAAATTACAACCAAATCTATCCTGATTGGATACTTCATACTTATATTTTAATATAGGAAGATAGTAAGGTTGTATAAAATTATAACCATAATTATGTGATAATAATGTTGAATGAAATTATAACCAAATCTATCCTGACTTGACACTTCATAGGTATATTTTAATGTAGGTATATAGTTATGTTGTATAATACTATAACCAAATCTATAAGTAACTTTCCGTATTTTCCGCAGAAAGAAAAGTTGATATTCATGTTCTACAGATTAAAACTAGTAATTTAAGATGAAAAACAAATTTTTAACACCAGCGTCATTGACTAAATGTTTACCAAAATTATAACCAAATCTATCCTGACTGGATACTTCGTACGTAACTTTAATATTGGTAGATAATAATGTTGAATGAAATTATAACCAAATCTATCTTGACTTGACACTTCATAGGTATATTTTAATGTAGGTGTATAGTAATTATAAAACTATAACCAAATCTATCCTGACCGAATACTTCGTAGGTATATTTCAATATAGGTAGATAATAAAGTTGAATAAAATTATAACCAAATCTATCCTGACTGGATACTTCATAGGTATATTTTAATGTAGGTATATAGTAATGTTGTATAAAATTATAACCAAAAGTTAAATATTTAGAATTTAAGTTTAGTATTAAAATAAACTGACTTTGACGTAATGCAGTGCACTGTAGCTACTGTGCAGCTGGTTCACGCTATTATAGACTAACATTAAAAATGTGCAGAAAAATTAACTTTTTTATATTTTCTGCGGAAAAAGTTAATTTTAGTGTTCTACACTTTGAAATGAGTAATTGAAACAAAAAAAAGTTATTTTAACAATATCAATAAGACTTGTTTACGCTATAGATGCCATTACAACGTAACATTTAAAATGTGTAAAAAGTAACTTTACGTATTTTCCGAAAAAAAGTTGATATTCATGTTCAACACATTAAAATGAGTAATTAAAAAAAAAAAAAAAAAAAAGAAAAAAATTTTTTTAACCAGAGACATTAAGACTATATTTGTACCCAATATAATAATACTGAATACTGTTAAAATAGATAAATTTAAAAACCTCTATCATTATGCGGAAGCAGGCAAGCGTAATATGACTTCCTACTGCATACTAAATTTCCTACCCAACTAAAATTTGATGAAAAAATAATTTTTCAGATAAAAAAAGGTATCAGTGAAAATAGCCTTAGGACATGTAAGGAATGTTCCTTACCAATATGTAGGTGTTTTAGGAATATAAAGATTTAAAAATAATTATTATTATGATATTGCCACAATAATTGTACTCAATTAAAGTTTTTGAGAGAATAGGAAAATAATGGAAGTGTCTATAATTATTGTTATCCAGGCATTATCGATATTGTATACAAAATTATACCTGGTGATTTATAATATCTTCCAAAACACAATGATGTAGTTGTATTTATTGTTTGTTTCGTAGATTGAAAGTGTGGTTGTTTGAAATTGTTGTTTATGTTTAATTATCTTGAGTATATTGCAATAAGTGTATATTTGTAGATTTTTTAAAGCATGTATTCGTTAAAGGTGTAATATTTAGTAAAATGCAGTATATGTTGTTTGATAATTGGATTTATTTCATATGACTGTCGATGGTTTTTTGTTTCCTGTAAATTTTGAAATTGTGTTTAATATTGAGTTCGGTGGTGTAGAAAATTTATTTTAAATGATCTTCTATTTCAAGGATTAGTGTTACGTTTTTGTGTATGGTGTTGATCAAATTTTGTAATAGTTTCAGTTGTCTTTTGTTGTTGTTGTATAATATTGGAATGTCACCTATGTAGGAATGTTTTGGCTGATAACTCAGATGGGGAACCCATTGGCAGGTCATCATTCTGTGTGTAGAATTTTTGTTTATATTTAAAGTAATTTTGTGTTATGATAAGTTTTGCGAGTGTGATAATTTCTTGGATAAGTTTTTATGAATTTTCGATATTAACATTTTTGGTAGTATATGAAGTATTTGTTGTACTGGTATATAGGTTTGTATATCAAATAATGCTATAGAGGATTTGTCTGGTATATGGATGTCTTTAACTTTGTTAAAGGTTAGGTTATCTCTAATAAGTTTGTCAATGTATTTCCCTAGTTTGTGTGATGGTGCAGGTGTAGGGTTGATTAATGCGCAAATGTTTGTTTTGCTTGTGTATTTTTGGTATGGGATTAAGTATAGGTGTTTAGGGTTTTATTTGTTTGTAGAATTTGTTTAAATAAATAAAAGCCCTAAAGACCTATACATAATGCCTGCCTAAAATGCACAAAACACTCATCGGTCCACTAATCAACCACACATCTGCACCATCACATAAGCTACTCTGATACATAGCATTTAAGGTTATAAGAAATAATGTAATCTTAAACAAACAAACATTCCTATTTAGTAACATTGACTTGAACAAGATTTAAGAGATTCATATACCATACAACTCCATAATAGCACCAATGGGTTCCCTCATCTCAGGTATTTTAGTAGAAATATTCCTCCATCTCATCCAACAATAAATGCTACAGAAAAATAGTATACTATCACAGATTTGTATGCAGCATTCTAATTTTATACAATGGTAACAAAAGGGAGCTCAAACAACTACACAATTACATTAACTTGGTGTGCAGCTAACATTCAACCTTAAAATAGACAGTCACAAAATAAACTTTCTAGACATTACAATTACCAAACCCAACAGCAAACCATTTCAAAATGTGTAGAACTATATATAGAAACAGTGTTTGATGTATTACAAGTAATTTCTCTATGACACAATTTTTAAAAATTAAAAAAATATAAGCCAGCAAGAGAGTAAAGGGGAACTCTGGATAACAACTTTTGGTATTTTCTAATATTTTAGTAGACAGAATAAATATAAATTGAGGAAAATCAGATATGGCAATCAATAAAAATATTCTGAGTAGCAATAAAACCCAGACAGAGAGTGAGTCTACTCCAGGTTTGCGTGTTTGCACTTGTGTTCTATTATGGTTGATGCCAAGCCTCAAAGATAATAGTACAGTAGATACGGTTTACCTTAAAATTGCAAAACAAAATATTTGAATTTAGGTTATATTTGACACACTTAACCCTATTATGTGGTTTAGAATAGCCGCCTAATAATATAGTGTGTAATATTAAAGCTATCCTCTTACCAACTGGATCTGTACAGTGAGTTCCAGAATTGTGGTAATAGCGACAACAGTAAGTAGCTGTTTTAATTGTTACAGTTACAATATTTGGTGAAGGAAAGTATTTACTAAAAGCAATTGGTTAATGTAGCCATACATGAGAGGTATGACTACATTTTCTGTTCTCCACGTGTCTTGAGTGGGTCTTCTCCAGGTTTGTGTTTTTGCACTTGTGTTGCTATGATGGTTTATACTAAGCTTTGTAGACAATAGTTCAGTTGATGTTCAACTTTGGGATATATTTGACACACCTAACCCTATTATGTGGCTTAGAATAGCCGCCTAATAATATAGTGTATAATATTAAAACTATTCTCTTACCAACTTGATCTGTGGAGTGAGTTCCAGAATGGTGGTAATAGCGAAAACAGCAAGTAGCTCTTATAATAGTTACAGAGACAATATTTGGTAAAGGAAAGTATTTACTAAAAGCAATTAGTCAACTTAGCCATACATGGGAGGTGTGACTACGTTTTCTGTTCCTCACACGTCTCAGAATAAGTCATTTAGTCTTATCATTTTTGTAATAGAATATGGCAATTTGTTATTGTTTGTAAGGTTAAATGGTTAGTTGTTATTTACACTGTACTAAGGATTAGTTTTCATTTGCTTGTTCTGAAAAACACGGATTCTAAGTCAGTCTTAGTAGATTTAACACATTGTATATCTTTAAAAGCCATCTGTTACTATTTCATTTTAAATAAAATTGTTTAGGAGCACAAAACACCTTGTGTTCCCCCCTAAATATCCTTGCACTTTTATAAATCCTTGCCCCTGCATCTATATCCAGCCAGGGTTAATAGACACTGTAAAAGCTATGGGGGGGGGGGATTCACCAAGACCACTCTTCTGACAAGTTAATTTCTGAATTTCAATTAAAAGATTTGTAATATCTGTAATAATTAATAAATAAACTGTATATGTAGGTAACAACAATATTAGTTATAATATATTTAAATAACAACAATATAAAACGTGTTTAAGAACCTGAACCTGGTCATCAAAAGTAAATTATGTGCAAATTATTTGATACTGTTAAGATATTTTGTAATCTATCTGGCTTCTATAACCTGTTAATAAAATAGTATATTTTTTCTACATTAAAACATTAGAAATTTCCAAATTGCCTTTTTTGGCAAAAATAATAAAATAGGGAAATAAAAAAAATGTGTGCCAAAAAAGTATTTGTAATTGTTTAGAATTTGTTTAAATTCCATTTAGAATTTATAAATGGAAATTCTAAAAGGAAGATATAAAGTAAAGGTTTTTTAAAATTAAAATTATTGAAGCAATATATCATTTGCAACTTCCAATGTGTACATACAGATGTGTTTGTCACTATTCCAGTGACAGAGTTTGCAGTTTGTTATTTGGCTTATATTTTTTAAACACTATGTCACAATATGCCTTATAAATACATAGTTCTAGTTCTGTGATGATATAAGTTAATTGAGTTAATGTGTGTTATTTTTGAATGTTATTAGTTTAGATAATACTTTAGAATGCTTCCGTCAAATAAACAACCCAGAGCTAGAGAATTTATTACATCTGATAATCATATATTCACACCCCTTATCACTTCTTTCATAATAGAAAAAAGGAATAATATTAATTTCAACGGTGTTGCTGTATATGACGGATTGTCACGGCAAACTGACAAGTGTGCCACCTGTGCTAGATTTATTTTTCAAGGGAAAAATCTAGCCTGTTACCAACCTGACAAAATGACTGAAAATATAAATGTTTGTTTTATAGTGTATAGTAACCTAACTTGTATTTCAGATTTACATTTTAATTTAAAATTCGTGTTATAATAAATTGTATTTAACCTTCTTTATTGAGCTTTTTAAAAAGGATTTTCAGGAATATTAAAAATCAATGTATTTTCTGATATTTATTTCATAATTTTGTGTTGAATTGATAAAAACATTATTTTCACCAGACACTAAAGAGTGACTAATATACTTTGTTTTAAAATTTAGTCAAATTTTGTTTGTTTTTGGAGAACGAGTTTTGTCATTTTTGTAAGAGTTAAATTTGCATAAAATATTAAAATGATAATTAGTTGTAGTAAGCAACGTCCAGCTGATTTCTTTCCTAATAAATAATTAGAATGGGTTTCTGCAGGGTCATAAGGAGTTTATTAAAAGTGATCAAATAAAATACAAAAAAATGTTTCCTATTTAAATAAGATGAAATATGATTTTATTATTTAATTGTGTATCTCTTGTTGTTCTCTGTGAATAACTTAGTGAATAATTTAGTGTAGTTGCAGACTAATGTTGGAATAACGTAATAAACAGCCAGTTTTTTAGTCGAAAATGTTTTATTTTAAAAACGTTTTGACTATTTTTTTAGTCGTCGGAAGATGGAAACCACATCGATAGGAAACGACGACATAAAAATCATTTGTGATTTCTTGGAAAAGCATGGCCTTCTCAAAGAGAAGATGAGTTCTGCTCCGTCACCCGCAGACGTAGCCGTGAAGTGTTCCCCTGTTATAATGTTGAAAAGACGTTTTCTACATGATACAAAAATTATTATGTTAAATATTTTTAACATAATTTGAATTATCATTCAATAAATATCTGATATTCATCAGAACGAATGTATTTACTTAATCTTGTTTAACGAAAATCGTAATTTTGATTTAATCAGGGGTAACATTACTTTTTATAAGTAGTCACCGGACACTCTCGCGGACCACCCCCGAGGCTCTCACGGACCACCTTTGGTCCGCAGACCACCTGCTGGGAAACACTGACTTAGATTCTATACTACACATAATTGGATACCATAATATCATTATTTGGTTGTTCTACATAATAATCAAGTTTTATGAATTATGGAATATCAAAGATGACTGCTTACCTCTTGAAACAGTTGATTCTGTGTTTAAGACATTCTTGTCACCAACAGTTTCTTTTTGAAATTTTAAACTACTGTGGTTATTTGGTATTAAAAAAAGGTCGTGTGAAAGGTATTTTAAAAATGGTTTCTTTGGGTATTTATTTATTTTATACATGATTTTGGGAGTATGTGTATTTTAAAAATATTTTTTTAAGCGTGAAATGAAATTATTGATATTATTAGTATGCAAGTCTTTTTTAAGGTTTCAGTGGTTTAGTACTTTCTGAGGCCAGCATTTTTTAATAATTTTGAATGTCATAAAAATATCCTTATAATATTAAATTGGCAATAATAATGCATTTGTTATTTGAAATTAAAAACAAGTCTTTTTCTTCTAAAATTATTTTTTAAAAAAGAAAGTCTCTAACATTAAAAATGTGCAAAAAAATTAACTTTTTTGTATTTTCTGCGGGAAAAAGTTAATTTTAGTGTTCTACACTTTGAAATGAGTAATTAAAACAAAAAAATATTTTAACAATATCAATAAGACTTGTTTACGCTATAAATGCCATTACAACCTAACATTTAAAATGTGTAAAAAGTAACTTTACGTATTTTCCGAAAAAAAGTTGATATTCATGTTCAACACATTAAAATGAGTAATTAAAAAAAAAAAAAAAAAAAAAAAAAAAAAAAATTTTTTTAACCAGAGACATTAAGACTATATTTGTACCCAATATAATAATACTGAATACTGTTAAAATAGATAAATTTAAAAACCTCTATCATTATGCGGAAGCAGGCAAGCGTAATATGACTTCCTACTGCATACTAAATTTCCTAACAAACTAAAATTTGATGAAAAAATAATTTTTCAGATAAAAAAAGGTATCAGTGAAAATAGCCTTAGGACATGTAAGGAAGGAATGTTCCTTACCAATATGTAGGTGCTTTAGGAATATAAAGATTTAAAAATAATTATTATTATGATATTGCCACAATAATTGTACTCAATAAAGTTTTTGAGAGAATAGGAAAATAATGGAAGTGTCTATAATTATTGTTATCCAGGCATTATCGATATATTATACAAAATTATACCTGGTGATTTATATCTTCCAAAACACAATGATGTAGTTGTATTTATTGTTTGTTTCGTAGATCGAAAGTGTGGCTGTTTGAAATTGTTGTTTATGTTTAATTATCTTGAGTATATTGCAATAAGTGTATATTTGTAGATTTTTTAAAGCATGTATTCGTTGAAGGTGTAATATTTAGTAAAATGCAGTATATGTTGTTTGATAATTGGATTTATTTCATATGACTGTCGATGGTTTTTTGTTTCCTGTAAATTTTGAAATTGTGTTTAATATTGAGTTCGGTGGTGTAGAAAATTTATTTTAAATGATCTTCTATTTCAAGGATTAGTGCTACGTTTTTGTGTATGGTGTTGATGAAATTTTGTAGTAGTTTCAGTTGTCTTTTGTTGTTGTATAATATTAGAATGTCACCTATGTAGGAATGTTTTGGCTGATAACTCAGATGGGGAACCCATTGGCAGGTCATCATTCTGTGTGTAGAATTTTTGTTTATATTTAAAGTAATTTTGTGTTATGATAAGTTTTGCGAGTGTGATAATTTCTTGGATAAGTTTTTATGAATTTTCGATATTAACATTTTTGGTAGTATATGAAGTATTTGTTGTTCTGGTATATAGGTTTGTATATCAAATAATGCTATAGTGGATTTGTCTGGTATATGGATGTCTTTAACTTTGTTAAAGGTTAGGTTATCTCTAATAAGTTTGTCAATGTATTTGCCTAGTTTGTGTGATGGTGAAGGTGTGGGGTTGATTAATGCGCAAATGGTTGTTTTGCTTGTGTATTTTTGGTATGGGATTAAGTATAGGTGTTTAGGGTATTATTTGTTTGTAGAATTTGTTTAAATAAATAAAAACCCTATACATAATGCCTGCCTAAAATGCACAAAACCCTCATCGGTCCACTAATCAACCACACATCTGCACCCTCACTTAAGCTACTCTGATACATAGCATTTAAGGTTATAAGAAATAATGTAATCTTAAACAAACAAACATTCCTATTTAGTAACATTGACTTGAACAAGATTTAAGAGATTCATATACCATACAACTCCATAATAGCACCAATGGGTTCCCTCATTTCAGGTATTTTAGTCGAAATATTCCTCCATCTCATCCAACAATAAATGCTAAAGAAAAATAGTATACTATCACAGATTTGTATGCAGCATTCTAATTTTATACAATGGTAACAAAAGGGAGCTCAAACAACTACACAATTACATTAACGTGGTGTGCAGCTAACATTCAACCTTAAAATAGAAAACAGTCACAAAATAAACTTTCTAGACATTACAATTACCAAACCCAACAGCAAACCATTTCAAAATGTGTAGAACTATATATAGAAACACTGTCTGATGTAATACAAGTAATTTCTCTATGACACAATTTTTAAAAATTAAAAAAATATAAGCCAGCAAGAGAGTAAAGGGGAACTCTGGATAACAACTTTTGGTATTTTCTAATATTTTAGTAGACAGAATAAATATAAATTGAGGAAAATCAGATATGGCAATCAATAAAAATATTCTGAGTAGCAATAAAACCCAGACAGAGAGTGAGTCTACTCCAGGTTTGCGTGTTTGCACTTGTGTTCTATTATGGTTGATGCCAAGCCTCAAAGATAATAGTACAGTAGATACGGTTTACCTTAAAATTGCAAAACAAAATATTTGAATTTAGGTTATATTTGACACACTTAACCCTATTATGTGGTTTAGAATAGCCGCCTAATAATATAGTGTGTAATATTAAAGCTATCCTCTTACCAACTGGATCTGTGCAGTGAGTTCCAGAATTGTGGTAATAGCGACAACAGTAAGTAGCTGTTTTAATTGTTACAGTTACAATATTTGGTGAAGGAAAGTATTAACTAAAAGCAATTGGTTAATGTAGCCATACATGAGAGGTGTGACTACGATTCCTGTTCCTCACACGTCTCAGAATAAGTCACTTAGTCTTATAATTTTTGTAGTAGAATATGGCAATTTGTTATTGTTTGTAAGGTTAAATGGTTAGTTGTTATTTACACTGTACTAAGGATTAGTTTTCATTTGCTTGTTCTGAAAAACACGGATTCTAAGTCAGTCTTAGTAGATTTAACACATTGTATATCTTTAAAAGCCATCTGTTACTATTTCATTTTAAATAAAATTGTTTAGGAGCACAAAACACCTTGTGTTCCCCCCTAAATATCCTTGCACTTTTATAAATCCTTGCCCCTGCATCTATATCCAGCCAGGGTTAATAGACACTGTAAAAGCTATGGGGGGGGGGGGGAGGATTCACCAAGACCACTCTTCTGACAAGTTAATTTCTCAATTTCAATTAAAAGATTTGTAATATCTGTAATAATTAATAAATAAACTGTATATGTAGGTAACAACAATATTAGTTATAATATATTTAAATAACAACAATATAAAACGTGTTTAAGAACCTGAACCTGGTCATCAAAAGTAAATTATGTGCAAATTATTTGATACTGTTAAGATATTTTGTAATCTATCTGGCTTCTATAACCTGTTAATAAAATAATATATTTTTTCTACATTAAAACATTAGAAATTTCCAAATTGCCATTTTTGACAAAAATAATAAAATAGGGAAATAAAAAAAAAATGTGTGCCAAAAAAGTATTTGTAATTGTTTAGAATTTGTTTAAATTCCATTTAGAATTTATAAATGGAAATTCTAAAAGGAAGATATAAAGTAAAGGTTTTTTAAAATTAAAATTATTGAAGCAATATATCATTTGCAACTTCCAATGTGTACATTCAGATGTGTTTGTCACTATTCCAGTGACAGAGAGTTTGCAGTTTGTTATTTGGCTTATATTTTTTAAACACTGTGTCACAATATGCCTTATAAATATGTAGTTCTAGTTCTGTGATGATATAAGTTTATTGTGTTAATGTGTGTTATTTTTGTATGTTATTAATTTAGATAATACTTTAGAATGCTTCCGCCAAATAAACAACCCAGAGCTAGAGAATTTATTACATCTGATAATCATATATTCACACCCCTTATCACTTCTTTCATAATAGAAAAAAGGAATAATATTAATTTCAACGGTGTTGCTGTATATGACGGATTGTCACGGCAAACTGACAAGTGTGCCACCTGTGCTAGATTTATTTTTCAAAGGAAAAATCTAGCCTGTTATCAAGCTGACAAAATGACTGAAAATATAAATGTTTGTTTTATAGTGTATAGTAACCTAACTTGTATTTCAGATTTACATTTTAATTTAAAATTCGTGTTATAATAAATTGTATTTAACCTTCTTCATTGATTAGCTTTTTAAAAAGGATTTTCAGGAATATTAAAAAATCAATGTATTTTCTTATATTTAATTCATAATTTGGTGTTGAATTTATAAAAACAATATTTTCACCAGACACTAAAGAGTGACTAATATACTTTGTTTTAAAATTTAGTCAAATTTTGTTTGTTTTTAGAGAACAAGTTTTGTCATTTTTGTAAGGGTTAAATTTGCATAAAATATTAAAATGATTATTAGTTGTAGTAAGCAACGTCCGGCTGATTTCTTTCCCAATAAATAATTAGAATGGGTTTCTGCAGGGTCATAAGGAGTTTATTAAAAGTGATCAAATAAAATACAAAAAAATGTTTCCTATTTAAATAAGATGAAATATGATTTTATTATTTAATTGTGTATCTCTTGTTGTTCTCTGTGAATATATTTTTGTGTGCCCAACATTTTTGTGTGGAGTTGAATTTGGTATACGAAGATTAACATCAAGGTTTCTCTGTTGTCATTTTTTTGTTGATGTTTATATTGAGGTAAAGGTTTTTGTCTTAACTAGTATAACTTAGATTCTATACTACACATAATTGGATACCATAATATCATTATTTGGTTGTTCTACATAATAATCAAGTTTTATGAATTATGGAATATCAAAGATGACTGCTTACCTCTTGAAACAGTTGATTCTGTGTTTAAGACATTCTTGTCACCAACAGTTTCTTTCTGAAATTTTAAACTACTGTGGTTATTTGGTATTAAAAAAAAGGTCGTGTGAAAGGTATTTTAAAAAATGGTTTCTTTGGGTATTTATTTATTTTATACATAAATTTTGGAGGATGTGTATTTTAAAAGTATTTTTTTAAGCGTGAAATGAAATTATTGATATTATTAGTATGCAAGTCTTTTTTAAGGTTTCAGTGGTTTAGTACTTTCTGAGGCCAGCATTTTTTAATAATTTTGAATGTCATAAAAATATCCTTATAATATTAAATTGGCAATAATAATGCATTTGTTATTTGAAATTAAAAACAAAATAAGCCTTTTCCCTCTAAAATTATTTAAAAAAAAGAAAGTCTCTTCTTTCTAAAGAATGACTCATCTATTATGAATATTTATAAATTTTAGTTTTATTTTTTTGGAGAAATACATTTTTTTTTATTAATCATCATTAATTACAAAAAAATATGAAAAATTAATTAGCGCTGCTCAATTCTTTCCCACACAGTAAGTAAGAAATGGGTTAAACTCTCTGCAGTTGTAAGGCATTTATTGTTGATGGCTATAGTCTTATTGGTTTTTCTACATAGTAGACATTAAAAAAAATCATCTTCCATTCATGTAGGATAAAATAGGATATTATTATTTAGTCACTAATTTCTTCAAATTCCTTTCTGCTACAAGTTAGTTTGTTGAGTAATGTATTTGTCACAATATTTAAGAAATGTATTTGTCACAATATTTAAGTAATGTATTTGTCACAATATTTAAGTAATGTATTTGTCACAATATTTAAGAAATGTATTTGTCACAATATTTAAGAAATATGATAACAGCTTTATATTAAGTATGTAATAAATTTGTTAACAAATTGTTTTCTGATATTGTTTAAATATTTGGTGGTTGGCTATTGTGTAGATATGAGGCCTAAATTACATAAATGCTTTATGTAATCAGATATTATACAATAGATATTGTCACTTTCATTACACTTCTTTTGAAATTACTTACTAATTATAATGCCTTTCAAATATTATTAGTCGAGTGTAATAATAATTTTGTGTAAAATTGAGAAGTTTATGAATATTTTCTACATCATATATATATATATATATATTCTTGATATTTAACATTATCCATTGTTTTTCCGTTGCACTGACTTTATGAAGTTAATATATTACTATGTAAGTAATTTTATCCACCATTAAGGTAAAATTATTGCACTTAATGGTGGATAAAATTACTTACATAGTAATATATTAACTTCATATATATATATATATATATATATATATATATATATATATATATATATATATATATATATATATATATAACATCTCTATTGGCAAGTTCCATTTTTGCCATGGAGATGTCAATTTTATTCCATTTTTTTTCAATATTTTCATCAATTTTATTGCCATTATCCTTGATGTCATTTACGGTTGTGCTAGGAATTCTGAATTCTAACTATAGCTTAACTGCCCTTTTGAATTTTTGTAAACGTTGTTACATATAATTCATGTCAGTCAATGTTGAGGTTTATGTCTACTATGCTGTGGTCAGTCGATTACTGAAAACTACTAAATTTTATCGTGACTGTTAGATGTGGGAGGATAAAGAATGTGTCGAGAGATTTTATCAGTTATTAATAGACTCTTGTCTGGCATCACCCTTATCTGATGACACCTGTACAAGGTGACAGCGCAGACAATGTTTTTTATTACTTTGACGAATTAGAGTGGTCCTACCATACCTTAGATCAGGTTTTATGGTAAAGAAATATTCTAACACTAATTTTACTTAACATTATTAAGTATAAGGTTAATATTTCATAACCTTATTTATTATCACTTATTAGTGCTTGTTTTGTTTTGATGTCACATTCTACACGTTTGATTCCTAGAAAAGTTAGAAAAGAAATTCATGTGAAAGTCTAGAAGTTTTTAACTCTATAGTATATTGTCTTGAAAATAATTGTCAACAATAAAATTATTTCAAGATATTTAGAAATAAACCAAATGGAGATTGGAGGGCAGATTTGCATTTTGAAGGCTAGTATTTGTGACTAAGCAAATTATAATATCTGATATTAATTACATTTTGTATTTATCGCCTATTGTTAAAATTACGATTACTTATATACTATTACATAATTAATTAGATCTTTAAACAACTGTCAGTAATAGGATAGAGAGAAATTTGCTCTAATTATGAATGTTTAACAGAGCCACAGGAGCTGCAGCCTACCAGCCGACACAGACAGGATATGCAGTAGCCCCATCAGCAGCAGCAGCAGCTGCCACTTACACAACACAGAGAGCAGCACCTGCTTACGAGACTGCATATCCTGCAGCAGCAGCACACACCACACCTGCTACTTACGCAGGCAAGTATAGTGAATTACCTCTTTCGAGTAATAAGATATAGGTTTAAACCTTGTTAAAGTGTTTCCTCTTATGTTATGTTACAACAGTGCCAGCCGGAACTACAGCAGCAGCTACTACTTACGACTATGGATATGCTCGTACAGCACAGACTCCATACGATGCCACTAAGACGTACTACCAACAGCCGGCTGCTGCTTCAGCTACTTACTCCACAACAGATTATCAAGGTCAGACCCCTTTCCCCTTAAATTGGCCAATATTTTTTTTTTTTTATAAAAGTATGAAAATACGAGGTCTGCTTATTATAATTTTGATGCTAAAATTAACACAAAATATTTTTTCAACAATATTCATTTGTACTTGAGGCTGTAATCTCAATCTACTGTTATATATAATTTTTGCCTATATTGAGGTATAGTGTGGACCACGTAACCGTGCACTTGGCCTTGAGAGATCGTACGGGATTTTTCATATATTACCACTTTTTAAAACATGTTAAATATTCAGAAAGCTCTCTATATCAATAGCTTCTGCATCCGATATTTTTACACTTATTTCAAGATTATATCATAATGAAGCTAATTTATCATCGAATTTGTCTAATGTAGACTGTCTCATGCAAATCAGTGTTTTAACAGTCCTTATCATGTTTGTAGGAAATTATTTATACTGGCTCACTACCTCCCGTCCCACCTACTGCATACGTGGGTGCTTAGTTTCTGATTTCCATCTACAGAAAGAGCTGCCTTTGGAAATATAACTCCACATTGCAAAAAGTAAAATTATATACTGATAATACCATGGCTTAGGCTACAAATCTTGTCATTCAGTTACTCCACTAACAAGTAACATAACTTTAAATTAACTGTCTATTCCTGACAGAAAATACATGTTTTTCTGTGCTAAAATGTTTAGTTGGGACTTTGTTATCTTGGGACAACAGCAAAATAGCATTGTTCCTTTATTTGTCACTATATCATAACTTTAAAAAATTTTTCATGTAGGAACAATATGATTTTTAACCATTTCATAGCCCAAAAAACTAAATAGTTAAGAAGCACTTCAAGCTCAAAAGTGAATGATGTAAGTATTCACTTTATGAACAGTAATATTCATAAATGGTATTAACACTTTGAAGCCTAGCCCCTTAACACGTTCAGCACGGCTAGCGTACCTGCACACTATGGGTTCCCTGAAGAGGCACCGAGATTGTGCTGGTGCGCTCCCCTTGTTAGAGACGGCACGCTCACTACCAGGCTAATTGAAACTTCTCTAGTGTCGATACGTGTTTGTATAAAGGTTTGATTTTTACGTCTACTTTAGAAGAGTTTGGAGAACATTGTGCTCAGTCGTTTTTAAATCTGATCATTCCAAGTTAATTTAGTAAAGATCACCATATCTTTATGTACAGGGGTGCTCAAAACAAAAAATTGAAGCTCAGAAAAAAGAAAGAAATGACAGTAACAGTAGAACCTTTCCTAAATCGTCACACTTTAATTTATCACATCTGTAATTCGTCACAGTAATAACAAACATAATCTACACTGTCATGTAGTGTAGGCGCCATCAGAAAAGAACTCTAGTACAAAAAAAGTTATAAAAAAAAACAGATTAAAAAAAACGTAAAAGGATAATACACTGTATTTTTTCATGCTAGTGTTATTGTTCTTACAAGGTACTATAATATGTATCTGTGTGCGTCTTTTATGGAAATAGAGTAACATACTTTGTAATTACAAACTATACTGCAGACTATATGGCGTCTCAGGTTAAGTTGATGTACACCAGGTAGCTAGCGGATTAAGACCAGCCTGGGGCTATGAATAGGTTGTGATTCCGTGGTGAGAATATCACATTAGTGACACATCGGCAATTACTCCACATAAAAGGGTTAATCTGATAAATACGCATTATATGGGAAAAACGTTAAAACAGCTTTCTGAATTACTATTAAACAAACAATTGAATGTTTGTCTCATGTTAATGCCGTTTTTAAATGTGATTAACTATACCGAAGGAAAATTTCTCTATACAACCCTTAGCCGTTAATCACATTTAAAGTCTGCCGATTAACGTGAGACAAATTTTTTTAGGAGTAATAGTAATACGTTTTGTTTGTTAAATAGTAATTAAGAAAACTGTATCAACGTTTTTCCCATATAATGCATATTTATTAGATTAAGGGTTTTTAAGTGGAGTAATCTGCAATGCGTCACTAATGGGATGTTTTCCTCTTGGTTTCAAACGTAAAGAATTACAGACGTTATACTCTAATTTGCAAATAGCGAAATTACAAACTACAAATGCTGTCTTTCACTTCAAAAACAGTAACTGCATCTCAGTCTAAATCCACCAATTACTTTACAGTTTCACCAACATAAAAATCAGCTTTAATATTCATTCTAAAATATTTTTCTTAGGAGATATTGGAATAAAAAACCTATATTGAAATTTAGTGTTTAAATTTGATCTCTTTATTTTTTAACGTGTTTAAAGTTAGTTGAAGAAAATTTAATTAAAAATTTGTTGCTTATTTATTTGAAGAAATTCAACAACACCTAATAATATAAATTTTACTATTTTTTTAATAAATATGTTTTTTTTAAATAGCTGCTGCAAAACCAGCTTATAGTGCAACATACACAACACAGACTACAAGGCCAGCCACACAGACTGCTCAGAAAGCTTCAGTATATAGTACAACATATCCTGCACAAGCTAGCAGTAACTACACATCTGTATATACAACTCCAGTCGCACAACAGCAAACTGTGAGTAAAATCATTTGATAATTTTGTCTTAATTTATAATATATGTGTGAGGAATTTAATGGGCCATCTCCAAATTACGTAAAACCACGAGGAGGGGGAGGGTTTACATCTATAGTTACGCATTGCTACAGAAGGAGGAGGGGGATATGCAGTAGCATTACTTAACTTGAAATTTCAGATTGCATTAAAATCTCTTTATTTAATAAATAAACCAGCTCCATTTCAAGTTTAGAGTAAGTAAAATGTACTTAATGTTAATAATGAACTCAAAATCTATTTACAAAAAAAAACATTTATTTGAAGTGTGGTATCGTCACAGTACATCGATCAGGAGGCTTCTGCCTGTGCAGAAATGCTCCGCGGTCTTCTTGTATCAGCCTAAAGCGCCAGTTGTTACTCATTAGTAACAGCTTTTAATGAAACATAATTTTTTCAGGCCAAACCTGTGAACTCAGAAGTACAGAGAAACTCGGTCACGACTCATCTTTGGAGGTAAAAAATTTGAATTGAGCCGTACTGCGCATGACTGAGTTTTATGGACTTCTGAATTCCCTGGGCTGAACAGGCATAAAACTAGATTGTTTGTAAATGTTTTAAATTTGTAAACAATGTGCAGAGTTTGTTGTATTATATAATTAGGCTTATTATAAGATAAATTAAGTCTAATTGTTATAATTAGATATATATACATATCTTTTTTTGAAGCTCGCGGCATTTATGACTACTTTGTGGGAAGATGAAAAGATTTTTGACAGTGTTACAAATGAGTTCATCACTCTATGTTTAAATTCATTTAAGTCATATTTTAATAAAACAGTATTTTAAATTTATGTTGATTTTATATTAATATTATCTTGGCTTTATGGGTAACTAAAGATTATTTTGATTTTATAATATCTGTTTGTTTTCAAGTACAAGTGAAGTGACATATTAAATAAAATGTTTCTTATTCCTGTTTTATTTATTTAACAAAATTCTTTTCATCTTTCATATAATAATACTGTAATATTTATTGGCCTATCTGATGTACATCTTTATTGGCCTACAAATGGCATTCAAAACCATTAACTTCACAAAGAAGGGAGGACAAGACTACCTAACATAATTATAGGGGGGTTGATACTATTGTTACAGGTTCATTATGGAAGGAGGAGAGGGATTAAAAATCCGATACCCCTAATGCTTAATACTCTTACTTTATCCTTATGTACATTTCAGTTACCAAGTAAATATCCTCAGAGGGATAACATACTAAGATTGAATAACTACAAAATAGCTATTTATAATCTACAAAACTACTTACCCCCACTTCGATCGCCACAGCCCCACATTTTAACCAAGGCCCACCGAGAGAAATCCGCGAGAAGAAATCCCATGTCAACTTACTAAAATATAAACTAATAATATAATTCATTGCTCCTTTGTTAAGAGGCGGGGCTGTGGCAATCGGAGGGGGGTAAGTAGTTTCGTAGATTATAAATAAGGTATTTTTGTAGAGTTATTCAGTCTTTGTATGTTATTCCTCTGAGGATGGTTACTTGGTAACTGAAATGTACGTAAGGGTAAAATAATAAAGTGTTGGCGCTAAGAGGCTTTTGAGTATTTATTATTAGTATTCAATCACAGTGTATTCCTAATAAATGGTAATGGATTCATTACATTGTTTTGTTTATAATAAGTTATAGAATATATTGAAGAAAAGAAAAGAATTTAATGACTTGGGGCTATTGTTTCTTCATGGAAATGATTTTAAAAAAAATTTATTTGTTAATTTAATTTTGTGGTTTATTTTTAATACACAACAATGTTTTGATACAAAATTTAGTTTCAACAATGATTTAAAGCAAAAAGAAATATATAGAATGATATGAAGAATATCTAGAAATGTACATAAATCAATTTTATTCAACTCTAATGTAACCCACACACCATGAACGAAAATTGAATTGCACAACCGGCAATTAGAAAAAGAAAAACAAAAGGACCAAGAAACATTTGCATATGAAACAGAAGCTAAGCGCCATGCTGACTTGTGGGAAGTGGGAATTACTTTTCCCCCACAACCAACGGAAGATATATATTTTGTAATAAAAGTTCATGTCATCAGTAGTACAAGTCTTTGCAAATTAGTTTCTTTTCCTTTTTAGTAGTAATCTTAGCGTTTTATATCATCCAGTAGTTCTCACTATAGGATGTTATTTGACATAGGAATTCAGCTATACGTAATGTCTGTGTAATATACATTATGTTTATGACTTGTATATTTACATGTTTAAAACCATCAAGTAAACTATTGTCTTATTCTACAGGTTAAGAAGACATTCCATCCACAACAAGCAACTAGTAATGCAACAGCTGTTTCATATGGAGGCCAAACGACATACAATACACAGAATACAGTAGCCGCAGTTACAAATAATTTTAGTCAGAGTTATACAACTCCTACATCTGCTGTGACCCCAGTACCAGCTGCTAAACCTAAGACAGGTACAGTTTAATCAATCTCTGGTCATTCTTATAACTCTGTAATGTTCCTAAAGACAAAATCTGTTAAAAATTAAAAAAAAACAAATCAGTAAAATTTTTGTTATAATTTTTTGAAAACACAAATGAATTGTAAATTGTCATGCCAATCAAGTAGAGACAAATATCCTTAAATGTTTTTATTATCCGTAACAGGAGAGTAGAAATAAATATTTTATGATTTACTTCAGCACTGACATACCACAACACGCTCCGGCAACACACTGCATCAAATTACCTATGCAAAAAAAATTGAGGTAAATTTAGTTTTAAATTGTGATAAAGTATGTACTTATATTTTAACTAAATGAGAATTTATCTTACTATTTTCCAACTGATCTCGCGACTACTCTGACATTCATTCACGCCTCCCAAGGTTTCAGTTTAGGAATTGAAATAGGTCAATTATTTAAAAATATTTTCTTTTTAATCCTGTGTATTATAAATAAATTTGAATTTGATCAGCTTTTGAACAGCTATAACTAGTGTTTCTATTTTTAGCCGCCAGTACAACGTATTCCGGATATGATGCAGCTCTATATAGTGCTGCTACCATGTATGTTGCTCAGCAAGCACAACCAAACACAGCAGTCACTACTGTACAAACAGCCCAACAAAAGCCTGCAACAAACACTTGGCAAGGATTCAAAAAGCCTGGAATTGGTGCAGCAGGGATTATGAAAAATATCAGACCTAAGATGCAGCCGAAACCTCAGCAATTGCATTATTGTGATGTTTGCAAGATCAGTTGTGCTGGACCTCAGGTCATTTTGCTTAGAATATTTATTTATGGATATGGGGTCTATCTGAAATTTTTATGGGTAACTTTTTCTCTTTGGTACTAATTCTAATACTGTTTTAAAGTGATTTTTTTAGAAAAAAATGGTATCAGTGAAAGAGTTGTCAAATCTACAAATGAACCTGATAATGCTTTAGGCCTTATGTACTAAAATTAATGATTTCTCTCATACAGTACTTAAATTTGTAGTACGTATGTATTCGTTATTAAACTACTGCAGGTTTAGCTTTCAAGAATTTTACTTTTCCTCTACTCACTGTATTAATTGTTTTTCCATTTTTAGATATAAAATTTACTTAAACAATTATATTGTTCTCTAATAATTCTTAACAATTAATACAATGTTTCATGTATTTTTATTTATTAACATTTTTTAGTTTTATACCTCAACATTTAGTCTACACATCATTTATAGCAAGAACCTCAACTAGTGTAGACCATTGATAGCAAGACTGTTTGCAAATCCCTCTGAGACTTGATATCGCAGTTCTATATGTTAAATTGTTTAAATGCTTTGAGGCATTAAATAATCTTCTAAAAAATTAAATATAAATATTCTTGTATAAGGAATTTGTTGACGTAGTTACATACACTTCCTACACCATTCATTGACATACATACACTTTCTACATCATTCATTGACATATGTACATACATTTCCTACACCATCCATCGACATACCTACATACACTTTCTACACCATTTTGACACATTAACATACACTTTCTACACCATTCATTGATACACATACACTTTCTACATCATTCATTGACATGCATGAACTTTCTACGCAATTCATTGACATACATACACTTTATACATCATTCTTTGACATCTATACATACAATTCCTACACCGTTCTTTGAGATACATCTATTTTTTCACCATTCATTGATATACATACACTTTCTACACCATTCATTGTGACATACATACACTTTCTGCACTATTCGTTGACATACACACGCTTTTCTGCACTATTCAGTGACATACACACATTTTCTACACCATTCATTGACATACTTTCACACATTTTCTACACTATTCATTGACATACATACATACACTTTCTACATCTATTGTAGCATGAACGATAGAAATAATGCTTCATGACTAGCCAAGGACAATCTAGAATAATGTTTTGCTTTGGAAGTATCTCATATTCAATTCAGTATTAATCTAAGGGTTTTAATGCTATCTACCAAGGGGTTAATGGATTTTAGAGATATTCATATTATTTGTTGTCTTTTGGGATTAATAAGGGGTGATGTGAACATTATTGCTTGCCTGTTTGCATAATCTGGATTTCAGATAATATTTTACCTTAATGTTTTAGTTTTGGTTGACTTGAGCTTGTAGCGTGCTGACAATAATAGTTGTAGGCAATAAGAATAATTTTATGTTTTAGTTTTGGTTGACTTGAGCTTGTTAGCGTGCTGACAATAATAGTTGTAGGCAATAAGAATAATTGTATGTTTTAGTTTTGGTTGACTTGAGCTTGTTAGTGTGCTGACAATAATAGTTGTAGGCAATAAGAATAATTTAATGTTTTAGTTTTGGTTGACTTAAGCTTGCTATCGTGCTGACAATAATAGTTGTAGGCAATAAGGATAATTTAATGTTTTAGTTTTGGTTGACTTAAGCTTGTTAGCGTGCTGACAATAATAGTTGTAGGCAATAAGAATAATTTTATGTTTTAGTTTTGGTTGACTTGAGCTTGTTAGCGTGCTGACAATAATAGTTGTAGGCAATAAGAATAATTTAATGTTTTAGTTTTGGTTGACTTAAGCTTGTTAGCGTGCTGACAATAATAGTTGTAGGCAATAAGAATAATTTTATGTTTTAGTTTTGGTTGACTTGAGCTTGTTAGCGTGCTGACAATAATAGTTGTAGGCAATAAGAATAATTTAATGTTTTAGTTTTGGTTGACTTAAGCTTGTTATCGTGCTGACAATAATAGTTGTAGGCAATAAAGATAATTTAATGTTTTAGTTTTGGTTGACCTAAGCTTGTTAGCGTGCTGACAATAATAGTTGTAGGCAATAAGAATAATTTTATGTTTTGGTTTTGGTTGACTTGAGCTTGTTGTTAGAGTGCTGACAATAATAGTTGTAGGCAATAAGAATAATTTTATGTTTTAGACTTACCGAGAACATTTAGAAGGACAGAAACACAAAAAGAAAGAGGCCAGTATTAAGACCGGGACAACTCCGACTTTACCTCGAGGGGGCAATGCTTTGAGGTGTGAACTTTGCGATGTAACTTGTACAGGATCTGATGCATACACAGCACACATCAGAGGTGCCAAGCATCAGAAGGTAAACCTTACTTTAGTCAAAACCAGTAGATTTAATTAGTCTAAACATGTTTTCAGAAAACTGCAAAGGAATACATAATGTATATATAGAGATGGATATTTTAACTTATCATTTAAATAAATTGAAAATTGGGTTATCCAGCTTAACCTTTCGAGTCTATAAAAAAAATTCTAATACTTGGGTACCCCATAAAAAGTATACGATATTTTGAAAAAAAAATCATATAATTTTAATAAAAATAACCAGTAATAAATAAATAAGGAATAGTAAATGCTAATTTCTATGTAACCCATCTTTACGAGATCCAGTTAAAATGAAACATAAAAAGTTAAAATAAAATGGGAACTGTCCCATTAGTAAGGCTTTATATGATGTTTTAATCATGATTCAGCTGGTACAGTGGTTTCATTCTAGATTTGTGGAAAGACATTTCTAAAATGTAGTGGAAAGAAGTTGTTACTCGCCTTATGGAAGGAACTGCTATGACGTTACATTGTCACCCCCTAGCCAGCGTGTTTCAATAATATATCTTATAAATTTGTACTGTGCTTAGGACCAATTTTCATCATGTTTTTTTTTTTACCAATATTCGCGAAAACTAAGTTACTCTTAAATGTTCAACTTCTGTTTGTATATACTGAATTTATATCTTTTTGTTAGTTGCACTTTGAAATGAAGTGAAACAAAATTATAATTGTGATAAAATTGAAAAAAAACTTACAAGTATTTATAATCTGTTGATACTGCTTAACCCATAGACTCCCTTGGAAACTGTCTGGTCCCTAATAAATGTTTTTTAGCAGGATTACGAATGAGGGTTACTTAACATTTATCTTTTTTACATTTTTGTTATTATTTTACTTATTTTAATTTTTATTAATTGTCAATAATAATGTTTACAAAAATCAATTAAAAAATATTAAATTAGCACATCATAATTCAGTTGGTTCGACTACTTGCGTGAGGAATTAATTTTTGCGTGGTAGATGGCTCGGATTGCGAATAATTTAATCCTCATTGGTTTAATTTAGATTACAATGAACATTTTAAAAGCTCGTTCAACTTCTGTATATTTAGCTTATTGTCGACAAAAACTACAGGTTTTCACTTTTTTTCTTTAATGAGAATTATTTTTTTTTTCAACTTTGAATTTGTTCAACTGAAACTTAGGATGCTTGATAATGAACACACTATAATTAGTCTTCGACAGTTAACTGGTGTATACACTAAGTAAGGTTCTTGTTTAAGTACATTATAGTGTAAGTGATATATATACATTTACATGTATATTTTTTTTATTATGTGTTTTTAATTATTTCTGTTCCAGGTTGTAAAACTACACACAAAGTTGGGCAAGCCTATACCTCCCAGTGATCCAAAAGCAGTGGGTACAAAATCAGGTACAGCTACCACCACTACAACTACCAACGTGGGCACCGAGAAAACTATTGTAGCCACATCAAAAATTAATTTTATTGCTTGTAAGACATACACATAACCTGGATGGACGTTAATGCATAATAACACAATACACTTACGAGAATTTCATAGGGCATATTTTTGTACCGAATTTCTGGTGATATTTTATTTTTTAAAATTTAATTTTCAAGTTATTGTTTGTTTTTCGCTTTTGACAGATATCAGATTAGAAAAAAAGAAAAAAATATAAGATAGGCAAATATGATATAAATGTAAAATGGAAAGTTATACATATATTTAAAAATATATTTCAAACCTCAAGTTTACCATTTTATAGGAGTCGGTATAAATATTAGTGATGGTTCGATTCTCGATTCCAACAATTCTAGACACTAGAATCGATTCCTGCGCAGCCAGCATTTACACATTCGGCAGTAAATATTTATCGCCACTATAACAATGTTGTGTTTACACATCGGATGGTAAAATATCCATCGCCGCTCTGACATAATGTTGCTTTTACACATCAGGCAGTAAAATATCTTGCTGCTCCATCTTAATATCGGGTTTACACATCGGGTGGTAAAATATCCGTCGCCTCTCTAACATTGTGCTGGGTTTACACACTCGGTAGTAAATATTTGTCGCCGCTATAAGAATATTGTGTTTACACATCGGGTGGTAAAATATCCGTCTCTGCTACATCATAATATTGCGTTCACACATCAGGCACTAAAATATCTGTTGCTGCTCTAACATTGTCATGTTTACACGTCGGGTGGTAAAATATCCGTCTCTGCTACATCATAATATTGCGTTCACACATCGGGCAGTAAAATATCTGTTGCTGCTCTAACATTGTCATGTTTACACGTCGGGTGGTAAAATATCCGTCTCTGCTACATCATAATATTGCGTTCACACATCGGGCAGTAAAATATCTGTTGCTGCTCTAACATTGTCATGTTTACACGTCGGGTGGTAAAATATCCGTCTCTGCTACATCATAATATTGCGTTCACACATCGGGCAGTAAAATATCTGTTGCTGCTCTAACATTGTCATGTTTACACGTCGGGTGGTAAAATATCCGTCTCTGCTACATCATAATATTGCGTTCACACATCGGGCAGTAAAATATCTGTTGCTGCTCTAACATTGTCATGTTTACACGTCGGGTGGTAAAATATCCGTCTCTGCTACATCATAATATTGCGTTCACACATCGGGCAGTAAAATATCTGTTGCTGCTCTAACATTGTCATGTTTACACGTCGGGTGGTAAAATATCTGTTGCCGCTCTAACATTGTCATGTTTACACGTCGGGTGATAGAATATCATTCGCCGCTCTAACATAATGTTGTGTTAATACATTGGGTGGTAAAATACTCACCGCTCAAATAATGTCGGGTAGTGAGTAATTGTGGTTATAACGCCGGCACGAAAACATTTTATTGTAAACGTTATCTTTTTTAAAGTTTAATAAAAAATAACATTTACCCTTTTGTTTGTTATGTTGGTAATTGTGGTATTTTGAATTGAAAATCAGGAATCGATTTCTTGGTATCGGTATCGGAATCAGTAAAATTTTGGAATTGACCTATCAGTAATAATAATAATATATATATTTTTTTTTTTATATATGGAGGTTGGAATGCATTTACGCACCATCAAGTCTGCCCTGACAGACCTGGTGTGTGGGACTCCTGGGCGAATACCCACTAAACCCTTCCTCCTTTCCGGCCCTTTGTAGATCTGACCAGGTTATCACTGTATTAGCATTCTTCCTGGTCAGAAGGCCCTTTATTAACCCCAGTGGTTTCTATTTCTAAAATTGAATGTATTTGGACTGGTCACTGATCTTGACCTTGACCATCATCTTGTCTCATTTTACTCCGCAGTATGCTCTCGATATATGTCTCTATCTCTATCCAGTTGTATGCGCTCCACAGCATCTTGCCCACAATGTTGTCCGGGTCTATTGGCCCGACGTTGCTTTCCAGCGTTGTTCTCTCAGATTGCCATCTTCTCCACACAAAGAAGGTGTGTTCGGGGTTATCGGGTGACCCTTCACCACAATGGGAGCAATTTGGATTATTCACCTTTCCCATTTTATATAAATAGACCCGGAAGCAACCGTGCCCCGTGAAGCGCCTGTAAAGAACTGTGTAGTGTAGAAGTTTACCTCTCCATGCTGCCTGTTAGTCCAACTGGATAGGTTTTTGATTAGTCTGGCTGTCCATCTTCCGGTGGGTTCTTCAAACCATCTTTCCTGCCACTTGGTCATCGTCGTCCTTTTTGTTATCAGTATCGCTCATATTGTTTCGTCGCTCTGCAATGGTCTTCTTTTCTAGTGCCAGCGATCAATAGGAATTATTCCCGCGACCACTAGAGCAGCTGATTCCGAGACGTTGGATAAGAACACGCCACTCTTAGTGCCCCTGTTCTCTGCACTAAGGCTATCCGCCTTCTATTCCTCTTGGTTTTGAGGGTACCTGCCCAAATTTCAGCTCCGTACAGCATTATAGATTGCACCACGGATATCAGAAGACGGCGTCTGCTCTGAGTAGGGCCCCTAACATTAGCCATAATCCTGCTCATAGCTGTTGTGACTCTGATCGCTTTCTCAGCTACGCATTTAACATGAGTTTGAAAACTCAGCTTCCTATCAATCATGACACCTAAGTACCTAATGGCATTTTTAACCGCTATTTTTTCCTCTCTCACGAGCATCTCAGGGCTAGGAATAAGGTGTCTCTTTGATATCAGAACAATCTCAGTTTTTTCCAGAGCCAAGCACAGACCATGCTCCATAATAATAATAATAATAATAATAATAATAATAATAACAACAATAATAATAACAATAACAATAATAATATATGTATGTTTTGTTTCACATCTATTGTTCCTGCATTAATGAGACATATTATTTCCTTAATTAAGGTGACACAAAGCCTTAATTATAAAAAAAAATATGGTATTTCAATAATTATTTTAATCACAGTAAAACTCTAAATTATCTGAATCAATTGAGACCAGGCCCCATTCAGATGAAGGAAAATTCTGATATTTTGGAGAAAAAGGTCAGTTTTAATTAATTATTGTATGTATGTTGAAAATGGGAGGAAAACGTTTTTTATAGTTTTATATTTTTCACAAACAACCAGATCCGAAATTGGTTTTCCCATAGAACGTTGTTGCAAAAACCACAATTAGAAATGACACCTAATTCTTGGTTTTTGCTGCCTTCATTGATTTTCTTGAAAAGCTTTTGTCTTCATTTTCAAGCAATGAAACAAAGTTTAAAAGAATAGGTTTACTCCTTAGTCTGAAATCGTTAATCGTGTAACTCTGTACATCTTAGCCAACTAATTGTTTACCTTTAACGCCTGTGTCTGATTGATCTATAATTTTTAGTTTATCCACTAATGATTAGAACACTTTGTTTCTTTTATAAACCATGGTAAACGACAAAATGCACTAAAAAAAAAAAACAAAACAAAAAAAAACGGATCGATGCAAAAGATTATCTGAGTAGTAGGTGAAAGACACACTATCTGATTAATCAAAACGAATGGTGTCATTTGGGCCATTACCATGTATACTTATATTGTAAGTTGAAAATGCTAATTCTAGTGGCAAATTCTGTTGGAAAAAACTTTATATGAACATTTATTGGGAAAAAAACTTTATATGAACATTTATTGGAAGACCGGCTAATTTCATTTGCATACCGTATTGATATGAACATTTTTTGGAACCTCGACCATTGTCTTTCAAATAGATAAAATAGGATTGAATTACACGGAAGCTTGAAAAGTTGGGACTCGGAATTTCGAAACTCTGTTGTGTTTAATAATATTGTGAGAACGTTTTATAATGCTAGACACCTGGATAAAGGTAAATTCACCACAAACGTACTATTTCACAAACAAAACTTGCTAAAATAGCTACAATAGTATCTCCCTAATTGCCATATTCTCAAGCAAAATCTAAAGTTATAAAAAGCCAAAGGAGTTGTGTGGTGTTGGTACACACCATGTTCAACATAATGTACAAGTGGGTTGTAGATGTTTTATCAGCTATTTTTGAATTGCATTGACACATAAAAACTGATTGAGCTCAGTCCAATTCTTCTTTAAAGCTAAATTCTAAGCATTGCTTTATTATTAAAATCTGTCATATTTCAACTAAATTTCGACTAAATTTAAATTGTGATTCAAATCAATATAGGGAACTTTCATAACGAACACATATTTCCTATATTTATGTACTTGCAAGAAATTAAATTGTAAAGAAATAGGTTACTTGGAACTTACAGTTTTCATTTGTGTTTTAGGCGGATCTCTGGGCACAGTGAAATCAGAGACTGGTAGTACTGCTGGAGATAGTGCATCCACGACAACTGAATCAATTAAAGAAGAAAAAGTAGAAGACGTGGACATGGTTCCTGAGAATGACATTACACCAGTAGGACTGGAGTATATCGAAGAAATTACAAATGACGAAGGTGAAGGTTTGGAAATATATCTTTGAAATTAATTAACTATTTTTATTTTCTAATTACTTGAACTAATCATTGGTATTGCACTTTGTATGGAGAAGAATTTTCAGATCCTCGAAAACGTTGAACTTCTTCCTGTTGGTTCACAGGAAGTATTTTATTTCCCTCCTACGACCCACCTGAAAAAACAGGGAGGCATTCCCTGACCTGACACTTGAGGTAGGGGTTTAAGGCTCCCCTGAGAGTTCTCTTCAGTCAAAAGGTCCGGAGTTGGTGGCTTTGATAATTCAGATGTTTAAAGCGGAACCTTGGTTTATAAATGTTTAAAAAATGGATAATTCGAAGTTTTACACTAAACTCCCTGAGTTCAAAGCTTTTACATTAAATAAAAGCTTGTAGAAGGGATCATCTTCTGAGATTTACACTGTACACTGAAGAGATAACTTGCAGAGGTTAAATGCCTAACCTCTATTGTTTAGACACAATCTGTTCCAGGTGCATGTATCTTCCAAACCTTCTCTTATGTAGCTTGTAGTTAGATACTATGCTCAGATGCACGCTGTTGTTATTGTAGTGTATGTCTGTTTGTATTTTGAAAATGATAATGTCTTTCAGTAAACCATGCAGTCAGAAAAAGACAACATTTTGTACAAATATTGTTGTTACTTGTGAGCTGTAGAAGTGTTTTTAGTAGGAATGTAACATTTCTAAGATGAACGGAATAATACTTATGACAGTATCTACATTTTGAAAATAAGGATAAAGTATTGAAACAGTGCTTCTAATGTAAAAGTGTCACCAAAAGCCCCTGAAATAGATGAATCTATGGGGAAAGTGATTCAGATAAACTCTGATAAAAAAACCCTTTTCTGTGTTCCTCTTGATCATTGAAACAACAACTACCTCAATGTGTTAAAACCTACTATATTTTGAACAAATGCTGATTTAAATTGTTACATTTCAATTTTCCAATTCTATTACTTGATATATATGAGCAAGAGTTATCAAATTTGTTGAACATATCAACTGTAAATCATTTTTCACTGATGAAACTGGGTAATGGGGTGGAATATATATTTTATAACTGAACTAATTTGAGCTCATAAGTCTGTAGTTGTAAATGCTATTAATGTTTGGTTTGTGTTAAATACATAGGCTTAAATTATATATGAGGTTTCACCTTTCCTTGGAAGTACAAATACATTAATCTGGAGTACAAGTGTTAACAAGATAGGCTTTATGAAAGGCATCTCTTATAAAAGTCATGTGGCATATTGGTCCTCAACAAAATTTATAATTTTAACACTTGCTAATAGGAAACTTGTAAATTACAAACTGAACACATCCAGGAGTACTATTTTTAATTACAGAGATGGAAAAAGCCGTGATAGTTGTTTTTGCATTAAACACTGTCAGTTTGTCACTACAGACCAAGATGATTATACGTGGTCAGATCTTCATGGAAGTTTACATGACTAAGCTATCAAATTAACATAGCCTGTACTCCCAAATGTAAATCAACTAAAGAATATTTTACAGCCTTTTACATATGGTCACGTGCTAGGCCTGGAAGGTTTGTTACTCATGTTTTGTTTGATTTATAAAGTTTTGATAAATCATGAGATATGGAAAGACTACGATATTATATTAATTATATTCTTAAAATTTGGGAAAACTCAGTTTTTCAAAAGATGATTAATCCGTTGTTGATTGCATGATTTGGGCTCTGAGCAACTCACTCGGGTTAAATTAATTCAGTTGCAAATTCAGTGATTGCCACAACTGAATTGTGTAACGCTAGTTTATTCAATTGATTATTATTTGTAATCATTATTAGTAAAATGAATAATTATGTATGGTATATACAATAATAAATGTGTACATAATGAATAGAATGCTATTTAATGTTTGAGTATAGTAGTTAAAATCTAGCCCCCTCCTCTAACTAACATGGACACAGCTGATTGCCACATTTAATTTGGATTTGTAAAAAATTGTTATAAGTAAAATAAGTTGAAAAAATGTTTCAAATATTTTTTAATAACAACATATAAAGGGAATGGTACCAATCTCATTACCTACTCACTGCACTCTCAAACCCATAACTGAACAATAAATCTATAAAAAACTAGGTAGAAGTTGACTTGAATGGCCATATGAGAATTTAGTTTAAGCATTAAGAAGGCAATAAACCCTTACTTTACGAGTCCTCTCAATCTGAGAACATAGGATGACAGTTTCGAGACGGAAATACATTTGCTTAGTCATGAGAAATGTGATGCAGGTGCTTATATGAAGCATGAATACGATAACACAGTAACAAAGTCAAGCATACTACACATTAAAAAAATAATAATACAAGAATTATAAAAAAATAGTAAAACCTATTTCTTTGAAGCAATGACAAAAATAGATAAACAGCTGTGCTCCTGTATATAACCTCTACTAATAATGTGTCGACTGCAAGTATGAAGATATTTTTACTGTGAAGAGATTTTGAAAGATAAATACAGTAAAATTTAACAACAGATTCAATTTTTGTGAATTGGAGATCCAAGTAAATGATGAGAGAAAATACACCCTCATTTAACCCTTAGCACTCGACTGTAGGGGGAGCCCCGCTTAGAGTATATTGCAGTTTACTTGTATGGCGGCCGTCACCCGCTATGATTTTCAAATACTTATAACTCGTCTGCGGCGAAGCCCCTGACATTCAATCTCTTACTGTTTTTGTGTTGCACTCTATTAAAAATAATTTGAACTGAATTTAAAATGTCTTTGAATCTGTGAGTCATCACAAAATCTAGTTTGCTGCATCTTCGTTGTAAGCTGCAAATAAGTTACAGTTTGCAGGCTATTTGTTTATTCTCAGTTTGCCATGGCTTCACGTCCATTTAATAATTCTGAAACTCCTAATCGTTTACTTGATCTTGATTTATCAGAATATAGTTAAGTTTCTTTTTGGAGTGATGTTAGTGATAATGGTGTTGTGAATTTGTCAGAAGAGGTATGTAATTGTGAAATACCTCAATTTGATGAGTGGAAAATGTGTTCAGATTAATTTGCAGGGCTCATTAACATACCATTTACAGTAATACAAGGTCCTAGAAATGTAAGTCATATTTTTAAAAATCCGATAGGCTTCTTCCAGTTATTTTTTCATACATTCTTTTCTGGAAATTGTGTCTGAAACTAATAGATATACAAATGGCAAAATAGCTAATCTCTTTGCCATTTGAGTAATGAAAGATATACTCTGAAAGAGTACAAATAAGGGAAGAAAATCTTATAAATACTACATTAGTAAGTAAAAACGGCATGTTTGGCTAAAATAATGCAAGAGTAAAGGAAGTCTCCCATAAACAATAATGCAATTTGCAGTTGAGGAATTTGTCAAAATTTAATTACAAAAGGGGAAGCAAAGCGTGTTTAAAAAATCCGAGTGCTAAGGGTTAATAGAGATTTTTCAGGGTTGTTAAATTTGAAAATCACTAGAAAAATAATAGATGGAGGTTATATTATAATAATATTTACACAAACTTCCAGACACAGCTACAATTCTGTTGAACTATTATTATATTTGTAGTGGATTGTCGTTTATAGGTAAAGTGATAACTTTCAACTGTAAACTTTGTGAATGCCGTTTCAATGACCCTAATGCTAAAGAGATGCACATGAAAGGACGAAGACATAGGCTACAATTTAAGAAGAAAGTGAATCCAGACCTGGTGGTGGATATAAAAGTGACAATGAGACAGAGGAAGATGCAAGAGGAGAAACTAAGGCGGCAAGCCGTTAGAGAGGAGTTTTTCCGTAGGAGAGAAGAAGAGAGGTAAGTTTAATTTTGTATTTCACACTTTCGTATAATAAAATTCTGAATATCCTAGTTGAACGTAAAATTTTTTTAGTTTTATTTTGAAATTGATATAAATTAGAAGTATAATATTATTTTCCCCATATATATTAAGCCCCATGTGTGAAAAACTTTTCTTGTAAAACAAATCAATTCGTTATTAAATTTAATTAATGAAATAACATTTGAACTGTACTAACGCCAAAACAAATTTCATCCACTGCATGTTTGACAAAATGTATTTGCAATCGAGTGGAAGAATAAAAAGTATTGTAATAACCCCAAGATAGGTGGCAGAAGGAGTTTTCTTCCAGGTTCACAAAAAGTAAACACCGTAGCAAATTAAGTACATATTATGGTTATATACTTACAATACGCATAAAATCATTTTCTTTACCTAATTAACTAAAGAAACTAAAAAAAAACATTATAAAATTGTCGTATATCCCAAAGTGTATTTTATAGTCTTTTTTCCATTTTTGTTATAACGATTGCACTGTTTATTCTCTCTGCCAAAGGAAAATCTTGAATGTCATCAAAGTCGTTCAGTAAAAACAGATATTCCGGGACTTGATGCTTACCTTCTTCAACTCCAATATCCAATTCAACTCCTCCCCATCTTCACTTTTATGACTTCTAATTTCTTGCAATTTACCAAAACCATCGTCATGATCAACATCAATGTCTGTATTTTCTTCTACACAACTGTTAACAAAATTAGCCATCTTGCAATTGAACCGGTTGGCCTATGAACAACAAACTCTTCTTGTTCTACACTATATAGTATCCAACCTAGAATAAATATAGTCTACAATATTTTTCAATATCCATACAAATTGAATCAATATTCAATTTATAATTAGATCGCTATTTACGCAATAAAAAACAAACTACAAAGTTCAGAACTATATATATATATATATATTCTTGATATTTAACATTATCCATTGTTTTTCCGTTGCACTGACTTTATGAAGTTAATATATTACTATGTGAGTAATTTTATCCACCATTAAGTGCAATAATTTTACCTTGAGTGATGAGGCACCTTTCGGTCGTTGACCATTGTCGAATCACTGATTTGATTTTTCTCTGCTGTGGATGCTCGGTCCGTGAAGCCGGTGTTTGTTGACGTTACGCGCACTTTTTCTTGATCTGTGTGTATGATATTTCTGTATAGTATGTCTTCTGTATATGTTGTTTGTAGATTCATTAAGTTGTTGTGTATGTTTTTATAAATGTGGTATTTTTCTAGTGAGTTTAGTTCTATTGGGTTGTTATTTATTTCCAGTATGGTTAGGTTATTTTCGTAATTTGTTATTTCGTGTTTATGGGATATTAGGTGTGCTGCAACATTTGATACTTTAGAATTTTTGTTTTTGAATGCTCTATAATGTTCTTCAAATCTTATTTTAAATGTTCTGGTTGTTTTTCCTATGTAAAAAGCGTTACAGTTGTTGCATGTGATTTTGTAAATTCCTGATAGGTTATGTTTTTCTGAATTTGTTATGTGGTTTGTGTTATTAAGATATTTTATTATTTTGTTGTTTGGTTTGTAAGTTGGAGTGTAGTATTCTTTGTTGTATATATTTGTTATTTTTTCTATTTTGTTATTGGTGTATTTATATTTTAGGTAGATTTTTTTATTTTTATTATTTTCGTGTTCCGGTTGTAGTGTTGTGTTGAGGTTAGGTTTTTTTGTGAATTTATTGTATATATTTTTTTTATAATGTGTTTGTTGTATCCATTTTCTATTGCTATTTTTGTAATGTTATCTAATTCTTCATTTAATTTTTGTTTGTTATCCTGTGTGTATTTTATTGCTTTATTTATCATGTTACTGTAAGTGTTAATTTTGTGTGTCCAGGGGTGGTTAGATTTGTAGTGTATTGTGGTGTTGTTGGAAGTAGGTTTCCTGTATACTGTAGTTTCTTATTTATTATCATTTATATTTAAAGTAATGTCGAGGAAGTTGATTGTTCTATTTGTTTCTGTTTCAACGGTGAATTGTATGTTTTCGTTGTATGTATTTAGTTTGTTTAATATTATGACGTGTTCGTTGTGAATGGTAGGTTGGTATATTACAAGTATATCGTCTACATATCTTGTCCATAGTGAGATATTGTGTGTGTTTATTATAGGTTTAATTATTATTTGTTCAAAGTGTTGTAAATATATTTCTGACATGACAGATGATATGGGTGAACCCATGGGGAGTCCTGTTGTTTGTTTATAATATTTATTGTTAAATTGGAAGTAATTTTGGTTACATATGTGTTTGGTTAGCGTAATGATACTATCTATTATGTTTCTTTTTTCGTTATTGTGTAATAGTTTGTTTTTTATTATTTCTATGGTTTCTTCTATTGGGATACTAGGGTACATGTTAGTTATGTCATAACTTATTATTTTTGTGTTGCTGTTCGTTTTTATCGTTTTTATTTTATTAATTAATTCGTATCCATTTTTTATATTGTATGTGTTGTTGATATGTATTTTAGATCTTAGGATTTTGTCTAGAATTTTTGCGATTATGTAAGATGGTGCTGTTGTGAAATTTATTAGTGGTCTAAATGGTGTGTTGATTTTGTGGATTTTAGGTATCCCTGATAATACTGATAACCTACCTAACTTCAACAAAAAACAAATAATAAAAAAGCTAATAGTTGACACAGAATCTAACATCCACAAAATTACCCACCAAAATACTGAACACATAAGAAATAATATTAATAATAAAATTAACCTAATAAAAACGGAAAAAAACAAAAAATACGGAACAATATATTAATAAAAAAGAAATTATAAAACTCAGAGAAAAACTAGAAAACAACGACTACTTAATATTAAAATCAGATAAAACAAATACTCCAGTAATAATAGAAAATACCAAATATATCGATTCAATGACTAACTACATAAAAGAAAATAAATACGAACAAATCCCAGACCCAACTAACAAATACCTTATTACAATAAAAAACTTAATAGTCACTAACCGTAACACCCTAAACTATAACAATAAATTAAAATACCACACAAGATTATACCCATTCAAACCTGCGCACCAGTATTATCAGGGATACCTAAAATCCACAAACCCAACACACCATTTAGACCACTAATAAATTTCACAACAGCACCATCTTACATAATCGCAAAAATTCTAGTCAAAATCCTAAGATCTAAAATACATATCAACAACACATACAATATAAAAAATGGATACGAATTAATTAATAAAATAAAAACGATAAAAACAAACAGCAACACAAAAATAATAAGTTATGACATAACTAACATGTACCCTAGTATCCCAATAGAAGAAACCATAGAAATAATAAAAAACAAACTGATACACAATAACGAAAAAAGAAACATAATAGATAGTATCATTACACTAACCAAACACATATGTAACCAAAATTACTTCCAATTTAACAATAAATATTATAAACAAACAACAGGACTCCCCATGGGTTCACCCATATCATCTGTCATGTCAGAAATATATTTACAACACTTTGAACAAATAATTATTAAACCTATAATAAACACACACAATATCTCACTATGGACAAGATATGTAGACGATATACTTGTAATATACCAACCTACCATTCACAACGAACACGTCATAATATTAAACAAACTAAATACATACAACGAAAACATACAATTCACCGTTGAAACAGAAACAAATAGAACAATCAACTTCCTCGACATTACTTTAAATATAAATGATAATAAAATAGAAACTACAGTATACAGGAAACCTACTTCCAACAACACCACAATACACTACAAATCTAACCACCCCTGGACACACAAAATTAACACTTACAGTAACATGATAAATAAAGCAATAAAATACACACAGGGTAACAAACAAAAATTAAATGAAGAATTAGATAACATTACAAAAATAGCAATAGAAAATGGATACAACAAACACATTATAAAAAAATATATACAATAAATTCACAAAAAAACCTAACCTCAACACAACACTACAACCGGAACACGAAAATAATAAAAATAAAAAAATCTACCTAAAATATAAATACACCAATAACAAAATAGAAAAAATAACAAATATATACAACAAAGAATACTACACTCCAACTTACAAACCAAACAACAAAATAATAAAATATCTTAATAACACAAACCACATAACAAATTCAGAAAAACATAACCTATCAGGAATTTACAAAATCACATGCAACAACTGTAACGCTTTTTACATAGGAAAAACAACCAGAACATTTAAAATAAGATTGAAGAACATTATAGAGCATTCAAAAACAAAAATTCTAAAGTATCAAATGTTGCAGCACACCTAATATCCCATAAACACGAAATAACAAATTACGAAAATAACCTAACCATACTGGAAATAAATAACAACCCAATAGAACTAAACTCACTAGAAAAATACCACATTTATAAAAACATACACAACAACTTAATGAATCTACAAACAACATATACAGAAGACATACTATACAGAAATATCATACACACAGATCAAGAAAAAGTGCGCGTAACGTCAACAAACACCGGCTTCACGGACCGAGCATCCACAGCAGAGAAAAATCAGTGATTCGACAATGGTCAACGACCGAAAGGTGCCTCATCACTCAAGGTAAAATTATTGCACTTAATGGTGGATAAAATTACTCACATAGTAATATATTAACTTCATATATATGTATATATATATATATATATATATATATATATATATATATATATATATATATATATTGTAATAATTGGTAAATTCACTTTTATAAGTCTTAATAAAATTTATAAGTTAAAAGAAATAACGATTCAATGCTGCTTTTGTTACAAAAATTTTAATATCTTAATATGACATTCCTTATTTTCTTTTATAAAGTCACTTACTAATTACAAAGTCTTATTTCATCCACAAAGAATTACAAAATTTAAGCTTTATTAGCCTAAGTCTAAAATTTGTTTATGGCAGCAAGAAGTTTAGTTATAAATTTTAATATTAATTGAATTTGATTTAATTACTTTAAATTGAGCTTGAGCTCTCCTTATCTCGGGTTAATAGGTGGGTTTTCTAAATTTTGAATAATAAAATTTGAGTTGGCACTTTCAAAAAAATATCTAAGTTACAATTCTTACAAGCTAAAATTTTTTTACAAGTTATTTGGTTTCTAATTAAATAATTTCCTGAATAATGTCTTCTTAATCGATCAGTTCAATGATTTGGCTTAATGTTATTCTGTAATTATGATTTGAATACGATAGTGCACTTTCCGCACCAGTTAAAAAAATAAAATTTCTACAGCCAATTCTGAAACACGTCTGCCTCGTTCAAATGCTCTGTCCCAACTAACTGACGCTCCCTTTTTAGCAATAAAATGGCCAAGTCGTCAATTTCCGCTATTTTCTCGTTTATTCCTTGTAACAGCTTTATGGATGTCATGTTCACCGCCTCTGATACACTTCTTCTTCTTAACAACTGCACTTAAATTTCTTTGCAAAACAATTGCATTTAAATCTTATTTCCCAAACTGTTTTAGATTATATCTCCACGAGAAATATTTAAAACGAATATCTTTTGCCGGTCAATGCGCACGCAACTCCACAAATTCGTTCTCCCATCTTGTTTACTTCAGAACATTTCACTAGCTTGCCGTTTGAAAGTTTTAAGTGTATTTATATCGTTCTATTGTTCTATTCAAATTGTTATCTATCAATTACTTCTAATACATTTTCCTATAAATAGTGATTTGTGTTTTTTTTTCTTTTTATATAAAATCTTGTGATTAGATCTAAAATGTGGCCATGTGCATTTTCTACACAAGTGAAATTAGGTTATGTTTACATTTCGTTACTGGTATATTTTAGTAATTTTTTTACATACTGAATTTATTTATATATATTTATCTTATTTTGTAAGTGCCTTTTATATATATACTACTTCAAAATGTTACATAGTCCCCAAATTTAGATAAAAAAAAAATTTTGATTCCAAAATTCCTTTTTTTTTTTATCTCAATTTTCACATTTTGGGAGTAAACTTTTACTCTATCCTTCTTGCTTGTCTGCTGCCCTCTAATTACATATGATATACTTAACTCCTAACAATACAATAAATTAACAATTAACATTTAATCAACAATCCTCTTATATTCTTAACATCTAGTACATTAATCATTTTCTGATTCTTAGAATCTATTTTATAACCTTTTTCTTTTTCTTTCTTTATTTTAATTTTAATAGAATGGAATCTTTCTAATCATAAGTCTTTTTATTTATCTATATAATCTATCTTCTGACACAGTGTTTTTTTTTCTTCTTAATTTTAGCCTAACCGAGTCATAGCATGTCTAGGTTGTTTGTAGGTTAGGTCCTTGTTCTTATTCGTTCATCCCTTCCTATTTTATTTAAATTTATATATTTTTTATTTCTTTATTTTTTTTTTTCAAGTGTTTGTTTAATTATTAAGTCATTTCTGGTCCATTGTCATTTCCGGTTTATTTGTTATCTATCCCTCCTACATTCGCTTCCTTCTAATACTTTTATATCCTGAGTCATTCCTGTTGTTACCATCTTATTATCCCTTGTTATTTTCCTTTCTCTCGACTTCTCCCTTACTATTTAATTTGTTCTATCTGAAATTTATCTGATTCTCCATGGTGTGCCTCCCTTGGTTCATAAAATTTCTTTAACAAGCTAATATGGAAAATTCCTCTAATTTTATTGCTTCTAGCATCTTTGATTTCATAAGTCGCCTTGCCATATTTCTTGGTGATCACATAAGGTCCATCATATATATAAAATAATTTTGCCATCTCACCTCTTATACCCTGTGGTTGCCAATTTTCTTTTACTAATACCTTGTCCCCAACATTTAATTCTTCTATTTTGTGAGTTTTATTAAATTTCTCTGCTCTCTTATGAGCCTTCTTCTTAATTCTACTCCTAGCAATTTCTAAATGTCTTTCTAAATTTATTAATTTTGAACTCCAGCCTAAATTTTTTATTTCCTTTTGCCAAAACCTTTCATCCTGAATTCCTAGTTGTAGCTGGTTAGGTGTGTATCCTGTAGTCTCATGAGGAATTTCATTAATTGCCTGGTTAATAACCTCTACATATTTTCCCCATTCTCTATGGTTATGATGACAATATGTTCTCAAACATCTAATGATCTCCTTATTCACCCTCTCAACGATATTGCTTTGTGGCCTCCTTATTGGAGAAAATATTGGTTTCATTTCTCTATTTTTAATATACTCCAGCCATTTCTTATTATTAAACTGGGTTCCATGATCAGTCTGTATTCTTTCTACTCTCCCGAATTTTTCTATATAATTTTCTAAACATTTAATTGCCTCCCCTGTGGTTGCCTTTTTCAATTTATAGATTTGAACGAATTTTGTAAATACATCTAAAATTACTAATAAATACTTATAGCCTCCTACAGTTCTTTGAAATGGTCCTATAAAATCAATTGACAATTGCTCCTTTGGTTTTTCCACTTGGATCCCTTTCATCTCTCCAAAATTACCTTGGGTTACATTTTTAGCTCTTTGACAAATATTACATGTTTTAATAATTCCCCTAATGCTTTTCCCCATTTTCTTCCAAGTGAAGCTCTCTGATAATATGGTATGACATTTCTTAGCTCCTGCATGCAGGTAATATTCATGACAAGTACCCACTATTTCTTTAATCATTCCCTTTGGTACTACTATTTTCCAACTTTCCCTATTTCTTTTATATACTAAGTTATTAATAATTTTATAATTTTGAGGATAATTTTGAATGTTTTCTTTTATTTCTCTAACTTCCAAATCTTCTACTTGTAATTTACTAAATTCTTTAAATTTTGTACACATTTCCATATCCATAACTCTTTCTATATAATTTATTTGTAATTCTGAATTTTGGTCTCTTCTTTCAAACTTATTTTTGTCACAAGGGTTCCTGCTCAATAGGTCTGCAACTACATTTTCTTTTCCTTTACAGTGTTCAATAGTATAATCATATTCTTGCATTAGTAATATCCATCTATGCAATCTTGAATTTAAAATTTTACAAGTCTTAATAAAAGTTAAGGCCTGATGGTCAGTTTGGATCACAATTTTTCTTCCTAGGATGATCTGTCTTGCTTTCTGCAGACAAAACAATATAGCAAGTAATTCCTTCTCAGTGGTATAATATTTAACTTCACTTCCTTTTAATGTGCGGTTCATAAACATTACTGCCTTTTTCTCCCCCTTTTCTTCAATCTGATAGATGTGTCCTCCTATGGCATATTCACTGGCATCTGTTTGTAGGTAAAATGTTTTCTGGTAATCTGGGTGAGTAAGTACATTTGTTTCCAAAAATTTTTTCTTTAATTTAATAAAATTTCGCTCCTCCTCTTCTGTCCAAATAAATTTGTTTCTATTAGATAATAATTTTAATAATGGTTGTACAAATTCTGAATATTTTTCTATAAATTTATTATAATAATTAGCCATTCCAATAAAACCTTTTAACTGTCGAGGATTTTTAGGTGAGGGAAATTCTAATATAGCTCTAACCTTCTCTATCTCTTTCTTATTAATTTCTGTCACATCAGCTATTATTTCTTTTGTTTCCTCAAAATTCTCCTTAATCTTCTCCTCTAAGTCTCTTCTCATAACTCCTATTACAGCATTATTCTCTGTTCTCAACTGTTCCCTCATATCCTCTATCATTCTCCTATTTTCTTCCTTTAGGCTTTCGAATTTCTTATCCATTTCCAACCTACTTGAGGCAAATCCTCTGTTCATCTCTTCTTTCATCTCCTTATTTTCCTCCTTTATTTCCTCACTATTTTTATTTAATTTCCTTATTTCTTCATTACTCTGTTCAAATTTTCTATTCATTTCTTTTTTTATTTCCTCCTTACTCTCTTCAAATTTTCTATTCATTTCCTCTCTCCCTGTATTTATGTTTACACTCATTTCCATTAAAGTCCTCATTATATTCCTTAAATCAACACCCTCATTATTTCCCTTTTTCTGTTGGGTTTGCATCAGTGGTAATCCCCTAGCCTCATCTACTTGGGTTTCCACCTCACTCTCTTCTATAGGCATATCTGTGCCTTCCGTTTCTGTCTCTTGTATTTCTAGGCTTGTCCCTTTTTCCAATTCTATTAGGCCTATTGTAGCTTCTTCCTCTTTTTCATTTATTTTTTCTTTTAATGTCACATATTTTCCTTTTGCAGCTTCCTCAATTGCTGTACCCTTCCTAGACCTACTATGTTTGTTATATTCCTCTAATTTTTTTGTTTTTTTTTCTTTCTCCCCCCTTAAATTATATGTACCTGTTTCAGATTCCATTTTTTTTTTTTATTTCTTTATCTAAAATTTCAAAATTCCCCTTTATGCTATTTAAATTTTGAAAATTAAAAAAATTATTGACTTATGGTTGCAAAGTCCTGAAAAGTAAACAATATTAATACAAATATTTAATTAATAATCTTATCTAAAGTGCCTTAAGGTTAATTCTTAAATTTTTTTATAATCGAGCCCCACGTTTGTGTGCCAAATGTAATAATTGGTAAATTCACTTTTATAAGTCTTAATAAAATTTATAAGTTAAAAGAAATAACGATTCAATGCTGCTTTTGTTACAAAAATTTTAATATCTCAATATGACATTCCTTATTTTCTTTTATAAAGTCACTTACTAATTACAAAGTCTTATTTCATCCACAAAGAATTACAAAATTTAAGCTTTATTAGCCTAAGTCTAAAATTTGTTTATGGCAGCAAGAAGTTTAGTTATAAATTTTAATATTAATTGAATTTGATTTAATTACTTTAAATTGAACTTGAGCTCTCCTTATCTCGGGGTGGGTTTTCTAAATTTTGAATAATAAAATTTGAGTTGGCACTTTCAAAAAAATATCTAAGTTACAATTCTTACAAGCTAAAATTTTTTTACAAGTTATTTGGTTTCTAATTAAATAATTTCCTGAATAATGTCTTCTTAATCGATCAGATCAATGATTTGGCGTAACGTTATTCTGTAATTATGATTTGAATACGATAGTGCACTTTCCGCACCAGTTAAAAAAATAAAATTTCTACAGCCAATTCTGAAACACGTCTGCCTCGTTCAAATGCTCTGTCCCAACTAACTGACGCTCCCTTTTTAGCAATAAAATGGCCAAGTCGTCAATTTCCGCTATTTTCTCGTTTATTCCTTGTAACAGCTTTACGGATGTCATGTTCACCGCCTCTGATACACTTCTTCTTCTTAACAACTGCACTTAAATTTCTTTGCAAAACGATTGCATTTAAATCTTATTTCCCAAACTGTTTTAGATTATATCTCCACGAGAAATATTTAAAACGAATATCTTTTGCCGGTCAATGCGCACGCAACTCCACAAATTCGTTCTCCCATCTTGTTTACTTCAGAACATTTCACTAGCTTGCCGTTTGAAAGTTTTAAGTGTATTTATATCGTTCTATTGTTCTATTCAAATTGTTATCTATCAATTACTTCTAATACATTTTCTTATAAATAGTGATTTGTGTGTTTTTTTTTCTTTTTATATAAAATCTTGTGATTAGATCTAAAATGTGGCCATGTGCATTTTCTACACAAGTGAAATTAGGTTATGTTTACATTTCGTTACTGGTATATTTTAGTAATTTTTTTACATACTGAATTTATTTATATATATTTATCTTATTTTGTAAGTGCCTTTTATATATATACTACTTCAAAATGTTACAATATATATATATATAATATATATATATATATATATATATATATATATATATATATATATATATATATATTCTTGATATTTAACGTTATCCATTGTTTTTCCGTTGCACTGACTTTATGAAGTTAATATATTACTATTGTAAGTAATTTTATCCACCATTAAGTGCAATAATTTTACCTTGAGTGATACCTTTATCACTCAAGGTAAAATTATTGCACTTAATGGTGGATAAAATTACTTACAATAGTAATATATTAACTTCATATATATATATATATATATATATATATATATATATATATATATATATAGATTTTTTGTTCTAGGAGACTGACAGACTTACCTTGGTAAGAGTCCACACTGTAGTCTTGAAATAGAAACACATAAAAGCACATAAACAATGATATATTTCAATCACACAGTGGTCTTTGTCAATCGAAGAGAAAACACAAAAAGAAATATGAGAGAATGAAATAAAATAAATATAAGTTGTAATCACCGATCCACCGCAAATTTGGTACAAGCAACCTCCCAACTTGAAAAACATCCTAGTACATCCTAAACTACCAGACTCTGATGCAGAGAAACCACACAAACTTCCTCATGGCTCCTTCCCATGCAATAGAACTAGATGCAAGACGTGTCCAATACACCCCTCAGCAAATAGTTTCAACAGCCAAACAACAAAAGTGGTCTTCAAAATACAGGGTTATCATAATTGTACATCGAAAAATGTCATATACCAGCTACAATGTAAACTTTGCTCAGCACAGTACATAGGCCTGACCACGGATGGTCTGAATATCAGAATGAATGGCCACAGACATGATGTTAAAATTATGAATATGGATAGACCAACAGCTCAACATGCTGCGAGTCACAACATCACAACTTTTGATGACTGCTATACCACAAAAATAATGAAATCACTCCCCCCTGATTGCAATCCCTCAGAACTGAGAAGGTGGGAACTATCATACCAGCGGTATACCAAGTCCAGAGAATCCCCTAACCTCAACATCAGATAAATCCATTCATTTTTTTTTTTTTTTTTTTTTTATTCCTCCTCCTAATAGCTTTATCTCTTTTCCCCTGACAGACCTATATAAACTATAATCACTCATATGCTCATGGAAACAAAATATATATATATATATATATATATATATATATATATATATATATATATATATATATATATATATATACATAGATAGATAGATTTTTTGGACTAGGAGACTGACAGACTTACCTTGGTAAGAGTCCACTCTGTAGTCTTGAAATAGAAACACATAAAAGCACTTAAACAATGATATATTTCAACCACACAGTGGTCTTTGTCAATCGAAGAGAAAACACAAAAAGAAATATGAGAGAATGAAATAAAATAATTATGCTTTTATGTTTTTATGAAAGTGCTTTTATGTGTTTCTATTTCAAGACTACAGAGTGGACTCTTACCAAGGTAAGTCTGTCAGTCTCCTAGTCCAAAAAATCTAAATAATCTTTACCAACCAAAACTAACCTAAATATATATATATAATAAATAAATAAATATATATATATATATATATATATATATATATATATATATATATATATATATATATATATCTTTAATCTGTGCATCTGTGACATCTGATTGATGACATCTCAACCACACAATGGTCTTTGTCAATCGAAGAGAAGACACAAAAAGAAATATGAGAGAATGAAATAAAGAGTGGTCTTTTTGTGTTTTCTCTTCGATTGACAAAGGCCACTGTGAGGTTGAAATATATCATTGTTTAAGTGCTTTTATGTGTTTCTATTTCAAGACTACAGAGTGGACTCTTACCAAGGTAAGTCTGTCAGTCTCCTAGTCCAAAAAATCTAAATAATCTTTACCAACCAAAACTAACCTAAATATATATATCTTTAATCTGTGCATCTGTGACATCTGATTGATGACATCTCAACCACACCATGGTCTTTGTCAATCGAAGAGAAGACACAAAAAGAAATATGAGAGAATGAAATAAAGAGTGGTCTTTTTGTGTTTTCTCTTCGATTGACAAAGGCCACTGTGTGGTTGAAATATATCATTGTTTAAGTGCTTTTATGTGTTTCTATTTCAAGACTACAGAGTGGGCTCTTACCAAGGTAAGTCTGTCAGTCTCCTTAAGTAATTTTATCCACCATTAAGTGCAATAATTTTACCTTGAGTGATGAGACACCTTTCGGTCACTTGACCATTGTCGAATCACTCTTTTTTCCTATGTAAAAAGCGTTACAGTTGTTGCATGTAATTTTGTAAATTCCTGATAGGTTATGTTTTTCTGAATTTGTTTTGTGGTTTGTGTTAAGATATTTTATTATTTTATTGTTTGGTTTGTATGTTGGAGTGTAGTATTCTTTGTTGTATATATTTGTTATTTTTTCTATTTTGTTATTGGTGTATTTATATTTTAGGTAGATTTTTTTATTTTCATTATTTTTGTGTTCCGGTTGTAGTGTTGTGTTGAGGTTAGGTTTTTTTGTGAATTTATTGTATATATTTTTATAATGTGTTTGTTGTATCCATTTTCTATTGCTATTTTTGTAATGTTATCTAATTCTTCATTTAATTTTTGTTTGTTATCCTGTGTGTATTTTATTGCTTTATTTATCATGTTACTGTAAGTGTTAATTTTGTGTGTCCAGGGGTGGTTAGATTTGTAGTGTATTGTGGTGTTGTTGGAAGTAGGTTTCCTGTATACTGTAGTTTCTATTTTATTATCATTTATATTTAAAGTGATGTCGAGATAGTTGATTGTTCTATTTGTTTCTGTTTCAACGGTGAATTGTATGTTTTCGTTGTATGTATTTAGTTTGTTTAATATTATGATGTGTTCGTTGTGAATGGTAGGTTGGTATATTACAAGTATATCGTCTACATACCTTGTCCATAGTGAAATATTGTGTGTGTTTAGTATAGGTTTAATTATTATTTGTTCAAAGTGTTGTAAATATATTTCTGACATGACATGATATGGGTGAACCCATGGGGAGTCCAGTTGTTTGTTTATAATATTTATTGTTAAATTGGAAGTAATTTTGGTTACATATGTGTTTGGTTAGCGTAATGATACTATCTATTATGTTTCTTTTTTCGTTATTGTGTAATAGTTTGTTTTTTATTATTTCTATGGTTTCTTCTATTGGGATACTAGGGTACATGTTAGTTATGTCATAACATATTATTTTTGTGTTGCTGTTTGTTTTTATCGTTTTTATTTTATTAATTAATTTGTATCCATTTTTTATATTGTATTTGTTGTTGATATGTATTTTAGATCTTCTGATTTTGTCTAGTATTTTTGCGATTATGTAAGATGGTGCTGTTGTGAAATTTATTAGTGGTCTAAATGGTGTGTTGGGTTTGTGGATTTTAGGTATCCCTAATATTGGTGCACATGGTTTGAATGGGTATAGTCTTGTGTGGTATTTTAATTTATTGTTATAGTTTAGGGTATTTCGGTGAGTGATTCGACAATGGTCAAGTGACCGAAAGGTGCCTCATCACTCAAGGTAAAATTATTGCACTTAATGGTGGATAAAATTACTTACAATAGTAATATATTAACTTCATAAAGTCAGTGCAACGGAAAAACAATGGATAACGTAAAATATCAAGAATATATTTATATATATATATATATATATATATATATATATATATATTAGGTGGTACTCGGAGATATTAGTAGTGCGAGAGGTGGCATGCGGACCAATTCTGTGTGTTGTTTTACAAATCATTGCCCAACAGAAACTAAATATCATTTTGTAAAATGAATAAGAAATGTTTATTGTTCCTAGAAAGTGTCTTGTGAATTGCAGAGTTTGGTGAATGCCAATTGTGCTCTACTAATATTCAACACTTTTTTAGAAACATGGGAGAAAAACTGCTATGCCACATCTGATGGTTTAACATGTAGAGTCCGACGTGCATGCATAAATCCCGTGCTCGACTGGTGTCTGTGGCGGTAGGCGTTCATGTACACCCCGTTCTCCCTCTCAATTTATTGGTTCAGTGTGAAATTTGTTGTTGCCAGAAAATGTTGAATTGCTTGCTGGTTATTATGCTAGTCCTTGTGAACATTTCGGTGCATTTTGTTTTTTTTTTGCCATTGATATCGGATAGGGGACTGTGTTATCGTATTAGTGTTACTTGGAGTGTGTTATAGTAGTGTTTATTAGTTTTTGTACAATGAATACGGATAACAAGTATGAATTATTAGAGAATGTGTATTCTAACAACATTTTTCTAAGTAGACATTCTCCAATAATCCAACTTCATTATCTATATTCATTGTACAAAAACTAATAAACACTACTATAACACACTCCAAGTAACACTAATGGGATAACACAGTCCCAAATCTGTCAGCAATGTTGGAATAAAAAATGAAATACACCGAAATGTTGAAAAAAACTGACACAATACCTGACAAGCAATATAAAATTTTCCGTCAATGCCTAACCTTACACTAAACAAATGAATTGAGAGGGGACTTGGGACGTACATAATCACCTATCGCATCGGACACCCGTCACATTCAACGTGTTAAGGATTAAAAAATTTGAACAAGATATATAGGAGGAATTGTAAAATCGCCAGTTCAGTCTTGATGCTAAAAGATAATTATAACTTTTGAACCCATCATTTATTTTAGGATAAGTAGAAAACTATTGTCAAGTGGAACTATAATAATGTATTTGAATTGAACATTAGTAGAAATTTAACTTATTAAATGAATCTGTAATTTATTTCAATTTTGTGACTAAAAAATATCCAGAAGGAGAAAATTATGGGATTACCTGCCTCTAAGCTACATAATCATGTATAGAATCATTGACCTGACCAAATGGCTAATAGTATAAACAAAAGTTATGATGCACAGATAGACCTATTCCATTTGAATCATTTACACATTATCCTATTGAAAATAATAAATAAAATTATGTTGCAAATATAAAACTTTAGTGTTATACGATTTTTAGAGCAACATTCTGGACAGACAGAATGATGGAGGTGGAGGAACGAATCTATTGGGAGGAAAGGAGGAGATATGAAGAGGAAATGGAGTATTATGATTATTATAGGCGCCACCACCATGGTATGCCTCATCCTCGAGGGATCCCACTTCCACCCCCTCCACCACTTGGACATTCATATGGGCCTCCAGTTGGACCTCCTCTCATGCCACCTCCTCCTAATGCTGTGAGTATTACACTATACAATTTCAAAGTGTAACAAGTTCTTGTTCCAGGCCAAAAGGTTTTTTCCAGGTTAAAATTTGCTGTTTAAAAGGTTGCAAATGAAAACTATGGATTTTACCATTCAACAACTGAAAAAAGAGAGTGAATTTAGTTCTAAAATCATTCTAGACTTGATTGAACATTTTTCTTAACATTCTGTAAAACAAGAAGGTTAAAAATCTTGTGAAAGAGTGTTACCAATTGTGGTTATTTTCAGTTAAGAGTCGTCTACATACTCTTAACTTTTGAGGAGTTGCATACATTTTCAAACGGTAGCAGGACACTCACAAAGGTTTATTGGACACAATATCCTTTAAAAATTTTAATGGTTTTCGATTTTATATTTGGATGATTTCACAATTAGTTACTATATAAACACATTGTAAATAATTTCAGAAATCATTATACAGTTTTAAACTTCTAATCGTCATTTGCGGGTTATTTTTCTGGGATAAAGTAATTCAACGTCTGAACATAACAAAATATTTTATCGTGATAGTAGGCACTACATACAAGGATATGAAATTAATTGTAATATTTAACTCTAATAAAAATTAGTGGATGAAAGAAATATTAACTTTATAACACAATAGGTTCTAATGTAAAATAAAACTAGCAGAATCCTACAGTCTTTGTTGGAAAACAACTCATAATTGTTTATTTCTAAGCCTACTAGTCACCACTAGTGTAGCGTGAACATGACCCACTCTCTTGAGAATTATGTTTCTTTTTGCTGTTCTCCCTTGCCTTACAAGTTCAGTATACCACAACAGTTTTTGGTTTTTATTACAAAAATGCTTCTTTTCTATTGTCAAACTGCACTGTAACAGCTTCCTGGCAGATTTTTAGCGCAATTTTCTCTATAGCGTCAAAATCTGTTGAATTGGTCATTTTCATCTTTCTCAGTTTCACCTAATATGTCTTCATTTGCTTTATTTTCAATTTCATTGGCTTCATATGCACAGACTCGTTATCATAAGAATCATCAAAGGCCTAACAAAATTTCTGGTAAACCGTATTTCTTGAATTTCCTATTTTTTGACACCACATAGCATTTTACGAATTCTTTCCTTTTCAAATGAAACAAGAGTAAAATGTGAAACTTAGATATTAAAAAGACATACAACACTAAAATAATAATATCATTAAACAGTAACAAATTTAATTCCACAAAGGCTTTTGTAATGGTAAATAGTTGTGCCCGAGAAACTCCACACAAATAACTTTCACAAAACGGTGCTTACAGACGAAACCTCTGCAATCTGACCGAGCATGACAAAGATTAAGTTCACACTAAAGCTACGAAGAAAAAGTGGACAAAAATAGGTTAGGCAGTTTCCTAGAATGCAGGACGTAGCGTAATAAGCCAGAAATAAACTTCTGGCAACTGGAAAGACATTTTCTTTAAAAATAAATGTGGAGAAAAACTCTCGAAAGTTAAAAACTCAATTGAAGTCATTGAAATGTATGGTCTTTAACATCCAAAGTATTGTTTACAAGGTAGTTATTACCTAAAAATACCATGGAGAGGTCATGGACAGTTCTTGCGAATGAATGAAGAGGTAATTTGGCATTTATATTTGATCACATCATTTTATTCCTTCTCCAAAAGGACCTCATTAAGCATCATGTTATAAAATCATTTAGTCAACCTAGAACTGTGTGATTTTTTGCCTAATACAAGTCTGATACCAGGGACTAACAATAACAACAAAAAATGATGACCTTCAAAATGGATTTCAATAGTATTTTGATGTTGCTGGAAATGATAAAAGAGAAATAGAATTTTTCTTAGGTATTTTTATGTTTATTCTATTTTTGTACCTCATAAAAATGTTTTTTTGTTACAGAACTTCTTCCCTCAGGGCCCACCTCAAGTCCTCCGTCGTCCAGACACAAGTGACGATCGCCATGTTCTTTCTAGACACGCTGCTATTTATCCTAAAGAACCCGAGTTACAAGCTGTACAGAAGATCGTCTCACACACTGAGAAAGCACTGAAGTTTGTTTCAGATCACTTGACGGATCTCGCAGCAAAATCTTCACTTCCCAACCCCAGTGAGTGTCCTCATTTAGTGAGCCTCATTTAATTATTTTAAGGTTCAATTTAAATCACCTATTCTTTTTCTGGGTTAGTTAATTTTGCCAACTTGAATAGTTATTCAAGTTGTTTCTGTAATAATTTTTGTAATGTGAATTTAAAAAAATTGACTAAGATAATTGTTACTAAAGGAAAGTAAGAAAATTTAACAAGTAGAAAGCTTGAAAAAAAGAATCACTATATAATTAATTACAGATCAGATTTTATAAGCTGGCACTTGGCTTTTAAGTTGAAATTGTGTGTTCATCGTCTATAAAACATCAGGCACTGTCGTCACCCCTCATCAGGAGTCAGCCGTAGGCAATTATATTACTACGCTTCTGTGAACAGCCTATTTACATCTGTTGTTATTTATACTATACATTAAAAATTATTAATAAGTAACAAAATAATGAGTCAATCTTATGAGTCAGCGGAAGTCCAAGGGTCGATATCTTTGAAAATGATTTGCAAGCACCTCCACTCTCCCCTTGCCCTCGGGATCTTGCCGAGGCAGGGAGGCTTGAAGTGTCAGGTTATAAAATTTGACCTGTAACATGACATGTAATATAGGAAATGACAAATTGACAATGGAAGCCTTTAATCTGTGGTGATTGTGCTGAGTCTAGTAACTTTAATTGTGCGTTCAAATAGGTTGCCATCACCTGGCTCCTATTATAATTTAAGAAAAATTTTAAATTTTGTTTTCTTAATCGTAGAACTTGCCATAGCTGAACCAAATTTTAAAATAATCTGAGATGAAGAGGTAAACAAAGTTCTCTGGAGTTAACATTGAATAAATCAGTGTTAGAAAATACATGAGCTGAATTTCTTGTTCAGTTAATTACAAGTGTACTACATTTAGTTATTAGTGTTTTAATTCTTAGATATTTATTTTATGATTGTTCTATTTCTGATTTTTGTATGTTGATAATTTTGTTATTTAATGGAATATCTGATTTTCAGCTTCAGGAGCCAAACCAGCAGCTCCCAACAAACCTGGCGCTCCAACTGCAGTACCCGTCACTAAAACAGGCGTGCCCGCACCTGTATCTAAACCAAGTGTAACTCCAGTAAGTAAACCTGGAACCCCTGCTTCTGCTAAGCCTGTAGTTGCACCTGTAAACAAGCCTGGAGTTGTATCACCTAAACCTGCTACGCCTGTACCTGCAGGAGCTAAACGTATGCCCGCACCACAAGGACCTGCTTTAATTAAAAAGGATCCAGTTATACCGCAGGCATTAGGAAATGTAAAGAAAGAAGAAATACCAAAAAAAGAAGATGGAAGAGATGGAACAATGTAAGTTTGATGTTTGATTAGAGTCTAGAATATTTCTTAGTGTACTAATATTTCTATTAGTTTTCCATAAACCTATGGTTCAGTGTACGGTTATTGTTCCATAGATTAGCTAAATGTTAAAGCTCAAAGCTTATTTGAGAATATTTTGCAATAGATAGGGGACTGAGAGAGTTACCTTTGTAAAAATCTAGTTTGTTTCATAATGTATACACATAGATTAAAAGAAATACACCAAAACATTCTATTTATATCCCTTGTTATTCAGAAAATTAAGAGTACTGATATTTTCATTTAAACTGATCAGTATCAGTGTTTTGTTACTTACGTAGGTCGTAGTGCATCCGAAGTATATCCTTCATTTTAGTGGGCATCTGTATTAATTTTTATAAATTTATGTATACTTGATGATACAAAGGTTATAGAAATCCATTGGTTCAAAATAAATGTCAGGGTGATTCTTGACTTGTCTTGACTCTCATGTATAACAAACTCCTGCTGTATATGAGTCGGTATAGGGAGGCAACTGTGGTGAAATAAAAACTCTGCTGCCACAATGTATGCATTTTATGCATATTTTGCAAATGTAATGAGCAAAGTGGTGAATAAAATTTTAATAGTAGATAGAATAGATACAGAGGAGTAGTAGTTGTCATAAATACAGCAGTAGTAGTAATAGTGCAGTAGCAGTATGTATAATAGTTGTTGGAGGTGAATTTAAGGTAAGGGAAATGATTCTTCATTACTCCTGAATCGGCAGTTATCAAGTAGTTGTTTATTGTTGATTCTCTATTGGTTTAGAATTCAATTTTAATTTTTTATAAAAATATACAACTAAATGAAAGGGTTGAATACATTTAGAGAATATATAAAAATATAAGGTAATAAATGTATACAGCACAGTTTTTTCTTACAAAAAAACTTAATATTTGTTGGTTGTGTTCATATTTTGGGCCAGTGCAAAGAGTACAAATCTCACCAACTGACGTGAGTAAAGTGTTTCTTAGTACAGTAAAACCACTCTTATCCGAAATGCTCGGCCGAGTACGAAGTACTTCCATAAATACGCCATAAGCACCTGTCGCAAGGTGGAGTTGATGATCCGGCCGGGCAAATCCTGTGATTCATACACCAATATGTTAAATCGTCTGGGGGAGATTGTTGTGGTTTTGTTATAAAATATACCTACTGTAATATTTAAAGTAAAAAAGGTTTTGTGTTTTTCTTTTATTACATTAAAATACTCATCATTGCTTAACCGAAATGGTACTGCCCCTATTATTTCGGTTAAAAGAGGTTCTAGTATTTAGTTCTTTAGGTAAGGAGTTTTACTAATTCCTGACAGACCTCTTACAAGTGATTGTGTTATAAGCATTTTCTATTTTGTATAAATCTAGTAAAAAGGTACAAATAATAAGTAAACCTTAATTTTAGGAATATAAAGTAGTGCACACACACACACACACACATGCACAAACACACACACATAGACACACAAAACACCTTTTTTCTTAACTCTACTGTACGCTATAGATATATTTATACTTTTCTCTTTTATAAATATTCAGCTTTGGTTAATCAACTTCTGTATTAATACTTGTATTTGTATAGATTTTCTTTCCAAAAAGACAAAGAAGAAGCCAGCGCAGGGCGACTCTTAAAAGGAGTGATGCGTGTAGGTGTATTAGCTAAAGGATTATTGCTTAGTGGTGACACGTCAGTTAGTTTAGTTGTATTATGTGCCGAGAAACCTACAAGGACACTCTTAGTTAAAGTTGCTACCAATCTTCCAATTCAGCTAAAAGTAAGTACAAGTTTGTTACAGTTAGAATAACAGGTAAGATTTCAAGCTATCATTGTATTGCAAGAGAAAAGTCCTTCAATAAGTAGAACAAAAAGTGTTGGTCAAATATAGACAACCTTTTGCGTGTTTGTGAAAGTCCATTTGCGAAGAGTTTTTATAGTACATTGTGGGGTAGCCAGTTTTTGTAGGGAATCCCGAACACCACCTATGGAGATAGATAAAACTACTTTATCTACATGTTAACATAAGTAATTTGTTTACTTGAGGTAATTTGTTTACACGTGAGGTGTAGGCTGGTTTAACTGAGGCGAAGCTGTGAATTGATGTTTAACACAAAAAACGTGGGGCACATGAAATACATAATTGAATTGATAGTTTTATTTGTAATGATAGTTAATCTTTAGTACAATCTATTGCATGTGCCCCAGGTTTGTGAAGTACTGATTACCTGTGGCAGCACCATTTTGGAGGTATAATGTGTTAAAAGTAAAATACATCGTGAAGAGATAAGACGAATAGATACTGGGTTCCAATGCTTTTAATGTCCTTGAGAATACAGTAGAAGTTGTTGAAACTTAACTTGAAGATGAAATTACTAAAGGCTATAACAGATGAACAGTTCTAAAATGTATGTGCTGTAATGAATTCAATTATTGACAATTATTAAGTGGCGTTACTCTTAATATGTAGCATAAGGATATTTGTCACAAAGGTGCTGGAGTCGGCAAAATATTCGATGCTATGGTAGTTAAAGCAAAGACGGAGAGACTACTGTATATTTTGCACCACTGACTGGTAATGATTTAAAAGTCTTGAGAAATCTGTGAAAGGTAATCGAATTCTTGCACATAGTTGAAATTGACATGGAATTGAAGAGAAAAAAAATGAACAAATATGAAAAGAGTTGCTAACATACGACACGTGAAATATATAACATTCTATGTGTGCACCCCCAAGCTTTCTGTTTTGAACTTTACAAAACAATGTGAGAATAAAAGTTTTCAATTTATTACTTTTATGAAAAGGTTTCTTTCTAGATCTTAATGACGCAATAAACATGTTCCTTGGCGTGAGACGATCAACATCAGCGAAACGTCTTTTGGTATGGTCCCTGATTTAGATAATGAAATTATATGTAGTCTTGAAGGACGTAAAAAGAACTTAACAACCTCTTAAAGTCGGGATAGCGTCGGTAAGTTAGATTATTACATCTTTAGTCCAAAATTGCTTTAAAATCTCGACCTTTTCTCTTAATGCTTTCATTTTTCTTCATTCTTCATCTCTTGCAGATCCAGTTCCGAGTCTCTGTTGATAATTTGTTCCTCCATTACTATCAGAAGGCTGTATCAGGAATGTTGTTTTTTTCTGTTAATAAGAGGCAAAATGTTGTTTTATGAATAGATAGAGCGTACTAAAGATCGAAGAAATGAACAAGGATTATCTTTTATCCTAGAAAAAGGTTAAGTTTAATTACATAAAGGAAGTTATGTTGATGTACTAATTACTCCCCTACATCTACATTTGAAACTTAACTTCTGATGTTGACAAAGTATAATATTGAACAAGAAAATGATAATTTGTTTTTAATAAATGGACTTTTAATACACAAAGAGTTTTTTCTCACGATTTCTCATTCAGAATTCTGTCTACCACAGAAACATATTTACTATTATAACATCATCTGTTTGATTGTAAAAGTTTTTTATTAAAATATAAACTTGTATATGAAAAAATTTACTGGCACTTCTAAAACAGCCCTATATTTTGAAACTTGCTTGCTAAACGTGGTTTTTAATGTTCTATTTTATTTCCATAAAATATCAGTTTTAAAACTGAAGTAATTACTTCTTAGCACCTCAGTAAAAACAGAGTTTTTACATTAGCTTTTAAAATAACAAAACAAGAACTAGGCCTCATTGCTTTACTATAAATAGGTTTTTTACACATGAGTTATTCTAATTAATGAGTGAGGTAATTTTTTTTTTTTTTCATAAAGAATGTCTCAGCGGAGGATAATTACACTGTTGTCATGAAACCTGAAGAAGCTTCGATTCTTGTGTCAGGAACAGTGGATCCCAAGATTACCGTGACTGTGACGTTAACTTCACCTGTCGTGCGGGAGCCTATGATCGCATCATCAGAGCCTGGAGGTAAGGCTATTTAGTTGCATACTTATTAAACAAGGAATTAATTAAAATTAAAACACTAGACGAATCCGCTGGGGATCTACCTGTGTTCCAAGGCATAGACAGTTATCAAGACATAAGTTAATTTGGTAGTTTATAAATAAGTGAACTCGCTGCTGCGTGCAATACAAAGAATAAAAGATTTTCCAGCTGATTCGAAGTTAACTTCATCTTTAGGTATTTTTACTTGGTAATTTTATGAAAATCTCTAGGAAGTGGTCTTCTTAAATTGGATTATTAGAAGACAAAACTACAGAAGAATTTACAATATTGTGTTAACATTTTAACTCTATTTACATGCTCATGTTTGAAAAGAGGGTAAAATCTGATTAATGCAAACTTTGATTTCAATTACAAATATATATTGTATACAGTTGAGCATCATCCCAAGTAAGTCTTATTAATATATGCTTACATTTGATTACTACTGCGTACATTAATGTACATAATTTTATTAGCAAAGTTTTAATATAGCAAAAGTGTAATAAATAATTTTATTATTTAAATATTTTTATTAATTTTAAGAAGGAATGAGACTTTTGAAAACAAAATAATGTTGCATATAGTATTGTTAAAATAATGTAGTACAATAATATTTTCATTATTTACGAAATTTTATCATTTTAAAAGAAAATCACATATGATAAGTATTATGCAAAAGAAAAGACTCCTGCTCATTTATGATGTTGTTGAGCTTGATAAAAATACAGTATTTACAAATACATTAATATGAGCAATAGATGTAATAAATTCTTTCTTAGCAGTTTTACAAATTCTCTCGACTTTTCTGATTTTTATTAATAGCAGGTGTAAAAATCTCTTGTGTATCAACATTACAAGGAAAAAAAAATTAAAAAAATTTTTGTCCTATAACATAAAATGAAAAAAAGTTTGTGCAACAATATAAAGCATTTCATTAAGAAAGCAGGTTTTACCAATAAAAAAACTATTTAGCAGCTGATAGAGCTGTTGCTAATAAATAAAGAACATAATTGGGGGAATAGTCACTATGTGTTGATGTGTATTTTTGGAATAATATAACATTGGCGATGTTGATCCAAAAGTATACAAATAGATACTCTAAGTTTGGATTTTAAACATCTAGAATTGATAATGGTTTATCGCAATGTCTTCAGAATTTTAACACTTTTTAATGCTATTTAAGCATTAAAATTGCAATGCTAGAAAAGTAAATTAAAACTAAATTTAATTTATTATATGGTTATTGGGTTTCACTTAACTAGTTTTCAGTCAGTTTCTTACCTACATTAACATGGAAATCTATTACAGAAAAACTCCCAATTGTTTGAATCACTTGGGACCACCCCTTTTGGATAGTTGGATTTTTTTGAAAAAAGGGTTGAAAAATTAATTATTGTATGTATGTGGCAAATGGGAAAAAAACTATAATTGTTTTCTAAGCCTCTGAGTTAAGATCTTACCTTTTCCACATAGAATCAGACACACAATTGGGATTCCCATAGAATGTTGTTGCAAAAGCCACTTGAAAACAGCATCTTCTAATTCTTTGGTTTTCTACTGCCTCCATTAATTTTCTGAAGAATTTTCATCTTCATTTTCAGGCACTGACACGAAGTTGAAATTTTAGATTAGGTTTGCCTTTTACTCTCTGAAATCGTTGATCGTCCACACCGTACATCTCAGCCAACTCTTTACTCATAACTCCTTTATCTGATTGATCTATAAAAAAACTTGTTTTCTTTTAGAAGCTATAGTGAACGATGAAACAAACTCAAACAAAACAAAGGACCAACCCAATCAAAGACACACTTACTGATCTATCAAAATGATTAGTCGGGCTGTGCCGGGCACCAACTATACAAAACTGCACTGAGACGGTAACTCAGCATCCAAATAATGTTTACACTGCACCTGCATTAGCTTCACGAAGAAAGGGCTGTTAGCACATGTAGACATAATTATTATTTCGGAAATCACAGTTCGATTTTGTCAATTTTTTTTGGAAAAAATTTGTAAGTGATTTGGATAGTCTGAATTTGGATAATTGGACTCCTATTGTATAACTTGAAGTTTATAAGTACAAATCAAAGTATAAGTATAAATAAGGACTATATTAACGGCCAGTTTAAACTTTATTAGTTGAATAGGTTAACTTATTGATAATTTGAAATAAAAATTGTGAATACATTTTAGAACACATTTGTTATATTGCCTTCCCATACTCCATTCTCCACTGTAATGAGCTGATGGATCGTCGCTCAGCTGATGGATGTAACTGTCTGATGGATTGGTCGTATTTGTGCTGTGGCATTATCTAGTATTTTTGAAAATGTTATCAATTTAGACATGCATAACATGCAGGTTTATCTGTATCAGTTCAGTTTAATAAATACCTTAGAAACAACATTGAATTAACAGTAAGTAACAAGAATAAAGACAACAATGCTTATATTTCTGGCTTATTAATAAGAAATTATTATTATTACCCTGTAGTATGTAGCTGAACTGGTACTAGACATTAGAACTTTTTGTGTTGATATATTTGTAAATACTGTACTTTCAAAAGCATCTTTTCAAACAGAACTGTGTCAAAATAATTATTTATTTTGTGTCCATTAAATTTGAGTGAAGATATTTGGAAGTGTTTTTAACATCGTAACAGCTGTGAGTATAAAAATAATTTTGCATTCCTCGCTGACGTGAGTTCAATGTTTTGAAATTTAAAAATATGTTGTACATAATACATCCATTTGAGAGAGAACAATGTCCCATAAACCTAGAAAGAAAACTTATATACCTATGCTTTTTGCATAATTTAATAAAGTCATGTGATTGAAACACAGATTTTGGACATCAAAATTCTTTTTGAACTATTACATCTTGTATTATGTTAAGAAAATGTTATTTAATGTTATGTGCTTTATTTTGATCTGAATTTTGTTCCTTTGTAAGCAGGTTAGTACAACTGACCATCCACATATATGTTGGAATATATAGTTTGCTCGTCAAAATCGGTTAATCTGTCTTGGAGTGAAAGCTTGGTAACCAAAGTAGACTTGATCATTCAAATTTGAGTAGACAGTGTTACAACATACATCATGGGGTTTTCTCTCCTTGTGCATAAACTTTTACATACATCATGGGGTTTTCTCTCCTTGTGCATACACTTTTTTCTATGTATTAAAATTGTTCAGATATCGCCAAAAGATGATGTGTTCTATCAAGTTTTCAGTTGCTTCAATGTTTTTCTGTCAATGTTAATAAATTCAGGGATCAATGAACGGTGCTGTGTAAAGTATGGTCATGAAGAACTGCTGTAGCTGTAGACTTTTATTTATAAATAGACCTACGTTGCCATTTCTCTAGTTGTTAGACATTGCAATGTCATTGATCATGTCTCATAGGCAATTAATGTATATCAGGTTTCCTATAATCATATAAGACTTCAACAAATAAGATTCTTTAGGAGTTTTTTTATAAAACATAATCTAATATTGCAGTATTTCCTATGTCAAATAGTCATCAATCAATAAAGCTAAAGGAGTTGCTCATTGCAAATGTCGGTTACTTTCCAAACATAAATAATACTAGGATATTCATAGGTTTATGATTTTTTTAAGGAACTCATTAGTATCAAACTCTTGAGTGTTGATTTTTTTCCTTGAAAAATTTCAACATTTTATTCATTGAAGTTGGTGTGATGTCCATTTTATTATGAATATTTGTTAAAAGTGCTGTAACACAGGATGCTTGCTCTTTCTGCATTGCTGTAGAATTTCTTGTTTGCAAGTGATTTAGTTATCAGAGCTGAACTTCACTCTTTAAATTAATTTAAATTTATCATCACAACTTAATGATATTGATGTGATGAAAGTTGAAGCATTGTTGTGATCACAGTATAGTTCACAACAGCTGTAGTCTGATTCTCCAAAACTATGACAATAGTATAACAACTGGTGTTATTATATCATCCCTTTAAAATGTTGAAATTTAACCTAACAATGTTTTGGTTTTTTATTTAAAGTTTTAAAGTATAGTAAGGTCCAGCTAATCTCTAGTTGCTCACTCCCAACTTTCTCGTGTTCTACCACTTCTGATAACAAATTAAATTTTCAAAATGTTTTATACATCAACAGCTCCTGCATCTGTTATGTCCACAGATATTTCAAGATTGTTTGTTATTTCATATCGAAGCTAATTTATCTAATATCAACCGTCTCAAGTAAGTCAGTGTTTTGACAGTCCTTTATGTTTGTGGAATGTATTTAAACTGACTCAACCCAGTTTTCCACCTCCTGTCTCGCCTGTTGCGATCTCTCAAGGGCAAGTGCATGGTAAATGGTCCCAACTATCCTTTTATTTTCTACTGTTATTAAATTTTTGTTTAAAAAAAGTTGGTTAAGTTGTTATCTTTTTTATGAACACAATGACCATCCTATGCCAGCATCTTCTAAAAGAGTAGTTATTAACTTTACATTATCAGTTTTGAAGCAATCTTAAACTAGCTGTTTGCAAATAGGTGCAAAAATATATTTTTTTAAATGTAATCCCAATTGTGGTTTCAAATTAAACATGTGGAACACACATACACGGCAATTGCAAATGAGTCATTTAAGACAAAAGTAATTGTTAATAAGGTTACTAGAAACATTTATTTAATTAATGAATACTTTGGATAGCTTGCTTGCCCGCCAGACCAATTAACTGATATAGGGTGTACACAATAAAGGAGCTGATTAAATTGAAGCAAATTCACCCATTTGATTCGTCTAGTGTGCAGACAGAAACACACCAGTAACCAGTGATTACTTGATTTACACTTACTTTTCTAACCTAGAAGAAACGACGAAGAAGAAGATAATAAAACTGCCAACCTCCACCAGATTCAGAAAGGAACATGTGTAGTTTTAGTATAGCCCAGGCACTTTTGATACGATGTTGTTTCTAAGCCTGTTTGATTGCTAAGCTTTCTAGGTGTGAGATTTGTTCCATTCCCGGGTCTGGTTGAGAAGGCATCGACTTGATTAAAGGATTTTTGACCATAACAGAATGAGGCAAACACATTATATCTAACATATGTTTAAGTACTATAAACCTGTTGGTAAACTTACTGTCGTGGGTTATAAGTAGCTTTAACTTTATATTTTTCAATAATTCACTCTATTTTTTATGTAGACATTAGAAACAGTATAAGTTTGGCATTAAGGGGATAGATTTTAAGAAATAATTAATTTTTTTATAGAATAATACTTTTAATATCCTATATTGTCCAAAAAATCTGCCATGAAATATAACTGTAAAACTACATTTTTTTATGATGGCATTCCAATTCTGTTTGCATTTCTCTTGCTGTCGGTCTGGTCAGTTTGATAGAAGGGCGAAGCATTTTTTGCTATTATTATTGATTTGCCCGTCAGTTTAACAGCAGCTAAATAATTTTTAGCTGGAAAATTCGTAGCATTAGATAGACGATTTTATGTTTTCATTTTATTTTGAAAATTCATTATTATTACATTTATTTGACATTTTAATTCAGTTCTTCAGCATCAAATACTACCAATTGGTTAATATTTGTCTGTTGCCTAACCCATTGGTCTACTTTGGCAAGACAATTTCGCCATTCAGTAATTTGCTGTGTACTTATGAGTAATCGCCTCTATCTAATCACATTTTACCAAGAACTGTTTGAAATACAATAAACTTGAAGGCTACTTGTTTTTTCTACAACCTGTTTTGATAACAGTGTATACAGACATTAGTACAGTGTGCAGATATAGCACTAATTATGCACTAACGATATCTTGAAATTACAACAAAGGGTTTATTTGAATTTGGTTTGACATTATTAATGATAATATGCTGAAGTAACAATAATTTTAGTAATAGAATTTTTTGAATAAATGGAAACAAATTTTAATTTAAAAAAAATTGATTTTAAAAAATTACAAATTAACATTGTCATAAAAAAAAAATGTATATTACTGTATTGGAAATGCTATAACACGGTTAAGTTTCATAACAATCTTGACTTGATGTACTAAACTTATGGAACTTGAAGTGAAAGCCGCCTTTATTGTACAGTCTCAAATTAAATGAATTTTGTATGCAATGCAGGTACTAGAGAAAGTAATAGGTCAATCAATAGGTTACTACTTGGTAGACCAAATCTGAGGATTTTTTCTATTAAAAATCATATCTACATTCCAAAGTCAAAGTCAGGACAGTTTTAATCCTTTTTTACATAAAATTTTGTATTCTTATCTACACAATAAAGACAAAATCGTGTCCACTGTTGGTTAACTTTTTTTGTTTGTTTTCTGGTTTACACTTTTAGTGCTGTTCTACAGGGAGCTATGTTTCTTGGTCATCTTTTGTTTATTTCATGCAGGTTTTTTTTGCCTCAGTAGAACTTCAGTTTTTTTTTGTCTTCATATTAAACTTGTTAAGTTTAATTTTTGTGGAAATAAAACTACTGGTTTGCGAATCAAGCATTTTCATTTATTAATTTTAGTGGTGGCATTTCAATAACATACTCATTACCATCTTCAAATTTAATTAATAATTTAAGTAATCATTTAATTTATAATAATTTAATAAATAATTAATTGTAATAGCCTACTCCCATCACAACTCTTTCATCGCCGAATTTAAACCCAACATCCAACATTGTAGTAACAAATATGTTATTGAAACGTTGCCACTAAATTAATAAATGACAATCCTTGACTCACAAACCAGTCAGTTTATTTCTACAAAATTGAGTGTTTTACTCATAGTGGTGAAGTTTTTTTACTCGATGCTTTGATAAATAATAGAAAGCCATCCATCTAGCTTCTAGGTCTGACTTTCAAGGTCAAGTTTTCAGACCTACATATATAATTATGTGGTACAGCAAACATTTCAATTTGGCATTGTTTTATATTAATTCTTTGTTGTAAACAGTAGAATACCCTGTGTGTGTTTACCTTGTAAACATACCCTGTGGGTATGTCTGGGCAAACCCAACTTTTTTATATTTATTTGTTAAAATCCTTCTTAGTCAATAATTAAAAAAGATAAATATGGTATACCTGTGATATATAAAGTGCTAAAACCCTCTCTCGCAGTAATCATGGCTTCTCCCTAAACTGGGCCTACCCAAAGAATAAACCAAAGCCACCTTTGCTTGTAAAGCGGTATTTATTATCTTTGGGGCAGTAAGTTTATCACATAGATTTACTATTTATCTTTAAGAGTGTTATTAATAGGTTCTAAGTAATGCTAACTTGTATGCATGCATGTAAGTATAAGATTCTGTAACCTGTTGTACTATATATTTTAAATTTTCAGGTGTTTCAAAGATCAATTACAACTAGTATTCTCATTGTTATTTGGATAAGGGGCTAAATTAATTCTAAACATAGAATCTTTCTATCAGTTTGTTGTACTTTATTTAACTTTGTTCTCATGCTAGTATTATATTTATGTATCTGCAGGTTTTTTTTACAACCAAATAGAATTTAATAAGTTCGACATTTGAAAATTTTCTTTAAACGCCTTCTTTTAATTCAGTTTTTTATAATAGTACCCTTGGTTTTTTCATAAAATTTTGCATTTTGGATTTTGTTGTTGTTATTGACATTGCAAGTGTTTATAAAAAAAACGTTAAAAATATTATAAAATGTTGCCAAGTAACTTTTTGCTAAACAAACTTCTTTTATTTATCCTATATTATTATATTTAAAATCTGTTTTATTTATTTGAATTTCATTAATAATTAACTAAAAGAAATATATTAAATACCCAGAAAACATTATTCATTGAGACTTCAAATTTGGTTTATGAAATTTTGTATGAATTGTAATTTCTTTTTTTTGTCTGCATATTCAGTATTTTAATTTTTCCTAAACAAGTATAACAACTGGAATATACAGAAATTAAAAACAATTTTACATTATTGATGTTTTTTTGTTTAAAACGATTAATAATACTAACTTGCTGTTATTCCCTGTTACACACGCAAAACATTTCTCACTTGCTAATAAGAATTAACAAGCAGTTTTGTCAATTTTCTTATTTTTAATGGTGATATAAAACTGGGATAAATAACATTATTTTTGAAACAAATAAGCCATTTAAAGATCCTAAACAAACCATATCAAGCTTCTATAATTTTAGAACTATGTTCGGTTTTCTGAAGCCTAGATAATAGCCTTCAATTAAAGACCAAAATATTACAGTTGCACTTCAAGAATAGAATTTTTGATTGGTATACGAGTAATCTTTTAACATTAATTATGTTTACCTTCTTAATTAAGTGTGTTTACCAGTAATCTTAAAGGTATCTATTGTTAAATTTTGCTTTGACTGAATAAATAAAGGTTAAATTTTGTTTATTTTAAATAAAGAATAAGAAAGGCTAAATAAATTAAGTTTTTTGCAAATATTAATGTTGGAAATCAAACCCTGTTAATCCTCCATTAACCACATACTTTACACCATAGTAATGTTTGCGGTAATTTGTTTTCCATTTATAATAAATCAGGTCTGTCCAAACCATTGTTGAATTTTTTTTCTAATAATTTGGAACACATACAAAGTCTGACTAAAACCCTTTTTGAGGGAAAAGTCAAGTAAAATAGTTTTATAGATATTCTTCTTTTTAAAAGAACAATTGTCATATTCCAGGAATAATGAATTCAATTTTTGTTTTTGCAAACATACAAAACTAGATTTTTACTTTTTTCATACATTTATGAAAAAAAAGTTGCTACTATATTAAAAACAAAACTGGGTTTGTGTTTGTCAATCCTATCTGTTATGGATATGGACGGAGGGCAGATATATCCACTAATGATGGTCTATGTAGCGGACGTGCTGCGGATATATCCGCTTCAATCCTATCTGTTACAGACAGATGGCGGATATATCTCCAAAATCAACGTTTTTATGTAATTAATTTTTTCACATTAAAAGTGTATATATTGAACGTGTATTTAATAAACAATGCGTTCATGCTGCAGTTACCACAAAATAGTGGTATGCATTCATTTCTAAGGAGAAGTTTCGTTAGGTTGAGTTGGCAGTAGTTGTGTTGGGTTCATATGCCATGTTTGTTACATGAAAAAAAGTGGGTAAAGAGACTATATACTTCTGTAAATCTTGCATTAACAAACCTTACTTTCATTCTGACTCCTGCTTTGAAGCTTATCATACAAAACATGCGTACTTTTAGATTTAATCAGTTGCAAAGTTTGCTAAAAGAATTAAGTACATAAAGAGACCATATATTATATTGGATCTTCTTTTACATGTAATTTGAGACCATCATTAAAGGCTAAGATTATCAGTTAAACATGTTGAAGTAGGTATCCCAATGACTGGAGGCGTATACATTCGCATAATTTTTTATAACAAAAAAAGGTTAACAAATTATTCCTTATAAAATTAGTATCATACATTTACTTTCTCGTAAAAACTGTTCAGAAAATATAAATAACTCAAATTTTTTCCTGCATTCCCTAACCTCAAAAACTGAACGTATTTTGATAATTTTTCCCGTTCGGGAAGGGTTAAATGTACATAGTCTTCTGTTAACGTCTTACCAGAAATAATTTTTGCAAAAGTCCCACATCATCATCTTTTGTATCATCCACCTATTTCTTATGAGGAAGTAATATTCTTCCCTTTCATTATGCTCTAATTGATTTATGCCTCAGCAACCACTTCCTTATTAAAAAGAGACTTGTAGAGTGCAACAAAATGGCTATGGCTGCATTGGAGGATTAACTCACCATTTCATGTCTCTCTTATTTGTAATTTGGCTTTAAAAGAAATATTACATTAAACATTTTATTGGGTATTTTTTACAAAAGCATACAGACACTTTAAAGTAAATCAACTGCCATTATGTTAAATAACTAAATTTGAATTATTAAAATTTCATAACATTTTTATAATTTATGTGCAGTGTTTATTTTTAAAGTTGAGCTCAAACTTGCTACCTTATGCTATTTATTACTCTTGATATACATGAGTATGCCTCATTCTCAACATAAGCTAAGATGGGCAGTGTTTAAGTTTGTTGCTATGGTCAAACACCCTTTGTCTCAGATGGCGTTGGGGCACAACCGGCTAAGGACCCTCCGGATGTACTCAGCAAGCAGAAATGTTTGGACGCATTGGCTGCTCTCAGGCATGCCAAATGGTTTCAGGTTGGCATTGGCAATTAATATTTTTACACGACAGTCCGAATATAGCGAGCTCGCAGTCAGTTATAATAAAAAGATAACCATTCTATTAGCATTGAGATATATGGAATAGAGCGAAGTATTGCTAACTTATTCACACTATAACTTGAAATCTATAACTTTGGTATTTGAATATTGAGTTTTACTGTCTTGTTTCGTTTATTTTTGTTTTTACTCTTTAATAAATATAAAATTAATACATTTGGATTGTTAACAGTCATTGAAATGTAAATTTTCCTGTAGTTGTAAAGCTGTTGAATATATAAAGCTGTATGTTTTAGAGCTCGCTATAAGACGGCTGGACTGTAGCTAATTTTTCAGCCTTGAGGCTCTTATTTATGCAAAGACTTATTTTATAAAAAATGAAGTATTCTAGAGTGCTATCATATATCTGAACTTGGTAATGTGGATTAAATTATAAATGTTATTGCTTGTTATGTGTGAGGAAAGTATTAACTGCAATTTTTAATGTTTTAAAAATGATTAAAGGAGACGAACCTTGAGTAAGCTAAATATATTCAAGTTTTTTTGTTTAAGTTGAAAAGCACAAGAAGACCACCGTGCTAGGAATTTGGAATATCTTAGTATTGAAGAAGAGCTGGTGTGTAGCATTACTATCAAAATTTGTCATTACTATCGGCACTTCAAAGCCTGAATATCAAAATGAAATTTTTTTACAGATGGGCGTGTAAAATAGTATACATCTATTAAGAGCTAAACAGTATTTGTAATTTTATTTCATACGATAACAAATCAATAGAAATTGGTAATTACTATTTCACAAAAAACAGACTTTTGAAATTTATTAGAAGTTGAGTATTTTTTTAAAATGTGTATAGTAACATTTTCCTAACGGACAAATATTTAATCCCCATTCCTTTGACATGGAGATCTTTTACAAATCTCTCCCAACAACGAACACTACATTTGCTATTTCCCGTCATTAAATTGAAATAAATATTGTTGCTGCGTACGTAAAATTTTATTTTGCAAAAGAAAACAAAATTCTCTGTGAATGTGATGGCTTTTCTGTCACTTGATATTAATCGCTATTTTTTCTTTTATGTGAGTTTGTAGAGTAACTTTTCTTGTTTATGCATCTCAGTGTAATTAACTACAAATAATGCGAAATTCCTAGAACATTTATGTTTTGCACCTATAGCTATTCAAATGCTAATGCCGTCGGCGGATTTATTAAAACAGGAAATCATCGATATTAATTTTAATTAGCACAATTAAATGACTTGAAATCCTCCGAAGTGCCGCGGACAGTGTGTTCAAATAAACTTATGAATTAATAACAAATATAAAAAGGAACAATAAATAAATCATTTACCTGTTATGAGTCGATACAATGACTAGTGTTACCTCTTACTGGTTTCCGCGAGAAGCTAGGATTCGGCCGGATGCAGTCCGTTGGTTGCCAGGAAGAAGCGTTCTCTCTCGACTCGCTAGTCTGGGTCTTTCAATAACTCTCTTTTGAGTTTTGTTTTAAAACTATTCCGGAATTATCAACCTTTGCTTGGATAGTTTCTGGGGCAGTACTTATGACTTGCTTTTGCCGCTGGTTCCCTGCCAATGGGATTTATGTGTATAAAAAAAATAATACCGGCTGCTTAGTTTAGGTAATCAGCAAGCAATGTGATAATATGTGTTTAGTTGATCAACAAATTTCGCATTGGTATATTTTTCATATTTGTGTCTGCAATTGATTTAACTCACGTAGAACATTCTGCGGTTGTTATTGAGCTCCGAGTAACTGATACCTCCAAACAACAGGCATCTACTGAAGTATGAACGATATCTGCTGTTTTGTGAAATTTTTAGAAAGTATTTATTAACTTAAAGTAAGGAGGTATTTTTGTCATTCTATAAAATTCAGTCTCTGTTGATAATCTTTGCTAATATCACTGAAAGTTTGTGTTTGTATTAAATATTTAAAAATATCTTTTATTAGAATATTTGGCAAAATCTTCTGTTGTAGGAAATATAAATTCTGCTTTTGAGAAACTGATCATGTTCTCAATAGGTGTGAAGAAATTTTTATGTAGAATAAATACCAAGACTATTTTTAATACCTACTATTAGTTTACACTCTCCTTATATATATCTTGTTCAAATTTTCAATAGTTTTTTATTCAGATTCAAATACATTCCTTTTTGTCAATGAGAATTGATGTTAGTATAGTTTTTTCAAATATTTGTTCATTAATTAATTTTAAAAGTCTTGATATCCCAGTTAGATTCGAACTAAATGATTATATGTTTGAAATCCAGAACTTTGGCACTGAGCCAACTTTTCCATAGCTAGAAATATTTTACTTACAGGAGTATATGAAATTATAAGAGAAAGGTTTCTTGCGATAATGAAGCATTACTAGAAAAGGATAGAATGTGAAATTATAGACCAGCATCATAAATTAGAAACGAAAAAAAAGAAAGCGAATTAGTAGTAACAAACAAAAATAATAGTCCAATACCATACTGTATAGGGGGAAAAATCGAAAATGCCAAGGAAATTCGTTTTCTACTTTGCCACGTAATATTGTCGTATGTATTTTTATATTAATTTATTGTAATTATAAAATGAAAAGTAACTAAAATATTTCTTTGTCAGCCTCAGTACGAATTGATTGACTATCATGTAATGATAAAAATATGAAGTCTACAAGTTGATATTGTTCTAATTGTGGAGTTAGTTAACTTTTAGACTTCGCTTTGTAGTTATCTTTGTAAAACTTAGTATTTAGTCTTGAGAAGAACCGACAAAGATTGTTTGTGTGGTTGAAACATCAAAATTCAATAAGTCTTTATATTATCGTCTCATTTTATCAGAGCCCTGATATGAATTTTAGAATTAAGAAACTAGTGATCACTGATTTTTTTTTGCTAACTAGGATAAACTTACAATTAAATAGAAATATTTTTTTTTTTGCAAATTGGAGTAAAATCTACTTTTGTTTTAAAATGAACCGATAAGATTCCAAGCAGGTCCATATTTTCGAAGTCATAGTATACCGGTCTTGCTTAAACAGTTTCATTATTTATCCAGTTAGTTATCTGTTCCTATGATATAGTAGATTCAAAAGTAAATTATACTGACTGTTGAGTTTTCAAAATATAGTTTTAAACCACTACAAGTTTTTAAGCATCACTATAAAATATCAGTAATTGCATACAAGAAAGGTTAGGGATCATGATTTGGTATGCTGAAGGACATTTTCTTGCTGTAGTCATTAAAAATTTTAAAGCAAATAATGTAAAGTAGTTTAGAAACTAGATTCTTGCCATGAAAGTCTTGGCGTGGAAAAGTAATAATATAAGAAAATTCTACTCTATGGATAAATATATCTTATCTTGCAAAGATACCAGTATTTCTCTTTGTTAGACTAGGGGAAAATATTTAAACTAATAGTGTAATTACAAAAGTAATAAATAAAAAGTTACATTGCTCAATTATTTCTAATTTACAATATTTATGGCTTCAATTCATATCAACATGACTGACAGTGTTATACAGTAATACCTCGACTTATACCGTACTCCGTCTTAAGCGATTCCCAAATTATGCGGTTTTAAATCATGCTGTCCGAGTTACGCAGAAACTGGCCTGTTCTAGAAGAAAATGCCTAAAAGAATTTTTATAGCGCATAAGGAGAAAATATTTCCAGGTTTTAAGGTCGCCAAAGACCGATTGACAGTGATGGTTGGCGCAAATACAGCTGGTGACTGTAAGTTGCAACCTCTCATAGTTTATCGTTCAGAAAATCCAAGGGCATTCCGTGAATTGGAAGTCGAATCGGAAGGTTTGAATGACAGCTTTTTTTTGGGACTGGTTTGGTCATCATTTCATACCTCTAGTCAAAAGTTATTGTCGGTCTGAACAAACTTCTTTTAAAGTAATTCCTATTAATTGACAATCCACCTGCCCATCCTCCTTCTACTTTAACTAATTACGACACATGCGTGAAGATGATTTTTTTGCCACCAAACAATTAGATTGCTTCTACCGATGGATCAGGGAGTTATCAAAATATTTAGAGCTTATTACACAAGAAAATCGTTTGCGCATTTGCATGAAGCTATGAGAAAGCACAACAAGCTCTCTGATGAAGATTTTTGGAAACAATTCAATGTTTTAGATGCTGAGAATCATATTACAATCTTGGAATGAAATTTCACAAAGAACTTTGAATCTCGTGTGGATAAGGGTGTGTATTTTTTCGTCACTAAGTGCCATAGTCAGATGAAATTGCTGAAGCGATAAAGAAGGTGTCGGTTTTGCCAGACAACTCAATTTAGAAGTGGATAATGATGACATTCAAGAACTGTTGGATTTACACAACCAGGAGCTGACAATTAATTGATAAGCTCATAGAAGTGCGTACGCTATAGCAAAACGAAAACGCAGATTCTTTAGACCCAGTTGACGTAGAAGATGAAATGACGGTTAGAAACTTTACAAAATGGCTTAGTTTAATTAAGTAAGGTTTACAAATTTTGGAAAACGGACTCCAACGATGAGCGTATTTCTGCCACAAAATGAAAAAATTAGCGAGCTATGAGGAAATTCTGCGTGAGAAGAAAAAAATTTCCGTTTGTCAAACAAATTTATTAAATTTTATGAAGCCTTCTATCAAAATAACTTCTTTTTACTTACTTCTTTGTAATATGTATGTATATAATATAATTTTTTATTGTATTACGTATTTAAGAGCTTATTACATTCACATTTTCCTTCTAAATTAAAAATTTATTTAGTCTTTGGTCCCAATTAAACATAATTCCTATCTGATAGTATGTAAAATTATACCCCAACTTATGCGATTTCGATTTACACGGCTATCACTCGGTTCCACCTATTGCGTAAGTACGGGGTATTACTGTATTACGTAGTAGTATTGTAAAAGTTTTCTACTATTGTACTATTCTTAACTACAAAATTTATAATTTTTCCTTTAGTTGTACTATTACATATTTGTTTATTGATGTTGATGCATTATAACATCCGTAATTCAATAACATATAAAAGTTGCAACACAAATTTACTTTCTTTTAAAATGTCTATTGTTTCATTGATTCCAAGTTCAAAATATTTTAGCGCTTCTTGTGCTTTATTTTTTAATTGTTATTCTTATTGTAAATACTCTATTCATGTATAACAGTAAATAATTTTCAACTAGGTTTAAGCTACATACAGTTTATTAATTTACTGGGTAAGAAATTTTTCTCTATATTGGTCCACAAGTCTTATTTGATTGTAAGTAATTTAGATTCTTTTAAAATTGTCATACAAGGCTGGAAAGTTAAATTCATTTTTCAAACAATGTTTCAATTTTTTAAGTATTTCTGTAATGAGGAAGTTTAAAGACATTGTTACCAACTGTTTGAGTGTTTAATTGTATGTAAGAATAATGTAGTGTTTATGCTTAGGCTAGAGCAACTGGGCTGCAGAGTTGTGTCATGGTGATAAGAATCCTAAGGGATTTGTGTCTAAGGAATCCTACTTGGTCGCCACTAAATCCATGGGTAAGTCAGTATAGCCTATCCATGTTCATACTATATTGGCCATATTGTTTTTCTAGAACTCAAGATAATTTTTACTTCCATACAGAAGGTTATCTATTGCTACAGAAAATCTCGTTTGAGAATTAAAAGTGAATTCTGTATTTAATTTCTAAACAATCTGTTACAAGCCTAAGTTAAAAACAAAAATTATATGAACATTTCTTTATACAAAATATATTTCTTCTTTATATAGTAGAATCTCGATAATTTGAGGTGAATGCGACTGAGACCTCCCTCAGGTTACTGAAAACTGTGATTACACATAAAAAGTTTGAGTATTAGAAAAAAATTGAACTTAATAAATCCTAATTCAGTAAAACCCCTCATATCTAAATCAATGTGGCAACAACCTAAACCAGATTTATTACAAAAAAAAAAAAATAATAAAATAAAATAAAAAAATAAAATAAAATAATAGAGGAGTCCAGCTAATCATGAGTGTCTGTCATTGTTTGATTCATTTGTTTGCTTCAAGAGAGTTCATTTATTTCTGATATGTCACACACAAGACTAGACATTTGTGCTGGGATATTTTTTGACTGTCAAAACTTACAGCATAAATAAAGATATTTATGGCCCATTGACCATCTGTCATCTAAACATAACTGATAGAGACATAATTCAAACACAACATAACAGTGACCATGTGCAACAGCATAACAAGAACAGAATGGGAAGGAAGAAAAATATCATATTGATATAAACATTTCTTGGGAGCCTGACTCCTTTGCATAGCCTATTGATATAAATATTTTTAAAATGGCTGATTCAATTTCTTTATGGCTATAATCATTTCTTGGACTCCAGAGTCATTTCCTTCCAAATAAATAAAATAGGCTCAAATAGAAGTAAGCTCGAATTATATGAAAACTCGAAATATTGGGACTCGGATTTTCGAGACTCAGCTGTATATAAAAAAACCATGATTATTTTGGTGCGTTAATTTGCTCTCGTTCATTTTTCTGGTATATAATTTTACAAAAGTTGAAGTTTTTTTTTCTTACAATTATAAATAATCAAGATAAAGGTATTTACAAAATCTATACAGATCAAAGCAGCGTAATTATAATAATTAAACAACAAAAGCCCTTTGTACAGATATCTAAACAGCCTTGATGTACATTTCGCTAACAAAGTTAGCATCATCATGTTACAAACCTACTCAAGTATTTTTGTAACTTTCTGATGATGCTAACAGTGTTAGCAAAATATACATCAAGTTTGTTTAAATAATTGTAGCAAGGGTTATTGTTGTTTAATTATTATAAAGTTATTTATTCAGTTTTCATAAAAGGCAAAGGACTTGTACCAGCTTCTCCGATGGTACCTCATACCAACTCTAATTTTTGGAATATCTCTTACAATAAAATATTTGCTTTTTTTACAGTGGCGTTTTCCAGTACATTTAATTTTTTGTATTCATGTAATCTTTTTTGGCCGTATAAATATTTATCTCAACGATTATGCTTTCAATGTTACCACATTGATCAATGAGATTGGGATTAAATCAATTTTAGGCAATGGAGCTGCTAGCAGAGAAGGTACTTAGCTCTGCAGGAGGGCCAATGCCACCAGGAGATGCTTTAAGGAGGATCATGGAAGCACTGGCATCTGGCATTTTGCTAACAGGAGGACCAGGACTGTTAGATCCATGTGAGAAAGAGCCTACAGATGCTACTGTAGGGCTGACTGCTCAACAGAGAGAAGATATCACAGCCTCTGCTCAGGTAAGCCAGCTCCAAATATAAGTATCTTGTTCAAATTTTTAATCGTTAATAAAATGCTTTTTATTCATCCACTCAAGTTCAAATACATATTTTTAAACTTGTAATAGATTGCACTTTATGTCAATACAATTTTTTCAAATATTAATTCATTAATTAAATTAAATGAATTAATTTTAGTTTTATATGGGAGTAAAACTTTTCACAAAAGGGGCAAGGCATGCATTATAGTTGTTTCGTCCCATTTGACTTTATATAAGTGATAACATATGATTTGACCAAACAGTTGATTTTATGTTATAGGTTATGTGGTAAAACAGCTGTTATGTTAAATTATTTTATATAAATGTAATTATTGAATAAAAAGTAACTGAAATACAATTTTTATTTTGTTTACCTAGGTAGGAATTGACATGAAAATTTTTGTTTTATGTATTACTTGTTTACAATTCAGAGTCCATTTTGTAAAATAACAATTAATGTAAATTTTTTGTTAGCATGCACTTCGTTTGATGGCATTTAGACAGATACACAAAGTCCTGGGTATGGAAATGTTACCAGCGCCCAAGTTTAATCGTAATAATCATCATCGATTTGGGCGAAAGCGAAGGCGTGATAACAGCAATGGAGAAGGCAATGATTCAGAAGGTAAGGCTTAAAGTAATAAAATATTATTTATAAAAACAAATGAGCATTCATTACATTTTACATTTATTAATATCTGACAAAAAACTATATATAGCAACTTAATGAATCAGATACCACTCTATAAATCATGCCAAAATATTTCTTCATACAAAAGATATTTTTTAAATTCAAGTAAATTGCCAACGGTGGGTTGTTTATGTTGGATAATGCACTTAAACCAAAATCTTAACTCTATAGAATAAGCAAATTTTTGTGTCCAGGTGTGGTTAGATTTGTTGTGTATTGTGGTGTTGTTGGAAGTTGTTTTTCTGTGTTTTTTTTTTATTAACTTGGGAGCGGGTTTTAAACTGCCCGAAGCACTGCTACCTTAAGGTATATTGTACTTACCTCCCTGATCTAGTCAAATAGCCCCTTCCCTCTTACCAGGTTTAGGAGTTTCCTGACTAGTGTTTTACCTTCAGCATCCACCAGAGCTGTTCCATCACCAAAGAGGTTGAAGCGTCTCTCGGCAAGTGCTTCATATCTGTAAATAATGTGTGTGGCAGTCTCCAGTTCCTGCCTGCATAATCTGCACACCAGTTCATCTTTGTAGATAACCATTTTATGCAGATGTTTCCTTAGTCCACCGTGTCCCGTGAGTAGACCTGTGGCTATCCTCAATTCCTGCCTAGACAGATAGATGAGACTCTTCTGCAGCCCCAAGGAAGGTTTCCTAAGGGTTAGCTTACTGTGTCTCATCTCTTCAGCCCTGATCCAGTGCTCACAGTGTCTTTCAGCCATCCACCTTCGCACTGCCATCTTGACCATGGATTTGGAAATAAATACCTACCGCAGGCTCCGGTCCAATCAGGGGAGTTGAAGACCCCTCTCTGGCCAGCGCATCTGCGGCTTCATTTCCAAGTATTCCCCTATGCCCTGGCACCCAACCTATCTTGATTTGATTGTACCTTGCCAGGGCTTGTAGGTTATTTAGGCACTCCCTGACTATGGCCGAGGTGACCACATGTCCGTTTAGTGCCTTAATTGCTGCCTGACTGTCGGAGAAAATAGCAATCCGGGTCCCGTGTGTTCCCCTTCTCGCTATCTCTCCCAGACAGGCATTTATAGCATATATTTTGGCCTGAAAGACAGAGGTATGCCTCCCCAAGGAAAAAACTAGTTTTACCCTTTGGTTTTTACAATACACCCCTGCTCCAGTGCTGAAGTACATCTTGGAGCCATCTGTGTACCAGATCTGAGCTCCCGATGTTAATGTCCCTGACCATTCCATCACAGTTTGGTGGGCTTGGTCAGGTGCAAACGTTCGAGTAATGTGGTCACTGCCCATTTCCAAGACGGGTTCTTTGACCACGCACTCGATACTCATATGTCCCGAAACATCTGGGAGGTTAGCCCAGTTGTTCGAGTAGCGCAATCTCCATGTCGCCAGCCTCGCCTCTCCCCTAAGGACAAGCTCAAGGAGGGGGGAGGTTAAGCATTACTTCCATTGCTGCACCAGGTGTAGTTGACATCGCTCCCAGTGTGCACAGACAAGCCAATCTCTGGTTAGAGCTCAGATGAGCTCTTGTCTGTGCCTGGTTGGCCTTTGTCCACCACACCAGAGCACCATAGGTAATCATAGGTCTTATCACCCTCAGATGCATCCAGTGTATCATTGATGGCTTCAGTCCCCATTTCTTACCCACCATTCTTCTCACAGTCATCAGTGCCCTTTTGGCCCTGTTAACTGTCCTCTCAATATGTGGGTTCCAGGTGATTTTCCTGTCCAGAGTAACTCCCAGGTACTTCACCTCCCCCACAAACTCAAGGTATTCACCAAACAAGCGAGGCATCCTGGTCGTCAGGTCTTTTCGCTGTCTGGTGAAGTTAATAAGAGCAGTCTTTTTCGGATTTACCCTAAGGTTCTCCTTATTACACCACTCTTCAACCAGTCGTAGAGTATTTCTGATTAACTCAAGGACTGTATCAGGGAATCTGCCCAGGATCAGAACAACTATGTCGTCCGCATATCCCAGACAGAAGTACCCCTGTTCATTCAGGAGTTCAATAAGGTTGTCAACCACTAGGCACCACAACAGAGGAGAGAGAACCCCCCCCCCCTGTGCACAGCCTAGACTTGTCTCCGCTCTTCTGACCTCCCCTGCCACCTCTACAGAAATGCTTCTGTTTGTTAACATGGAACTTATTCAACCACAAGTGGTCGCATCCACTCCATGACGTCTTGCACCATTTACCATCGTCTCCACTGAGGGGTTATTGAAAGCCCCTTCAATGTCGAGGAAGGCACCTATGGCACAACCTTACTTAGCGATCATTTGCTCAATCCTACCAACCACTTGATGGAGAGCTCCCTCGCAGGATTTCCCCGGTTGATAAGCATACTGGTTCCAATGCAGTGGTTTTATGGCCGAAGCACCCCCCCCCCAATATGCCTATCAACCAGTTTTTCAAGTCCCTTAAGAACAAAGGACATGAGTGTAATAGGTCTGTATCCTTTCCCTTCCGATTGGTTACCGGTGGGCTTAGGTATAAAGACCACCTTGCTAGATTTCCAGGCTGCCGGCACATGCCCTAGAGCAATGCTTAGCCTGTATAATTTAGTAAGTAGCAGCACCAGCATATCCATTCCCTGCTGCAGCAGCACAGGATAGATCCCATCTGGACCTGGAGATTTGTAGGGTTTAAATGTGCCAATAGCCCATCTTACCCTTTGTGGAGTTACTATCCTCCTTGCCACTTCCCAGTCCTCCCTCTTACCACGTCTTGTGGAGAGTTTGGCAACTGGTTCAGTGTCTGCTCCCCCAAGTTTCCTCAGAGTACTGGAAGGGAAATGTGTTCTGATTAATTCTTCCACAGTTTCCCCTGCCGTTTTTGTTATATTTCCCAGTGGGGTTCTTAGCATCCCCACCGGGTTAACTGGGTCCTTAGAGAGCACTTTATGCAGTCGTGCCCCTTCCCGAGTTTTGTCAATCTCTTGACAAAACTCCTTCCAGGACTTCCTGCGTGCTTCTCTAATTGCCCTGTTGTATTCGGTTAGTGTTTTCCTATACTGGTCCCACTCCCCGTTCTTTTTTGCTCTATTAAAGAGTCTCCTGGTGTTCTTCTGAAGTTTGGCTAGCTTCTTGTTACACCATGACGGATCCCCTACTTTTCTCCCCTCACTGAGAGGGCAGTTATCAGTAAAGGATTCTACTATAGCCTCGCCAACCAATGTGGCAGAGTCGTCTAGCTCTCTCCTCCCACCATACTCCAATCCAGCCTCCTCAATCTGAACACTCAGGTCCCTCCTGTAGGAGTCCCAGTCTGTTCTTCTTGGATCCCTGTTTGGCCGAAGCATGGCTGGATTTAGGGAGTTATCATACCTAATATGTCTGTGGTCGGAAGAAGATGGTTCATCCGACACATGCCAATTTAGTACATACCTAGCCATCTGGTTCGATGCCACCGTAATGTCCAGGACCTCCTGTCTGGCCCTAGTGACAAACGTCGGCTCTTCCCCCTGATTTAAGACTAGTAAATTCTTAGAGCTAAGATAAGCTAAAAGTTCCTCACCTCTAGTGTTGGTACCTGTACTTCCCCATGAAGTGTGATGGGAGTTAGCATCCATCCCCACCAGCAGCTCCTCATCCACAGCCCCGCAGTGCTCGACCAGCCTCCTTAGCTCTTGTGTTGGTAGAGCCCCCGCGTAGTCAAGGGGAAGATATGCCGTGGCCAGGTTCAGCCTCTTCATCCTCCCCTCCGCCCGCAGCTCCACCATCACTGCTATCAAGTCCCTGCAGCAGAAGTCTGTTAGTACAAAAGCACTCAACCCCCTCCTAACCAGGATACACGTAATGGGAACACCGGAGTCCTTATCATACAACAACTTACCTCCAGATGTCACCAGCCCGCATATTCGTCCTCCAGAAATCCATGGCTCCTGGATGAGAACCAAGTCCACCTCTCCCCTGTCCAGCATCCTACACACGACAGCACTAGCCGCCCTGCTATGCTGTAGGTTCACTTGGAGGATCTTTATCATCGTTCTGCTTACTTCGCAGTTGCCTGGGTCCGCAGAGCAGCCCCAGGACTAGAGAGCACCTTGAACGAACTATCCCAGGGTTCTGGGTTTTGACCACCTTCAGGATCTCTTCCGGCTCCTTGTCATTGTAGGGTTTGGGCACCCACATTAAAACCTTTGAAATGCAAAAGATCCCCTTGGGTGGCCCTGCCCTCAACTTTACCTCCTTACTCAGGGTGAAGCTTGGCAGGACCCGAAGGACCCACTCCAGGCTCTCCCGTGAGGAGCGTACGACATTTAGAGCCCCCCTCTCTAAGTATGCTGTCCTGAACCCTCTATCCCCACTCTCCGTCTCAGCGGACAGCAGTTCTGAGAAGAACAGCTCCTCTAGCTCCAACGCCATCTCTTCCGAGAGTTGTCTCTCTGGGTAACTAACTGGGACAATGGCTAGCTTTTGCCGAAGGGTATTGCCGTATGTGCCTGAAGACATTGCAGCATTCCCCCCTTGTCCCAGCTTCACTTTCTTCTTTCCACCCTCCACCGGAGAGGGATTGGACGTCGCACTCCCAGGCCTTTTGGACGTGCTGGGGTTTGGTGCTCTTGGTTGATTGCTTCCCTGTTGCACCTCCCTACTCACAACATCCAAGCCCTGGACTTTGACAAGCTCGGCTCGGTTTTGGCCTCCCCTTCGTTTTGTCAGGATTAATGGCCCTCCCGCTGATCTCGCCTGTTCTCTTCGGAGCCGCCTTTTGGCCGCTCCACTCATACGCTTTCTCCGTAAAGACAGCGTGCTCAACTCTACAGCCATTTCACCGGTTTCTGCAGTCGGCAGCTTGACAGCCGCCCCCGCACCCCCAGTGATGGTTGCCGTTGACACATCTGCTACAGACTCACGGTTTGCCGTCTCATTGGCTCCTGCTGTCTGTGCAGTCTCAAAATCAATTCTCTTACTTATTTGGTCCATTAACGTCCCACGAGTATGGGGGAAATAACGGTCGACCAGAGCAGAGCCCCCACTGCCCTGGTAAGACAACATACAATGAGATTTTGTCAGGTTCCTCAAGGGGATCATGTGCGACTGCATTTTATACCCTGCAGCCATTCATACTTCGGCACGATGCCTTCCACCTTGGATTGGGTATTCAGTCACTGACCTTGAAGCACACCCCAAGTTCAGGACATTATTAACTGTTGCTCATGGAGCGAACAGCCTGCTTTACTCTTTTTTTTACAACTGTGTCGTTAGGGTAGTTTCCCGCCCATACTTCACTGCCGCATTGCCCTTGGTTCACCTGGGAGGTGAGAGTAGCATTGTGAGGACTTAATTCCCAACTACCCCAGTCGCCCCAGTCAGAGCAGTTATTTCTACCACACCCAACCGGTTGACTGACGAGGAGGGATAATTCCTCACCTTTGCACCATTGCCTTGGTCCAGAGAGTAGCATTGTGAGGACTTAATTCCCAACTACCCCAGTCTCCTTAGTCAGAGCAGTTATTTCTACCACACCCAACCGGTTGACTGACGAGGAGGGATAATTCCTCGCCTTTGAACCATTGCCTTAATCCAGGCCTGCTTATTCAGAAACCTTCCGGAATCCTTATTCACAGGTAACCTACATATCTGTAGGCCGTCCCACAATCCGCCACCTGTGGACCCCCCCCCCCCCCCCCGGTTGCTCAGGCCAGCTAGCCGGGTGTTTTTCTGTGTACTGTAGTTTCTATTTTATTATTGTTTATACATAATGTATTGTCAAAATAGTTAATTGTTCTGTTTGTTTTTGTTTCAAATATATATATATATATATATATATATATATATATATATATATATTCTTGATATTTGACGTTATCCATTGTTTTTCCGTTGCACTGACTTTATGAAGTTAATATATTACTATGTAAGTAATTTTATCCACCATTAAGTGCAATAATTTTACCTTGAGTGATGAGGCACCTTTCGGTCAATTGACCATTGTCGAATCACTGATGTTTTTCTGTTGTAGATGTTCGGTCTGTGAAGTTGGTGTTTGTTGACGTTACGCGCACTTTTTCTTGATCTGTGTGTATGATATTTCTATATAGTATGTCTTCTGTATATGTTGTTTGTAGATTCATTAAATTGTTGTGTATGTTTTTATAAGTATGTCTTCTGTATATGTTGTTTGTAGATTCATTAAATTGTTGTGTATGTTTTTATAAATGTGGTATTTTTCTAGTGAGTTTAGTTCTATTGGGTTGTTACTTATTTCAAGTATGGTTAGGTTATTTTCGTAATTTGTTATTTCGTGTTTATGGGATATTAGGTGTGCTGCAACATTTGATACTTTAGAATTTAGAATCTATAGAGCATTCAAAAACAAAAATTCTAAAGTATCAAATGTTGCAGCACACCTAATATCCCATAAACACGAAATAACAAATTACGAAAATAACCTAACCATACTTGAAATAAATAACAACCCAATAGAACTAAACTCACTAGAAAAATACCACATTTATAAAAACATACACAACAATTTAATGAATCTACAAACAACATATACAGAAGACATACTATATAGAAATATCATACACACAGATCAAGAAAAAGTGCGCGTAACGTCAACAAACACCAATATCACAGACCGAACATCTACAACAGAAAAACATCAGTGATTCGACAATGGTCAATTGACCGAAAGGTGCCTCATCACTCAAGGTAAAATTATTGCACTTAATGGTGGATAAAATTACTTACGTAGTAATATATTAACTTCATATATATATATATATATATATATATATATATATATATATATGAAGTTAATAAATTACCAATTTTGAGTAATTTTATCCACCATTAAGTCCATTATTGCACTTAATGGTGGATAAAATTACTCAAAATTGGTAATTTATTAACTTCATAAAGTCAGTGCAACGGAAAAACAATGGATAATATTAAATATCAGGAATATATATATATATATATATATATATATTTTAAAACAACATAGGTTATTCAAATACAGTAAACTCCGGATTATCCGGGGTCTGCCATTGTTTTACAAATATCCAATTTTTATTCCAATCAAATTCATTATTGTTTTCTTTTAACCACTCAACGAGGCACAATATCTGGTAAAACAACGATCATAAAAATAAACTAAGCTTTCTCAAATAACGCAAGGATAAAGGATAACTGTCTTGTTAGAGTGAATGAACCAGCTCGAGGTGGAAACAAACTACTGTTAAGTGACAATGACAAAATGCTTGGATGCTGGAAAACTTAATGTGTATCATAAGATTGTAAACAAATGTCAGCTAATCTCGGCTATAAATCGGCCAGGACTTGACATATGCATTATCCATATCTGTCATATACATTATCGATCTTTATGGCTTTGTGACACAAGTAGAAACAAACATTCTCAGTTGAACTTGTGGTTATTTTAGTAGTAGGTAGTTTAAATTTTTATGCCTTATTTTTATTTCTCTGTCTTTTTTATTAATTGTTATTTTTTCTTATGCAATATTTTATCATTTCTATTAGTTGATATTTTATGTAAATTTCCTTTTTTTATTGTAAACCGATAAATAAAACGACATTTTAATGTCTAATACACTGTTTTAATGTCACAAATAAACCTGTATATGGTAGAAATCAAATTTTTGAGATGAAAACAATGGACACAATAATTAGAGTAAGACGACTCTTCACTGTGCGACAAAATGGTTCTCAAGGAACTTAGATCGCATATTAAAGCTAAATCAATACTCACAAAAAACAGACGAAAGTGACAGATTTTTTTGTTAAAAAGTGAAAGTATTATGTGTAAAGGAAATTACATATGTACATACATACTTACTTTTGACATATACTTATGTATGTATTGTAAATACTTAGACATATAAATGTACATGTTATAATCAGTCAAATACATCGACAATTTAAATTATTTTCTGTATTTATTTTGTCCTCTGAAGATTATTTGTGAATTGCATTAACCGTGGTCATTATTTGTGTAACTGATGGTATAATAATCGATTATCGATCGTTTTGCGTATTCTTTGTTCATAGCAGATTATCCGGGGAATTCGGTTATCCAGCGTTGCCGGGCCACCCTATTCCACAGATAATCGTGAATTTACTGTACAAGAATATTATTTATTTATATCCAAAGCTTTTTGTTGGTAAACAGTACCAACATCATCAGGAAATATTCTGAATATTTGAATAACCTATGTTGTTTTAAATTATTAAACAAGAAAACATATTTTATATATCTATATCGTGATATTTCATGTTGTCCATTATTTTTCAGTTGTACTGAGTTTATGAAGCTATTATTACTTGTAAATAATTTTTTCCACCACTAAGTGCAATAATTTTACCTTGTGTGATGAGGCATCTTTCAGTCACTTGAACATTGTCGAATCACTGATGAATTTTTCTCTATTTTTATGTTGTTATTGTTCGGTCCATGATGTTGGTATTTGTTGATGTCATACACATTTCCTCTTAAACCACGTGTAAAATGTTTTTGAATAGTACGTCGACTGCATATGTTGTCAGTAGGTTCATTAAATTGTTGTGTATGTTTTTATAAATGTGGTAATTTTCTAGTGAGTTTAGTTGTATTGGGTTATTTATTTCAAGTATGGTTAGGTTATTTTCGTAATTTGTTATTTCATGTTTATGTGATATTAGGTGTGCTGCAACATTTGATACTTTTGTATTTTTATTTTTGAATGCTCTGTAATGTTCTTCAAATCTTATTTTAAATGATCTGGTCGTTTTCCCTATGTAAAATGCATTGCATTCGTTACATGTAATTTTGTAAACTCCTGATAGGTTATGTTTTTCTGTATTTGTTTTGTAGTTTGTGTTATTAAGATATTTTATTATTTTGTTGTTTGGTTTGTATATTGGAGTGTAGTATTCTTTGTTGTATATATTCGTTAGTTTTTCTATTTTGTTATTGGTGTATTTATATTTTAGGTAGATTTTTTTATTTTTATTTTTCTTAATGGTGGATAAAATTACTACAATAGTAATATATTAACTTCATAAAGTCAGTGCAACGGAAAAACAATGGATAACGTAAAATATCAAAAATAAATAAATAAATAAATAAATAAATAAATATATATATATATATATATATATATATATATATATATATATATATATATATATATATTTAGGTTAGTTTTGGTTGGTAAAGATTATTTAGATTTTTTGGACTAGGAGACTGACAGACTTACCTTGGTAAGAGTCCACTCTGTAGTCTTGAAATAGAAACAAATAAAAGCACTTAAACAATGATATATTTCAACCACACAGTGGTCTTTGTCAATCGAAGAGAAAACACAAAAAGAAATATGAGAGAATGAAATAAAATAAATATAAGTTGTAATCACAGATTGTGTAGAGTAGAAATCAAATGTCACAGATTAAAGATATATATATATATATATATATATATATATATATATATATATATATATATTATAGTTTATCGATGTGTGTGGTTGAACAACAATGATATATTTCAACCGTTGACTCTGATTATAGGGACAAGTAGAATGAAGGCTTGAATCTTATTTTTCAAAACAAATTATAAAGTGAAAGAGAGTAGAAGAAGAATTTAAAAGACTACTCGAACACTGTGTTTTAATAGGAATAATATACTACAGTAATAAAATAATTTTGAAAAATATCAATTTAAGTTTATATGTAACAACTGTGACATTTGATGAATTCCAAATAATAAGGTTAAAACCACTATTGTCATATGTCCAATTCTATCTATCTAATTTTTTAATAAACAATCATAAACCTTGTCTACAAATATTTACAAAACTTTTATGTACAATTCACTAACACAGTCAGCGTCTCTAAAAGGTTGCAATTATACTGGGATCTAAATCCTAAGACCTTATAACATTTCGTAGTGGGCATCACCCCCACTCTGCCCAGCGACCAGTTTAACCAATACCAGCGCTGCACTTTGGAACAAGATCACACCTACCACTGACCTATACGTAAAAGACCTGAATTTAATATTAATATACGAAACGATGTAAATATTGAACAAAACTATAATTGACATTAAGTAAAACAATAGTAATTATTGTTAATAATATCATTGTTGGTACTTACAACAGTAATTACAAACTTAAAGGATAGTGTCATGAATTTGGTCGTAACTAGGAGAATAAACTAGAACCAGAAATTGGGCCTTTATCAGCGCTCATTAACCAATCACCTTTAGTTTTAGCAATGAAAATAATTATCAAGTATTTCGGATGTGGGGGGGGGGGGGTTTGGATAGTTAAGAGTTCTACAGTTTTTTTCTTTTTAAGTTTTTATTCCCTTACAGGTTTAAGTTTCTGCTTCACTTATTGCTTAGTTATCTCTGTTTTCATTTTCAACAACCCTGTCTTCATTAATATTTGTAATAATTGCTTGTTTTCTTACAATTCTATTAAGTTTTATTTCAACAAATAAATTCGAAGTTATTTTGTCAGTATTTATTACGACTCACGGAGAAAATTCTCAACATTATAGATGTTTAATAGTTTATGCACATGATTAAAATTTTCATTTCTGTTTACAGCTGGAGATGGAAAGAAAGACAAAAAAGATGCGGATGCAATTAAAAAAATGGAAACTGATAAAGTAACAAAGTAAAGAAGTCTCTGACCCTGCATTCGCCCTCATTGTATTCTATCTCACAATAATAATAAACTTTTTTTCTATTTCGTTTGTTCTTAATTCACATGTTTAATGGACGTGTTCCTCACATTACTTTTTGTTTTGTTTTGACTTGAAAAAGACATTTTCACTTCTAAACCTAAGTATGAAATTTATTTTATTTATTATTTTTTGTGTGTTTAAAGGAACATTTTAATAATGTACGTTTAGTTTTATATTGGAATTTCTGGAACGTGATAACGAACAAACCAATCTTTGTGCATTAGTTATGTAGCATAGTTTAGGTTATAAGCAAGTTTCAGGTTTTCCTTTTCATGACTTAGCAGTTAATGGTTATTCAGTTTGCACTAAAACTATGTGCTTTACCCTTTACTTCATAACAAAGAAAAGAAAATTTTATTTTTAGATTAGCTTATTTAATTGTGTTAATTCCTATATTTTAGTCAAAATGTATAACTTGTATAATTTGAGAATAAATGTCTTCAGATTGTGAATTGTTGTAATGAAATATATCCTTGTAAAGTGAAATTCTGAACTGCAAGCTTGAACATGTATCTTCTGCGGGCTCGTTTTTCAAATTTTAATTTGATTGGTTGAATTAAATAATTTTTTTATTTTGCTAACTCAAGTTCCTGTATGAGTTAAAACACACTCATAAATGAAAGAAGGCTTGATGCGTAGAAATTTTTTTAAATACTCTCCCAACCTGCCTTTTTTGTTTTGTAACTCTTATTTGTGTCATCAATATTTGTTTTTTTTATTTTGATGAATACATCACATTAACAGATTTTTTGATAAATGATGGTGATAGCGATTGTAACACAAGAAAGAGTTGAAAGGGATATATCTCCAATCCTCATAAAGACGGACTGTTATTTAAATTATTAGCTAAACAAATATTTAAACTTAACCCAAAGATCACTCTAAACAAAGTTTTCATGGTGAGAGGTGTATCTGGAAAATAAGCTGTGCTGAGAAAAATATCTTTTCCAAAATTATATCAGAGTTACATAGTATTATTATTACAACAATGTTTTAATAAAATTTATCCAGTCACAGGAATTATTTCTGTTACAAAGTTTCAAAATTCAAAAGACTAATATTCTTTATATCTAAACTGATAATTTTTATCACTTTAATGAAATAATTTTTTTCAGAAGCTTTTTAAGTATGCAATTCAAGCGGGAAGACATAATTAAATGAGTAGTAGTTCTTTATTTGAATACTTTGATATAATGGCAGAAAACATTGAAAACCCTATGTAAGCCATCTCCATGCACTCTCCCTTCCAATGATGCTCTAACTCTGCTCTGCATTAAACAAACTATGTACAATTGTATATACATTGTTGTAAAGAACGATGTGACCATTATTAACATTATGGTTTAGAATCTAATTAATATACCTTTGGCTGCCACTGTTTGTCCCCATATTTCCTCTCACCTACATATCCAAACTAAAGCAAGAAAATTTCACTGGCAGCACTGTCTACTTTTGGAGGGATATGTAAAAGTGTTCTTTCTTTGGTGTTCTTCTATTTGATGCTTGTTGCTTAGTTATGTCTTTAATAATCAGATATACAACTTGTCAAGATCAGTATCACACCTAAGGACAAAAAAATAAAGGTATGGATGTGTATTACAAATATTTGTTCACATTATTGACTTATATATTTATTAAATTCAGAGAAATCAATATTGATGCCTACATGATTAAAAGTCAAGAGCACTAATAAATATTATGATTACGCACCCACATGCTCATGCTGTGTCCACTGGAGGGTAACCTCTTAAAAATAAAAGGGTTTTTTAAGCAAAAATGTGAAAAGTTTCAAAACTTTCCACTACACACTATTACATTGAGACAATACATAGGAACAAGGTATAACATTATGAGTTTCTTACTTTTAATGGTTTGGGAAATATTCACGTTTTATCGTAGTATTTAAATCTATCACATCTTGTGCTTTAAACTATCAGCTCCTAGAGTACAAACAATAGATACAATCTGTATACACTACTCTAATCTATGGTAATAACTGTGACCATTTTTTAGAGCAAATATATGATAATCAAGATAGCTCTTATAATACGAACAATAGATAAATTCTGCCAACACCATGCAAATCTATGGTCGATTCTGCGTTATTTAGGCTATTTAAATAAGAAATCTATTTTCTAAAGAAATTAACTAAAATCCCTGACCTATATAATAGTTCATGCACTTTTTAGAGCAAATATATGATAATTGTGATAGCTCTTATAATACTAATAATGGATCATATCTACGAACATAATGCGAATCTATGGTCGACTCTGTGTTATTTAACCTATTTAAAACAGAAATCAATTTTTTGTAGAAAACGCAAAATTCATGAACTTAGTTCATTCATTTTTTAGAGCAAATATATGATAATTGCGATAGCTCTTATAATACTAATAATTGATCAATTCTGCGTTATTTAATCTGTTTAAATGAGAAATCCATTTTTTGAAAAAGTCGCAAAATAAATTAACTATATAGTATATGAAATTTTTAGAGCAGAGATATAATAATTGTGATAGCTTTTATAATACTGATATTGACCATATCTGCGAAAACAATGCGAATCTATGGTCGATTCTGCATTATATAAGCTATTTAAATGAGAAATCCATTTTTTGTAGAAATGGCAAAATACATGAACCTGTAATTCATGCATTTTTTGAGCAAATATATGGTAATTGAAATAGCTCTTATAATACAAATAATTGATCAATTCTGCAAACACAATGCGAATCTATAGTCGATTCTGCGTTATTTAAATGAGAAATCCATTTTTTGTAAAAATCGCAAAATCCATGAAAATCTATTCATGTATATGAATTTTTTTAGAGCAAGTATATGATAATTGCGATAGCTCTTATAATAATGATAATTGATCATATCTACGGTCGAATCTGTGTTATTTAAGCTATTTAAATGAGAAATCCATTTTTTTTAGAAATCGCAAAATCCATGAACTTAAGAAGAGTTCATTTATTTTTTAGAGCAAATATATGATAATTGCGATAGCTCATAAAATACTAATAATTGATCATATCTGCGAACACAATGCGAATCTATTGTTGATTCTGTGTTATTTAAGCTATTTAAATGAGAAATCCATTTTTTGTAGAAATCACAAAATCCATAAACTAGTTCATGCATTATTCTGAGTTAAATATATGATAATTTCGAAGCTCTTATATTACTAATATTAGATCAATACTGTGAACACATTGCGAATCTATGAATGATAATGTGTGATTTATGCTATTTAAATGAGAAATCAAATTTTTTGTAGAAATCGCAAAATCCATGAACATTATTCAAAACATTTTTTAGATCAAATATATGATAATTGTGATAGCTCTTACAATACTAATAATTGATCATATCTGTGAACACAATGCGAATCTATGATCGATTCGGCGTTATTTAAGCTATTTAAATGAAAAATCCATTGTTTTTAGAAATCGCAAAATCCATAAACTATAGTATATGAATTTTGTAGAGCAAATATATGATAATTGCGATAGCTCTTATAATACTAATAATTGAACATATTTGCGAACACAATGCGAATCTACGGTCGATTCTGTGTTATTGAAGCTATTTAAATGAGAAATCCATTTTTTTTTTTAAATCGCGAAATCCATGAACTAGTATATGAATTTTTGGAGGAAATATATGATAATTGTGATAGCTCCTGTAATACTAATAATTGAACATATCTGTGAACGTAATGCGAATCTATGATTGATTCTGCGTTGTTTTTTAGCTATTTTAATGAGAAATTTTGTAGAAATCTCTAAGTTCATGAGTTAGAGTTCAAGGTTTTTTAGAGCAAATATGTGATAATTGCGATAGCTCTTATAATACAAATAATTGATCAGTTCTGCGAACTCAATGCGAATCTATGGTCTATTCTGTGTTATTTAGGCTATTTAAATGAGAAATCCATTTTTTGTAGAAATCGCAAAATTCATGAACTATATAGATAGTATATGAATTTTTTAGAGCAAATATATGATAATTACGATAGCTCTTTTAATAGTAATAATTTAACATATCTGCGAACACAATGCGAGTCTATGGTCGATTCTGTATTATTTAAGCTATTTAAATGAGAAATCCTTTTTTTGTTGAAATCACAAAATCCATGAACTAATAGTTCATGCATTTTTTAGAACAAATATATGTTAATCGTGACAGCTCATATATTACTAATAAATGAACATATCTGGAAACACAATGCTGATCTACGGTCGAATCAGTGTTATTTAAACTATTTAAATGAGAAATCCATTTTATGTAGAAATCTCAATATCCATGTTAATAGATATTAGTTAATGGATTTTTCAGAGCAATATATGATTAATGTGATGGCTCTTATAATACAAATAATTGATCAATTCCGCAAACACAATGCGAATGTATGGTCAAATCTGCGTTATGTAAGCTATTGAAATGAGAAATCCATTTTTTGTAAAAATCGCAAAATCCATGAACGTAATTTACCATGAACGTAGAGTAGGGCCTATATGTATTTTGTAGAGCAAATATATAATTGCGATAGCTCTTATAATACTAATAAATGAGCATATCTGCGAACACAATGTGAATCTATGGTCGATTCTGTGTTATTTAAGGTATTTAAATGAGATATCCATTTTTTGTACAAATCGCCAATTCTATGAACTTATAATTCATGCATTTGTTATAGAAAATATATGATAATTGTGATAGCTCCTATAATACTAATAATTGATCATATCGTCGAACACAATGCGAATCTGTTGTCGATCCTGCGTTATGTAAGCTATTGAAATGAGAAATCCATATTTTGTAATAATCGCAAAATCCATGAACTATAGTATATAAATGTTTTAGAGCAAATATATGATAGATGCGATATCTCTTAAAATACTAATAATTGATCATATCTGCAAACACAATGCAAATCTATGGACAATTCTGTGTTATTTAGGCTATTTTAATGAGAAATCCATTTTTTTTAGAAATCGCAAAATCCATGCGCTATTGAAGTTAACTATCCATGAACTAGTTCATTCATATTTTAGAGCAAATAATGATAATTGCGAAAGCTCTTATAATACTAATAAATTAGCACATCTGTGAACACAATGAGAATCTATGGTCGATTCTATGTTATCTAAGCTATTTAAAAGAGAAATCCTTTTTTATAGAAATTGCAAAATCCATAAACTATAGTTCATGCATTTGTTATAGCAAATATATGTTAATTGCGATAGCTCTTATAATACAAATAATTGATCAACTCTGGGAACACAATGCGAATCTATGGTCTAATATTTGTTATTTAGGCTATTTAAATGAGAGATCAATTTTATTGTAGAAATCGCAAAATCCATGAACTAATATCCAACTAATGTGTTGTTCATACATTTGTTATAGCAAATATACTATAGCTCTAATAATACTAATAATTGATCACATCTGCAAAAACAATGCAAAACTATGGAGGATTCTGTGTTATTTAAGCTATTAAAGTGAAAAATACTTTTTTTGTAGATATCGCAATCCATAAACTGTAGTTCATGCATTTTTTAGAGCGGATATATGATACTTGCGATAGCTCTTAGAATACAAATAATTGATCAATAAGGCGAACACAATGCGAATCTATGGTCGATTCTGCGTTGTTATAGCTATTTAAATGAGAAATCAATTTTTTGTAGAAATCGCAAAGTATATGAACTACTTTATAGTTCATGCACATTTTAGAGCAAATATGATAGATGCGATAGCTCTTATAAAACAAATAATTGATCAATTATGCGGGCACAATGCGAATGTATGGTCTAATCTGCGTTATATATGCTATTAAAATGAAAAATCCAGTTTTTGTAGAAATCTCAATATCCATGAACTTATAGTTCATGCATTTTTTAGAGCAAATATATGATAGATGCGATAGCTCTTATAATACAAATAATTGATCAATTATGCGAACACAATGCGAATGTATGGTCTAATCTGCGTTATTTAGGATATTTAAATGAGAAATTCAGCTTTAGAAGAAATCGTAAAACTCCGTGAACTATAGTTCATGCATATTTTAGAGTAAAAATATATCATTCTCGCTGTCTCTTGTAAAACAATAATTTAAAAAAATCCGGCAACATCATACTAATCTATGGTAAATTCTCTGTCACTTATGATTATTAAAAGAAATTATTTTTTTTTTGTAGAAATCGCAAAACTCCGTGAACTATATTTCATGCATATTTTAGAGCAAAATTATATCATTCTCGCTATCTCTTATAAAACAATATTTAGGTAAATTCTGTAAACACTTTGCGAATCTATGGTAGATTCTCTGTCACATATGATATTAAAAGAAATTCTTTTTTTTTGAAGAAATCGCAAAATTTCGTGAACTATAAGTTCATGCATATTTTAGAGTAAAAATTTATCATTCTCGCTATCTCCTATAAAACAATAATTAGATAAATTCTGCGAACACAATGCGAATCTATGGTCGATCCTGAGTAAATAAGCTATTTAAATAAGAATTCCAATTCTTAATATTGTAACATATAATGCAAGAAATTGCAAAAATCCATTAACTATAGGTCATGCATATTTTAGAGCAAAATTCATTCTCGATATCTCATGTAAAGCAATAATTAGATAAATTCTGCGAACACCATGCGAAGCTATCTATGCGATTCTCTGTCACTTATGATATGAAAAAAATTTCTATTTTTTGAAGAAATTGCAAAATTCCGTGAACTATAAGTTCATGCATATTTTAGAGTAAAAATTTATCATTCTCGCTATCTCTTATAAAACAATATTTAGGTAAATTCTGTAAACACTTTGCGAATCTATGGTAGATTCTCTGTCACATATGATATTAAAAGAAATTCTTTTTTTTTGAAGAAATCGCAAAATTTTGTGAACTATAAGTTCATGCATATTTTAGAGTAAAAATTTATCATTCTCGCTATCTCCTATAAAACAATAATTAGATAAATTCTGCGAACACAATGCGAATCTATGGTCGATCCTGAGTAAATAAGCTATTTAAATAAGAATTCCAATTCTTAATATTGTAACATATAATGCGAAGCTATCTATGCGATTCTCTGTCACTTATGATATGAAAAAAATTTCTATTTTTTGAAGAAATTGCAAAATTCCGTGAACTATAAGTTCATGCATATTTTAGAGTAAAAATATATCATTCTCGCTGTCTCTTGTGAAACAATAATTAGATAAATTCTGCGAACACCATGCAAATCTATTTATGTGATTCTCTGTCACTTATGATGAGAAAAAAATTTTTATTTTTTGAAGAAATCGCAAAATTCCGTGAACTATAAGTTCATACATATTTTAGAGTAAAAATATATCATTCTCGCTATCTCTTGTGAAACAATAATTAGATAAATTCTGCGAACACCATGCAAATCTATTTATGCGATTCTCTGTCACTTATGATGAGAAAAAATTTTTTATTTTTTGAAGAAATCGCAAAATTCCGTGAACTATAAGTTCATGCATATTTTAGAGTAAAAATATAGCATTTTCGCTATCTCTTGTGAAACAATAATTAGATAAATTCTGCGAACACCATGCGATTCTCTGTCACTTATGATATGAAAAAATGTCTATTTTTTGAAGAAATCGCAAAATTCCGTGAACTATAAGTTCATGCATATTTTAGAGTATAAATATATCATTCTCGCTATTTCTTGTGAAACAATAATTAGATAAATTCTGCGAACACAATGCGAATCTATGGTCAATTCTGAGTAAATAAGCTATTTAAATAAAAATTCAATTTTTTAAAAAAGAAATTGCAAAAATCCATGAACTATAAGTTCATGCATATTTCAGAGCAAACATATATCATTCTCGCTATCTCTTATAAAACAATAATTAGATAAATTCTGGGAACACCATACGAGCTTATGGTAGATTTTCTGTCACTTATGATATTTAAAAAAAATTCTATTTTTTGAAGAAATTGCAAAAATCCATGAACAAAATCCATGTTCATGCATATTTCAGAGCAAACATATATCATTCTCGCTATCTCTTATAAAACAATAATTAGATAAATTCTGGGAACACCATACGAGCTTATGGTAGATTTTCTGTCACTTATGATATTTAAAAAAAATTCTATTTTTTGAAGAAATTGCAAAAATCCATGAACAAAATCCATGTTCATGCATATTTCAGAGCAAACATATATCATTCTCGCTATCTCTTATAAAACAATAATTAGATAAATTCTGGGAACACCATACGAGCTTATGGTAGATTTTCTGTCACTTATGATATTTTAAAAAAATTCTATTTTTTGAAGAAATTGCAAAAATCCATGAACAAAATCCATGTTCATGCATATTTTAGAGCAAACATATATCATTCTCGCTATCTCTTGTAAAACAATAATTAGATAAATTCTGCGAACACCATGCAAATCTATTTATGCGATTCTCTGTCACTTATGATGAGAAAAAAATTTTTATTTTTTGAAGAAATCGCAAAATTCCGTGAACTATAAGTTCATGCATATTTTAGAGTAAAAATATAGCATTTTCGCTATCTCTTGTGAAACAATAATTAGATAAATTCTGCGAACACCATGCGAAGCTATCTATGCGATTCTCTGTCACTTATGATATGAAAAAATGTCTATTTTTTGAAGAAATCGCAAAATTCCTGCATATTTTAGAGTATAAATATATCATTCTCGCTATCTCTTGTGAAACAATAATTAGATAAATTCTGCGAACACAATGCGAATCTATGGTCAATTCTGAGTAAATAAGCTATTTAAATAAAAATTCAATTTTTTAAAAAAGAAATTGCAAAAATCCATGAACTATAAGTTCATGCATATTTCAGAGCAAACATATATCATTCTCGCTATCTCTTATAAAACAATAATTAGATAAATTCTGGGAACACCATACGAGCTTATGGTAGATTTTCTGTCACTTATGATATTTAAAAAAAATTCTATTTTTTGAAGAAATTGCAAAAATCCATGAACAAAATCCATGTTCATGCATATTTCAGAGCAAACATATATCATTCTCGCTATCTCTTATAAAACAATAATTAGATAAATTCTGGGAACACCATACGAGCTTATGGTAGATTTTCTGTCACTTATGATATTTAAAAAAAATTCTATTTTTTGAAGAAATTGCAAAATTCCGTGAGCTATAGTCATGCATATTTTAGAGTAAAATTTTATCACTCTCTCTATCTCTTATACTGTTGTATTTACTTACTAAATTCTGCGAACACAATGCGAATCTATGGTCGATCCTGAGTAAATAAGCTATTTAAATAAAAATTCCATTTTTTGAAGATATCGCAAAAATTAATGAAATATATTTCATGCATTATTTAGAGCATTGGTGAATCGCATTCCTACCGAACGTTCAAGTTACTACAGACTTGTATGGTAAATTACATCACGTGTGGTTAATATAATAGATTTAGGTGGTCAAGTAAATGTGGTGAGAATAGAAACAGGTGAGCGTAAGAGGTGATGGCTTATAAATCTTCAGCTGTGTTACGTAAACAAGTGTGGGAAGGTTCGCCTTTTTGCTTCAGAACAGTTTTCATTCAGAGACCTTGTGATGTACGAGTATACAACTCTTTTTAGGAAATCACAAGGGAAAGTTTGTACATCAGCCTCTCTTCAGTTAAAGGAACACATGTCTATTACTGGTTTTGACGTCACCATATTTGACAGAGTAAAGGTCACATTTTTTAAGCTGGTACTTGGGGGATGGGGTCTCGGCAAGAGGCCGAGGAAGACGGGAGGGTAGAGGGTTTGCAGGTAATTCTAAAAAAACATCGACCCTTGGTATTCCGCTAACTTCAAGGTTCAACTCATTATTTTGTTACTTATTACTTTTTATTGTATAGGATAAATAACAAGAAATTTAAATAGGGCGTTCACAGAAGCGTACTAATGGGGTTGCCTAATTTGCTGCGGGAAGCATTTATAGTCGCGATTAAAGATGATCACAGTGCCTGATGTTTTCTAGACAATGAGTACACAATTTCTGCCTACACCCAAGTGGCGGGTTGTAATATTTGATCTATATTTGCCGTACCTTGTCAATCAGAATAGATATATTCTGACGTTTTCATCATCCCGTTTGACTAAGTTACGTATAGTGCGAACCATTTAACCGCCCACTTAGCCTTGAGAAATCGAAGTAAGCGAGACGGGAGGCAGAGGGCTGCGTTGAGCCAGTATAAATACTTTCCTACAAACATGATAAGGATTGACAACACACTGACTTGCAAGAAACGGTCAGTATTAGATAAATTCGGTGATAAATTAGCTTCGGTATAAAATAAATAATTTTGGACTATGAGTAATTATATCGGATGCAGAAGTTGTTGATGTATAGAGCATTCTGAAAATGTAAGATGTTTTCAGAAGTGGTAGTACACGAGAAATCTAATGCGATCTCTCAAGGCTAAGTGCAAGGCTACAAGGTCCACACTATACGTGTCTTCTGCAGGCTCAAGGTGGAAGGTAGCCTCTCCTACTTCAAGGGACAGAACTGCCCATACGGATTATTTAATTCTTACAAGGTATATGTGTCGGGTTGTGCGGCTTCCCCACCCTTTAAGGGTTCCCTGGAACTACTTAGGACTTGCCTTCGTGGAGCTTCCTTATACACATAGAGAACCTTGCACTTTCTTCCTCCAGAGAATATCTTTTGATGTTTTCACACAAATACTGGCTTCCCAAAATGAATGCTAGCAGAACACACGATTAATAAAAAGCAATTAACCTAATTAAAAATAAATAAAATCCCATAAGCTACCAAAACATTTTATTTATGTCATGATGTTAATTTCGTAATACATCATGTCTAGAGACTTGTAGTAATTTCCTCTGAAGATGATTGCTTTGCCACCGAGATGTACATTGGGACATAAATATAATGTTTTCATTGCTCAAGAGGTTTTATTTATTTATATAAATATTACACTACATATGATCCAAGGTATTAAAAATTAACCTAGTATTAAATTTATTATAGCTCAGCTAGCGAGAAAAACTATAGGTATTAAAAGTTCAATCAAAATCTAACAACACATTGGATTATTAATACAGACTTGTTTCGACGACGATGACGCCTTCATATAGCATTGGCTTACACTAGCACGTTAGTGTTAACCAACCATACTGTATAATTAGTAGTTAGTGTTGTCGAGTCATGGAAACTAGTATGTATTACTAAACTAGTGTGTAATGAGATTTTGAGTGAATTGTTTCAACCTTTACCGTTGTGAAGAATTAATTTGTGATCCTGCAAAACCAAAGGAGGGGTTTCTAGTTTAAAGGGGATTTAATAAAAGCTATTGGAGATTTTTTTGTAACGTTTTCGAATGGGAGAAGATTGCTTAACCTACGATCGTTCCCGCTGTTAAGTTGAATCTAAAAATTTTACTATTTTAAAATAAAACCGTTAGGTTTGAGGTTAGAATTTTGTAATTCTAGTCATTCTTCTAGTCTGTTGATCTGAGTGGACAGAAATACTTAGGTGAAAGTTAAAATTCCCACAGTCGGCGGGGGAGGGGGTGGTTAAGTCCAATCTAGCTGCGGGACCGATCGCATGTGTTTTTTTTTAGAAATTGTTTTGACTTATTCTAGTAAAGGGGTTTTACTTGCTTATAGTGTTTTGTAAGGTGATATTATTCGGATTTTGTGTTATGTTTTATTGTAATAACATTACAGTAATATATTTTATTGTAATAATATTCAATGTTATTTATGTACGACGTCATGGAAAATTATTTAAAGATTTTGCCGTAGCTTGATGAAAGTGATAAAGAAAATTTCAATGATTTACAAGACGTCACACTAGAACAATCTTATGCTTCCAGGGAACATTTTAGTGACCACAGATCTGATTTAGAAAATGACGGTCATAAATTATGTGTGGAAACAGAGGAAATGCTGCATCCATTCCTTGTTTATTGACGTAACTGTTGACCGTTAACTGTGTTTTGTGGACAGGTATAAATAATGCACAAAAAGTCTTTCACTCAAACACTGATAACATCTTGATCAGGCGAACTTTTACTACTCAACAAGGGAAACAATAGCTCCTCATCTATTGAGACGAGCACCAATCAACAGTCTACCAATACCCTTGAAACAGAAGATAAAAAGAAATACTGGAATTGAATCAAATACTCGTCCAGTGAGACTTGCCGATGAAAAAGTTTGCTGTAAATACTGTCCTGTAAGAACAAACCCAATTCCTCCAGATCCTTTGCAACAAATGCGGCAACGCAGTCAGAGTGGTTCGTGGTTATAGTCTATCCATTTTGGGAAGGCGGGTAAAAGATTAAGTCACCGCCTAAGCTCCCAACAATAGCTTGGGTCAGGCGCTCGGCGGCCGGCCGCCCGCGCTAATGAGGTGTAAAAAGCACTCCACTCCAAAATATTATCACATAAAAGTAAGCGTATTTTTTAATTTTTCATTACAGTTTTGATGTCTACGTGTGATTTCATGAAAAACTAGTCCAAACACGACGGAGTTATGTCAATTAGTAAAATTAGTGGTTACAAAAAATTGTAGTGAGTACAATTTTACTAATTGACATAACTCCGTCGTGTTTGGACTAGTTTTTCATGAAATCACACGTAGACATCAAAACTGTAATAAAAAATTAAAAAATACGCTTACTTTTATGTGATAATATTTTGGAGTGGAGTGCTTTTTACGCCTCATTAGCGCGGGCGGCCGGCCGCCGAGCGCCTGACCCAAGCTATTGTTGGGAGCTCGGGCGGTGACTTAATCTTTTACCCGCCTTCCCAAAATGGATAGACTATAGTAACAAACTTTACGAATGGGCGCTGATGATTAAATATACTAGAAAACTGTTATCATTTGTAACACTTATAGCATATGCCGGAAAAATATTCAAGAGTATGTTTAATAATGTATTGTATAGTAGAATATTAATTACTAGTTTTGTTATAAGTGATTTAATTTAGCAAAATCATTAATTATAATATTATATTTCCAAATTAGTAGTTTTTATTACCATATTTAAAACATGTATCTTCGGTGATTGGAATTAGCAAAACTTACCGCATAAAACGGAATAAAGAGGAAATGACATATGTTAGATTGAACCTAACTCGGGACCGATTACGTGATTTTTTAGCGCGACTGATGGCGAGTTAAAAGGAAAAGATTGAACACAGTTTAGTTGATGATCTGGTTTGGTCGCTGTGCGAGTAGGGATCAAATGCCTAGAAAGGGCTTCATAGCCTAGATTCTTCTGAAAAATGAAACCTTCATCGATGAAAATCTTGAAGGTAATTTGGATGAGGTTGTGATGAACGCAGAATCAACAATGTCTATCAACAAAATTATTACTGGATATTATAGAAATTTTAAAAATCTTCGAAATGGAAAAAGCTAAATTCAGTAAGATTCTTTAACAATAACGGGCTACAGACAAGTGTTTCATTTGAAGAAAATAATGAAATAATTTTAATTACAGTTCCGTTTTACAATGCACAAGTTTTTCACTTACGGACCTGCAATAATCATCACCCAGACAGCAGCAGTAACTAATTGTGTATTACACTATCGATACAGTTTATGCCATCAACCAACGTTCATAAATCGATATAATAGCCAACTTGCGTATCTGAATACATAAGCATTGTGTAGCTGTATTAATTGGACGCTGAAAATGAAATTACCCCCACCCCTCGACCGCCTGTTGCACGATCAGGGTTTCCCAGATGCACCCTGTAGTTGGAAACGTCTCCGGTAGAGTGCGCTGACGTCACCCGATCCTACAGGTGCGTCAGTCCGCCGCGGGTGTGTGCCAACGCAACTCTTTTGGGATTACTTATTACTTTATAATTTTGTTTAGAGTTTGGTAAGTTAAATGTTCACAATTTAAAAATCATATATTATATTTAGTTTATTAAAAACTAATTAAAATTTTTACGGAATTTATTTTGTAGTGGAAACATGGGCGGGGGCTTGCATGGAAAATTAATTTATTTAAAAACAAATTTCTGATAATTTGTAAAGGTATTTGTAAAAATTTTAATACACAGTTTAAACAATAATTTTATTTGTTTTTCAAAATACAGGAAAACTATTTCCACTAGCATTACTAAAATCGTAAGTCTAAGACAAGAAGTCATGTTACTATAAAACATTTTGTATATATATATATATATATATATATATATATATATATATATATATAATATAAACAGCGTTTTGAAGTTAAATCAAATAAACACATAAATGTCGCCTCTTGTTAACCTTATTACAAAAGATTTTACCCCAAAAAATGATGTAATAAATTACTAAACGAGTTCAGTATTATTTATTTTTGTTTTGAAAACAACTACTCAAACATGAAATAATGGAATGCAAATACACATTTATTTGAAATAAATGTATAAGGCAGTTCGAATATTGAAAATATACTTAAACATTAACAAGAGCACAGTGGTACATTATATTGCATAAAAATATTGGAAACAACCCCAACACCACAAAAATAACTGATGTTACAAGTTACCTAAGAATGAACGCTTATGTACATTTCGATGACCATGTCCTCATCATCAGACAATCATGTCATCATATTAGAAAATTACAATCTAGCAAACAAGAAGTTACCTAGTCAGTCTAGTTTGTAACGCGTTGTTTGATAGATTGGAAGACCCTCTGATGATGATTACATTGTCATCGAAACGTACACAGAGGTTTAATGTAATACTGGCTACTTGTATTATCAGTTATTTTTTATTATGTTTGTAGTATTTTTTTTTTTTTTTTTTTTTTTTTTTTTTTTTTTTTTTTTTTTTTTTTTTTTTTTTTTTTATTAACGACGAGAATGCTTTATGCACAGAGTGTGGGACTCCTCTCGATACTGCACTAGGCTCTACATCTGAAAGTTTACCCACTAAACTCGTCACCCTCCAGGCAGATTTCCACCCCGGAACCGCCGAAGCATTACTTCAGGGTGGTGCATGTTTGTAGTATTAGGGTTGTTTCCAATATTTGTATTGTAAAAAATTCTTGCTTTGTTTATATTTTTTGTTTTTTGTGTTTTGAACTGTTCAAATACTAATTTTATATTTCCATAAAAACATTTTATATTTTCTAAAAATAAAGTCCCAATCGCCCTAGATATCTAACTAATCCACCATTACTTTCAATGTAAAATATTTCCATTATTGTGTCCCAATATTCTGATAATTTATTATCTATTTCAATTATTATTTCTTACTTAAATTTTCACTTTTGCAAATTTCATTGTTTGTCTCTTAACGAATAAAAATTAAATAGTTTTTAAACATAACGAAAATATATTTTAGAGTTAAAAGTAAAATATTATATCTATACAGGAACATGTTTGCTCTGGAAGCTAAACCAGGGACTCGAAATCACTGGAATATTATATCTATACACGAACATGTTTGCTCTGGAAGCTAAACCAGGGACTCGAAATCACTGGAATATTATATCTATACACGAACATGTTTGCTCTGGAAACTAAACAGGGACTCGAAATCACTGGAATATTATATCTATACACGAACATGTTTGCTCTGGAAGCTAAACCAGGGACTCGAAATCACTGGAATATTATATCTATACACGAACATGTTTGCTCTGGAAACTAAACAGGGACTCGAAATCACTGGAATATTATATCTATACACGAACATGTTTGCACTGGAAGCTAAACCAGGGACTCGAAATCACTGGAATATTATATCTATACACGAACATGTTTGCTCTGGAAACTAAACAGGGACTCGAAATCACTGGAATATTATATCTATACACGAACATGTTTGCTCTGGAAGCTAAACCAGGGACTCGAAATCACTGGAATATTATATCTATACACGAACATGTTTGCTCTGGAAGCTAAACAGGGACTCGAAATCACTGGAATATTATATCTATACACGAACATGTTTGCTCTGGAAGCTAAACCAGGGACTCGAAATCACTGGAATATTATATCTATACACGAACATGTTTGCTCTGGAAGCTAAACCAGGGACTCGAAATCACTGGAATATTATATCTATATACGAACATGTTTGCTCTGGAAGCTAAACCAGGGACTCGAAATCACTGGAATATTATATCTATACAGGAACATGTTTGCTCTGGAAGCTAAACCAGGGACTCGAAATCACTGGAATATTATATCTATACACGAACATGTTTGCTCTGGAAGCTAAACCAGGGACTCGAAATCACTGGAATATTATATCTATACACGAACATGTTTGCTCTGGAAGCTAAACAGGGACTCGAAATCACTGGAATATTATATCTATACACGAACATGTTTGCTCTGGAAGCTAAACCAGGGACTCGAAATCACTGGAATATTATATCTATACAGGAACATGTTTGCTCTGGAAGCTAAACCAGGGACTCGAAATCACTGGAATATTATATCTATACACGAACATGTTTGCTCTGGAAGCTAAACCAGGGACTCGAAATCACTGGAATATTATATCTATATACGAACATGTTTGCTCTGGAAGCTAAACAGGGACTCGAAATCACTGGAATATTATATCTATACACGAACATGTTTGCTCTGGAAGCTAAACCAGGGACTCGAAATCACTGGAATATTATATCTATACAGGAACATGTTTGCTCTGGAAGCTAAACCAGGGACTCGAAATCACTGGAATATTATATCTATACACGAACATGTTTGCTCTGGAAGCTAAACCAGGGACTCGAAATCACTGGAATATTATATCTATACACGAACATGTTTGCTCTGGAAGCTAAACAGGGACTCGAAATCACTGGAATATTATATCTATATACGAACATGTTTGCTCTGGAAGCTAAACCAGGGACTCGAAATCACTGGAATATTATATCTATACAGGAACATGTTTGCTCTGGAAGCTAAACCAGGGACTCGAAATCACTGGAATATTATATCTATACACGAACATGTTTGCTCTGGAAGCTAAACCAGGGACTCGAAATCACTGGAATATTATATCTATACACGAACATGTTTGCTCTGGAAGCTAAACAGGGACTCGAAATCACTGGAATATTATATCTATACACGAACATGTTTGCTCTGGAAGCTAAACCAGGGACTCGAAATCACTGGAATATTATATCTATACACGAACATGTTTGCTCTGGAAGCTAAACCAGGGACTCGAAATCACTGGAATATTATATCTATATACGAACATGTTTGCTCTGGAAGCTAAACCAGGGACTCGAAATCACTGGAATATTATATCTATACAGGAACATGTTTGCTCTGGAAGCTAAACCAGGGACTCGAAATCACTGGAATATTATATCTATACACGAACATGTTTGCTCTGGAAGCTAAACCAGGGACTCGAAATCACTGGAATATTATATCTATACACGAACATGTTTGCTCTGGAAGCTAAACAGGGACTCGAAATCACTGGAATATTATATCTATACACGAACATGTTTGCTCTGGAAGCTAAACCAGGGACTCGAAATCACTGGAATATTATATCTATACACGAACATGTTTGCTCTGGAAGCTAAACAGGGACTCGAAATCACTGGAATATTATATCTATACACGAACATGTTTGCTCTGGAAGCTAAACCAGGGACTCGAAATCACTGGAATATTATATCTATACACGAACATGTTTGCTCTGGAAGCTAAACAGGGACTCGAAATCACTGGAATATTATATCTATACACGAACATGTTTGCTCTGGAAGCTAAACCAGGGACTCGAAATCACTGGAATATTATATCTATACACGAACATGTTTGCTCTGGAAGCTAAACAGGGACTCGAAATCACTGGAATATTATATCTATACACGAACATGTTTGCTCTGGAAGCTAAACCAGGGACTCGAAATCACTGGAATATTATATCTATACACGAACATGTTTGCTCTGGAAGCTAAACAGGGACTCGAAATCACTGGAATATTATATCTATACACGAACATGTTTGCTCTGGAAGCTAAACCAGGGACTCGAAATCACTGGAATATTATATCTATACACGAACATGTTTGCTCTGGAAGCTAAACAGGGACTCGAAATCACTGGAATATTATATCTATACACGAACATGTTTGCTCTGGAAGCTAAACCAGGGACTCGAAATCACTGGAATATTATATCTATACACGAACATGTTTGCTCTGGAAGCTAAACCAGGGACTCGAAATCACTGGAATATTATATCTATACACGAACATGTTTGCTCTGGAAGCTAAACAGGGACTCGAAATCACTGGAATATTATATCTATACACGAACATGTTTGCTCTGGAAGCTAAACAGGGACTCGAAATCACTGGAATATTATATTTATACACGAACATGTTTGCTCTATAAATGTATCCTTTGGACTAATTCTTCCAAGTGTGCTACTGACCACTAATATTCAAGCAAATAGGAACATAAGATACCTTGTTGCACAAACGAACATTTGTTCCACCACATAACCATAACATAAAACCAACTGTTTTATGAAATCATATGCTATAACTTATTTTGAGCCAAATGAAACGAAACAGGTATTTTGCTTTTCCTCCCATATAAAGGTAAAATTAATTAATTTTAAATTTAATGGTTGAATTAATATTCGAAAAAACTTTTAACACCAAGTGTCATCCACTACAAGTTTAAGAAATGTATTTTAACGTGAATGGATGAGTAAAAAGTATTTTATTAACGAAAAAACTTGTACAAGATATATATATATATATATATATATATATATATATATATATATATATATAAAAGGAGAATGTAAACTAATAGGAGGAATTGAACTAAAATATATCTAACACACACACACACACACACACACACACACCACACACACACACACACACACATCCACACACACACACACACACACACACACACACACACACACACACACACACACACACACACACACACACACACACACACACACACACACACACACACACACACACACACACACACACACACACACACACACACACACACACACAAAACACACACCACACACAAACACACACACACACAAAGTTACTAGTGGTCCTCAAGTGAGAGACTTAATATTATTTAATATATATTTATATTTTTATAATATATATATATATATATATATATATATATAATATTTTTAATATTTTATAATATATAGAATACTACGAGTATGTTTTATATATATTTATAATAATAATAATAATAATCAAATATATATTTAGTTCCTTTTGCCCTTAAGAAGCTTTAAATAAGTAAAGCTGTAGGAGGAGAGGGGGAGCTGTAATAAAGGTTAAAGCTTTACTGAGCCGAGAGTAGTAAAGTCGTAACGTTAAGGGAGAGGTGAGCCCCGCGTCACCTCCACCCTTTCCTAATTAATTAAACACCAATAATATATATATATATATATACACCGAGCATTAGAGACACGAATCCTCAGGGATTCTACCGTCACTACCATTCTAAATGTCTACGTTCCTACAAGTTTTATGATTCTGTTACATTAGCTATCGGTCCATTGCCTTAGCGTTAGAAAAACACTTTAGACAAGAACAATATTTTATATGCGTTCAGAAATACAACTTATCAAGCTAGCGACGGTAAACACGGACGTACGTACGTAACCTCATTCCATTACGCACTTCCAACACTCGTGATATCACCTAGGGAAATGTGACCTCCAAGGCTGGCATGGTTTCAGCCTCTACACTATCTATCTATAGTTAAATCTTTTCTCCACAGCTCTGTGAGAAACGGACCTTGCGCATAGTTTTCGCGCAATATATAATACAGTCCTCTGACATTTCGAGCATTTGTACAGTAACAACGCCAAAAGCATCGGAATCTACGAGCGGAGGACGCACAGAGAATATGCTTGCATAGATATGGCAAAACTTAACACATCTGCAAACCACTCTGTAAGGAGATAAATGTATACACAAACATCGGCTATATTAGTCGTCTCAAAACCCTAAAGCACAAACAAATACAATCGTCTGGGCCTCAACGTGCCGTTACAAATGTTTCCTTGAAACGACGAAACAGACCCTCGTTTAAGAAATGGCGTCGGTACGTTCAGTAGTTCTGAGCCATCAGCGTAATATCGCTGTAAACTACTTTTGTCTTTGTCCACGAAATATAACTCTAAATTCCAAAGACTCGTACTACGGGAAAGAAAGGGTTTCAAAATAACAACATAAAACATTTCTCTTCGATTCGACGTCTTCTGAATTGTCGCCTCAAAGTACGCCAAGGTCTTATCGCACTCTACGAATACATTATTAATAAATAAATATAGAGTATACTCTCGATAATTCGAGGTTCATGGGACCGACAACCCTCGAATTACCAAAACTTTGGATTACACGGAAGTAAGTTCCCGTGCATTAGAAACGATACGCGTTTTAATGAACATTAATAACATGAACACTTCATGGAAGCCCTACTCATTTCCTTCATCAGGAAATCATTTCGAGACTCTACTGTATATATATATATATATATATATATATATATATATATATATATATATATATACAGTAGTTACATAATTATTTTTCTGAAGATGCTGGTACTGTTTTATCGGCGAAAAGCTTTGATAATATATGCATTAAAAGTATTCTTGTGTTTGAAATATTTTTAATTTATTAACTATAATACAAGAAAACATATCACGATATTAAAATAATATTTTGCCTTATTAGGCTATTGGTGTTGTGAATATGTTCTATACAGAGGTTAGTTCTATTAGTAATACATCTTTAACAAAAGATTTAAATTTATATCAGAAACATAAAATTCAATTAATGAAAACTAATTGTAATATATTATTTAACAAACAATGTATTATTAATAATATTGTTCCTAAATATGCACGAATTAATATTAAAAATAAAAGTAATATAGCACAAAAAACATGTAAACAGGCAGAAAGTTTGTGGGTTAGAAATGAAATCAAATTTTTATATAAGAAGCAAAATGAAATAACTATGGAACTTTATAAATTACATTTAAAAATAGCATTTGTTGTGGATAAAACAAAATGGGAAAAAATTAATAAAATTAATAGCCTTTTGTTTAAATATAGACAAAGACAAATGAACACTTTAACCAAAAAACTAGATATATTAAAAATGAACAAAGATAAAAATACTGAAGTAACAACATCATAAGTTTCTCCCCAATTTTGTTAATTTAACAAATACAATATTTAGCCAAAATGAAATATTTTTAATATAAACATTATTTATATATAAATAAAATATATATATATATATATATATATATATATATATATATATGTATGTATGTGTGTGTTTGTGTGTTTGTATGTGCGCAAGCGCGCGCGTATGTGTGTTTGTTTGTGTGTGTGTGTGTGTGTGTGTGTGTGTGTGTGTGTGTGTGTGATGTGTGTGTGTGTGTGTGTGTGTGTGTGTGTGTGTGTGTGTGATGTGTGTTTGTGTGTGTGTGTGTGTGTGTGTGTTTGTGTGTGTGTGTGTGTGTGTGTGTGTGTGTGTGTGTGTGTGTGTGTGTGTGTGTGTGTGTATGTGTGTGTGTGTATTTGTGATATATATCACTTCAATATATTGTACTTAAAAAAACAATTTTATGTGGTATATTTCAAGAAATACTTTTCGAATCGACTTTCGAGAACTAATAATTTTGTGCTCTTATTATCAAGTTTATTCAGAAGACTCACGTTATCTTGTAGCAGGCTGTTATATTGGATTTACATTTTCATGTGGTATGATGGTGCTTTGACATTCTCCACATTAAAAACACACACATCTAATACAAAAAAAAGTAAAGAAGGCCCTAAAAATAACAATCAGGGAACAACTGCAAATTTATAAACACAAAAGTAATAGAATAAAAAAACAAGTACAACTAATATACAGAAATAGGTTGAGTAGCTTGAAAGACAAAATTAACCTCAAGACAAACAAAAGCTAGCCTACAGTGGAGTGTAACCGAAAATAGAACAGTACCGTTATATCACATGATAATGAAATTTCCACATACCTGCCTACTACAAGATTCCGTCATTCTCAGAATAAGCTTGAGAATTACAGCACGGAATTAATAGTTCTCGAAAGTCGACTCGCAAATATACCAAGGAAGGTTCTTGTTTAGTTACATTAAAGTATAAGTGATAGGCGAATGCAAGATCACAGTGTTGCAAAGTTAAATATATATATATATATATATAAAAGACGAATAAATAATGTGTAATAAAAAGATAGGTTCATAAACGTTCCCTAAGTTTACACCCCTCTTACTTAGACGTTACGACTCCGGGTAAGGGGGTGGAGATGCAAATGTCAAAGCAGTAAAAAGATTATAAAGACATGAACAAATTAATTACAGAGAAAAAAGGATCAGTAGGTAAAATTATTACAGAAATGAACCCCTTCTTCGTAGGTCACGTGGGTAGGACTTAGACGTTACGACTCCGGGTAAGGGGGTGGAGATGCAAATGTCAAAGCAGTAAAAAGATTATAAAGACATGAACAAATTAATTACAGAGAAAAAAGGATCAGTAGGTAAAATTATTACAGAAATGAACCCCTTCTTCGTAGGTCACGTGGGTAGGACTTAGACGTTACGACTCCGGGTAAGGGGGTGGAGATGCAAATGTCAAAGCAGTAAAAAGATTATAAAGACATGAACAAATTAATTACAGAGAAAAAAGGATCAGTAGGTAAAATTATTACAGAAATGAACCCCTTCTTCGTAGGTCTCGTGGGTAGGACTTAGACGTTACGACTCCGGGCAAGGGGGTGGAGATGCAAATGTCAAAGCAGTAAAAAGATTATAAAGACATGAACAAATTAATTACAGAGAAAAAAGGATCAGTAGGTAAAATTATTACAGAAATGAACCCCTTCTTCGTAGGTCACGTGGGTAGGACTTAGACGTTACGACTCCGGGTAAGAGGGTGGAGATGCAAATGTCAAAGCAGTAAAAAGATTATAAAGACATGAACAAATTAATTACAGAGAAAAAAGGATCAGTAGGTAAAATTATTACAGAAATGAACCCCTTCTTCGTAGGTCACGTGGGCAGGACTTAGACGTTACGACTCCGCGTAAGGGGGTGGAGATGCAAATGTCAAAGCAGTAAAAAGATTATAAAGACATGAACAAATTAATTACAGAGAAAAAAGGATCAGTAGGTAAAATTATTACAGAAATGAACCCCTTCTTCGTAGGTCACGTGGGCAGGACTTAGACGTTACGACTCCGGGTAAGGGGGTGGAGATGCAAATGTCAAAGCAGTAAAAAGATTATAAAGACATGAACAAATTAATTACAGAGAAAAAAGGATCAGTAGGTAAAATTATTACAGAAATGAACCCCTTCTTCGTAGGTCACGTGGGTAGGACTTAGACGTTACGACTCCGGGTAAGGGGGTGGAGATGCAAATGTCAAAGCAGTAAAAAGATTATAAAGACATGAACAAATTAATTACAGAGAAAAAAGGATCAGTAGGTAAAATTATTACAGAAATGAACCCCTTCTTCGTAGGTCACGTGGGTAGGACTTAGACGTTACGACTCCGGGTAAGGGGGTGGAGATGCAAATGTCAAAGCAGTAAAAAGATTATAAAGACATGAACAAATTAATTACAGAGAAAAAAGGATCAGTAGGTAAAATTATTACAGAAATGAACCCCTTCTTCGTAGGTCTCGTGGGTAGGACTTAGACGTTACGACTCCGGGTAAGGGGGTGGAGATGCAAATGTCAAAGCAGTAAAAAGATTATAAAGACATGAACAAATTAATTACAGAGAAAAAAGGATCAGTAGGTAAAATTATTACAGAAATGAACCCCTTCTTCGTAGGTCACGTGGGCAGGACTTAGACGTTACGACTCCGGGTAAGGGGGTGGAGATGCAAATGTCAAAGCAGTAAAAAGATTATAAAGACATGAACAAATTAATTACAGAGAAAAAAGGATCAGTAGGTAAAATTATTACAGAAATGAACCCCTTCTTCGTAGGTCACGTGGGCAGGACTTAGACGTTACGACTCCGGGTAAGGGGGTGGAGATGCAAATGTCAAAGCAGTAAAAAGATTATAAAGACATGAACAAATTAATTACAGAGAAAAAATTATCAGTAGGTAAAATTATTACAGAAATGAACCCCTTCTTCGTAGGTCACGTGGGTAGGACTTAGACGTTACGACTCCGGGTAAGGGGGTGGAGATGCAAATGTCAAAGCAGTAAAAAGATTATAAAGACATGAACAAATTAATTACAGAGAAAAAAGGATCAGTAGGTAAAATTATTACAGAAATGAACCCCTTCTTCGTAGGTCTCGTGGGTAGGACTTAGACGTTACGACTCCGGGTAAGGGGGTGGAGATGCAAATGTCAAAGCAGTAAAAAGATTATAAAGACATGAACAAATTAATTACAGAGAAAAAAGGATCAGTAGGTAAAATTATTACAGAAATGAACCCCTTCTTCGTAGGTCACGTGGGCAGGACTTAGACGTTACGACTCCGGGTAAGGGGGTGGAGATGCAAATGTCAAAGCAGTAAAAAGATTATAAAGACATGAACAAATTAATTACAGAGAAAAAAGGATCAGTAGGTAAAATTATTACAGAAATGAACCCCTTCTTCGTAGGTCACGTGGGTAGGACTTAGACGTTACGACTCCGGGTAAGGGGGTGGAGATGCAAATGTCAAAGCAGTAAAAAGATTATAAAGACATGAACAAATTAATTACAGAGAAAAAAGGATCAGTAGGTAAAATTATTACAGAAATGAACCCCTTCTTCGTAGGTCTCGTGGGTAGGACTTAGACGTTACGACTCCGGGTAAGGGGGTGGAGATGCAAATGTCAAAGCAGTAAAAAGATTATAAAGACATGAACAAATTAATTACAGAGAAAAAAGGATCAGTAGGTAAAATTATTACAGAAATGAACCCCTTCTTCGTAGGTCACGTGGGCAGGACTTAGACGTTACGACTCCGGGTAAGGGGGTGGAGATGCAAATGTCAAAGCAGTAAAAAGATTATAAAGACATGAACAAATTAATTACAGAGAAAAAATTATCAGTAGGTAAAATTATTACAGAAATGAACCCCTTCTTCGTAGGTCACGTGGGTAGGACTTAGACGTTACGACTCCGGGTAAGGGGGTGGAGATGCAAATGTCAAAGCAGTAAAAAGATTATAAAGACATGAACAAATTAATTACAGAGAAAAAAGGATCAGTAGGTAAAATTATTACAGAAATGAACCCCTTCTTCGTAGGTCTCGTGGGTAGGACTTAGACGTTACGACTCCGGGTAAGGGGGTGGAGATGCAAATGTCAAAGCAGTAAAAAGATTATAAAGACATGAACAAATTAATTACAGAGAAAAAAGGATCAGTAGGTAAAATTATTACAGAAATGAACCCCTTCTTCGTAGGTCACGTGGGCAGGACTTAGACGTTACGACTCCGGGTAAGGGGGTGGAGATGCAAATGTCAAAGCAGTAAAAAGATTATAAAGACATGAACAAATTAATTACAGAGAAAAAAGGATCAGTAGGTAAAATTATTACAGAAATGAACCCCTTCTTCGTAGGTCACGTGGGTAGGACTTAGACGTTACGACTCCGGGTAAGGGGGTGGAGATGCAAATGTCAAAGCAGTAAAAAGATTATAAAGACATGAACAAATTAATTACAGAGAAAAAAGGATCAGTAGGTAAAATTATTACAGAAATGAACCCCTTCTTCGTAGGTCTCGTGGGTAGGACTTAGACGTTACGACTCCGGGTAAGGGGGTGGAGATGCAAATGTCAAAGCAGTAAAAAGATTATAAAGACATGAACAAATTAATTACAGAGAAAAAAGGATCAGTAGGTAAAATTATTACAGAAATGAACCCCTTCTTCGTAGGTCACGTGGGTAGGATCATATCTTCATCGAATAGGGTTCTTAAAGTCCAACAAGATTACAAACAGACATTTGTACGCTGCCGAAAATGTTGCGCGTAATTAATAACCATAGTTTGAAGAGAATAATGTCGTATCTAAGGAAAAATTACTTTTAATTAAAATCAACTGCTCAAAAAATTAATTAAATGCCACCCGTTTAGTTTTAATAATCAGTTCTAAAAGTTTGTTAGCATTTTTAGAGACTATATAAAAAGGACTTGAGGCATTACAGCTATTCACGACTGTAGCCTCGAACTACCCCACCAAAGTAGACCTAAGTAGATAAGCAACTGTTAGATTTCGTCCAGCTAATTCTACGTCCAGTACGTCCGCTTGACCTTCTCTTGGTCTATGCTCATCTGTCTATAGTTAATCTAAAGTACTCAATGCAGTGTTCTCGTCACTTGTTATGCCTCCTAAATCTTTCAATTTTTTTTTTTTTGTATCACATCACAATTTTTCCTTTTTATAACAATACACCCTTGACATTATTTCTCATGATATTTCCCACAATTTCCTAGGCTATTTACCACACCTCAAATGCTTTAATTGATTTATTTTACAATTCCTTCTATTAGTTAACTCTCCTTATATATATCGTGTATACATTTTCAATCGTTAATAAAATACGTTTTTAATCACCCACTCAAGCACAAATACATTTTTTAAAACTTGTAGTGGATGCCAATTGATCTTAATACAGTTTTTCAAATAATAATAAATTAATTACATTTATTGACTTAATTTTCGTTTTAAATGGGAGAACAAAATTTCACAAAAGAGGCATGATATGCAATATAGGTATTTCGTCCCATTTGTATTAAAATAAGAGATAACATATGATTTCATAAAACATCTGATTCTATGTTATAGGTTATGTGATGAAACAGCTGTTTTAACGCAAGGTTTTGTTACTTTTTTTATAATAATTGTAATTTTTTTATAATATGTAACTTAAATAAAATTTATTGGCACATAACGTTTACTTTAACAATGTTAAAGTAAATAAAAATAAAACATCTAACAAATAGACTTTAATTTTATTTATTAAAAGATATTCCTGTTTGAGTTACGATTACAACTTGCGGGTTTTCTGGGTAACGTAATTCCCTCCTCTGCATGTTTTTGTTTCTACCAGTGGGGTTGGGGAATTCTCGTATAGGAAGGCCTACTAATAAACAGCCGCGTTTGTGATGAATGGCGCTTCTGATTGTCTCGCCCTCATTGTGTTTAACCAAACAGCAAGTATTAATGGCAAGCATGTGCAGAAGTGTAGCTTGCTTGGGACGCTGCATTTTGTTTAACATGCAAATGTGGACACACATGATCAAATGGTACCCGCAATCATTTGTTTCTAATTAATAGAGAAGAACAGTGCCAAAGCGATATTGCACGCTTCGTTGTATATGAGTTATCAGCTGATTTCCATACAAATGGGACAGCAAGATACTACATCAGCGTTGAATTTGCTGAATTAGAGGTCATCGAATAATTTATGGCAATATTGTAGTAACCATATTTGTTGTTTTAGTTTCCGAAATTCTCTTGAAAACCTTTACTACAAAGGCTTTTGGGAAGCAGGAAATTATTTCTCAGATTAAACACTCACGAGTTCACTAGCGAATAATTTCTATACTTATACTTACGCTAAGGCTAGTGAGGGTTACACACGGACACTTTAAAAATATTTCTATTTACTCCGTAGGTTCGCTTACATAACTTGTTCAGTCCTTATGATTCTACTCTTGGGCAACAAACGACAGATGTTAGTGCCCACCTTGGACCATTAGATAGCTTCTTTTATCTTCAACTTGTTTACCTAACCCTTTATTCATCAGCTAAACCTTAGTATGGGGATAGCATTTACGTAGCATACGCATTAAGAACAGTCGATATTAGGGAATGGGGTTCCCACTATAACCCAGGAAGAAAATTACATTTTGGGTGAGAAGGGTATGCCCGAGTATGGGAGTTGCCCAGCAATCACTCAGTCCTACCCTTCTGCAAAGACCGCATTCATCCAAGCGGTAAACTACTGGAGCAGAACACACAACAGGCAAGCCAGCATAGGGAAGAATTGGGCATGACTGATGGACACTCCTATACCCCGAATCTTGCCTAGAGATGAAGCAGTAGCTGCGTTCAGAACTACCACTGGCAACGACCACCTGTACGCTTTACCAACACCGCAGGATGGACGCAGCCCATCTACCCCATGTCCCGCCTTAGCAGCCAAGTCTGTGGACGAAGAAGAAGGCAACTACATGGAGATCGCCCGCCTCTACTGGTCAGCGCGCCGACGAATGGCTAACCTGCCAAGGGTAGTAAGTATGGGAGTTATTTTTAGACTACCGAGGCTTACAACTTTTGTTAAGTTTACACATTTCCAAACATGTCTGTTAAAGACCGTTCGAATGTGTTAGACTACGATAACCTTATGCTCAAAATAATAGAATAGATTTAGAAATCATTATTTTGTAGCAAAAAACTTCACTCTCGGACTAAAATCGCTGAAAATAAGAAATGGAATAACTCAAATAATTCAGTATATTGTGGTAAAACTATCTAAACACAATATTTTTTAATTTTTAGGAAGTTGAAAGCAATTTATTTAAAGCCACACATCAAAATGAGAATATTCTTCCATGATATAATGACAAATATTCCTACAATGCGAAGACTCCAGCCTCTTGACGAAATTACGAAGAAATCAATACAGTGGACAGGAACGAAAGGAAGACGCAGCCCTGCTGAATTTTGTATGCGGTGTTTTCAAAACGTTTCTTTGTATTGGAGAGTGACGTAAAGGAAGTGACAAGTGCTACTGACACTTATTTGCGCTTAAAGTGACAGCGGGTCGCCAGGCAACCCTAGTGTGGAGTTAAAGTCATCATTACTCGCAGTCATACACGTTCTAGCATTCAAGTCGCGAAACAAAGGACATAAAGAATTTTCTGTAATAAAATTTCCCTACGTTGTCGGCCAGGTCATTGATTATGAATCCCTTGCGGCTCTTAAAAATATAAACAAGAGACCAGTCTATTCAATGACTAGTTCTTCAACCCCGTCGTTTTTTAACATGTTCAAACATTAGTAATAATAAAATAAAACTAGCAAACTCTCCACGTTGGTAAATTTATGGTGATTAAAAATAAAATACATGACCACAAATAATATAGAATATTATTATAATATTATAATTTAGGGATTAAATTTATAATTCTTGTTAATACTAGACAAAAATAATAAATAGTTAGTGAATATGAAAAACATATGGGTTAACTTTACAACTACAGAATGCATGAGCGGAAACAAATAATTAAAGAATATTATTACATATGGATTAACGTATCAATTAGAGAATATTATCAATATATATATATATATATATATATATATATATATATATATATATATACATACACATTGGTTATCATATTATTAGAGAATATCAACACATATGGATTAACAAATTACAAATGGATACATATTATTCTCTAATTAATAAGATAACGCATGGGGTGTGGCGTATTAATTGTGGAGTATTATATGACGTAAGCAGATTGCGGATCTGAATAAAGTAACCCTTAATTTATTGCTTCAAATGAAATAATTTGTTAAAATAATTTTGATAACAAATATGTTAATATTTTTTAATATTTATTGTAAAAAAAATTTATTTAAATGATAAAACTAAATTAGTTTTGTGTAACTAAATATTAAGGGGATAAATACACTAAAAATTTGTGTTGAAGATGTTAAAGTAAACACACTGGAATAGCTTAGAGCAAATGTGGTGTAATTTTCTTTATAAATAAATTAACCTTTTAAAACCTAAATAATTATGTCCTGATGTACATTTCGATCTTAAAGCAATCATCTTCAGAGGCTCAATCAGTCAGGACTTAGGCTCAAGATAGTCTTGTAGTAATATCCTGTGAAGATGATTGCTTTGCGATCGAAATGTACATCAGGACATAAGTAATGAATATTTAAGGTTTAGAAGGTTAATATATTTACATGTAATGACGCTGGTTAAAAAATGTTAGCCTTTAGAACGGAATTGGAAAAAGTGAAAACTCATTGGCCTAACGTTAGCCATTTTACAAGGATCATAAATAGTTCCTACTTTTTCTATGTTGCGGCTAACGATCTTTCTAAAACCCCAGCGGAGGGCAAAGTGCAAGTGAGGGAAGAGACCTTGCATTGCCTCTCATGTTCCCGGGAGTGTTTACTTTAATTTCAGTGTTATATGTCATCCCTCTCTAACGCAAAGATGTAATGTCGACCAAAGCATTATCCTGCGCGTGCGCAGTGCTCCTACACACACATATTTATCCTCATACATATAAATACTATTATTTTTGTTTGTTACTATTTACGCGCGATCTTTTTTCCGTTTTTTAATTTATAAGCCTGGTGGTCTATAATATCTCATTCTATTAACCTCCTGTAACGCATTATTACTGCAAGGAACCTTTCTTTTATTCATATACACCTTTAAGTATTAGGTTTTTTTTACAATGGGATAGTTGCCTCAATGCCCAAGTGCTGAATTTAAACATGTAGTCATTCAGTTTGAAACTGACAGAGCAATCAGATTTAAAAATTTTAAATAATGAATTATTATTTGAAAAAACTATATTAACACCAAGTGCAATCCACTACAAGTTTTAAAAAAATGTATTTGAATTTGAGAGAATGTATAAAAACTTATTTTATTACCGATAGAAAATTTGAACTATATATATGTAGGGAGAGTGTGAGCTAACAGAAGGAATTGGAGAATCTTATAAATAAACATTTACTAAAGCTTGTTCTTTTATATAAAGAAGGCGTGGTGCACTATTGCGCAGATACACAGTACATATATAATGGAGGATTTATTACTTTATTGGGATGGTTTAATGGGTACACAAGTGTATTACGGTGGTCAATGCCCTTACATGTGATCAACACTTGCCTAAACTCCGACTGTACCACGTCTAGATACTAAAGCTTGTTCTTGTACATAAAGAAGGCGTGGTGCACTATTGCGCAGATACACAGTACATATACAATGGAGGATTTATTACTTTATTAGGATGGTTTAATGGGTACACAAGTGTATTACGGTGGTCAATGCCCTTACATGTGATCCCCACTTGCCTAAACTCCGACTGTACCACGTCTAGATACTAAAGCTTGTTCTTGTACATAAAGAAGGCGTGGTGCACTATTGCGCAGATACACAGTACATATACAATGGAGGATTTATTACTTTATTAGGATGGTTTAATGGGTACACAAGTGTATTACGGTGGTCAATGCACTTACATGTGATCCCCACTTGTCTAAACTCCGACTGTACCACGTCTAGATACTAAAGCTTGTTCTTATACATAAAGAAGGCGTGGCGGACTATTGCGCAGATACACAGTACATATACAATGGAGGATTTATTACTTTATTAGGATGGTTTAATGGGTACACAAGTGTATGACGGTGGTCAATGCCCTTACATGTGATCCCCACTTGCCTAAACTCCGACTGTACCACGTCTAGATACTAAAGCTTGTTCTTATATATAAAGAAGGCGTGGTGCACTATTGCGCAGATACACAGTACATATATAATGGAGGATTTATTACTTTATTAGGATGGTTTAATGGGTACACAAGTGTATTACGGTGGTCAATGCCCTTACATGTGATCCCCACTTGCCTAAACTCCGACTGTACCACGTCTAGATACTAAAGCTTGTTCTTGTACATAAAGAAGGCGTGGTGCACTATTGCGCAGATACACAGTACATATACAATGGAGGATTTATTACTTTATTAGGATGGTTTAATGGGTACACAAGTGTATTACGGTGGTCAATGCCCTTACATGTGATCCCCACTTGCCTAAACTCCGACTGTACCACGTCTAGATACTAAAGCTTGTTCTTATACATAAAGAAGGCGTGGCGGACTATTGCGCAGATACACAGTACATATACAATGGAGGATTTATTACTTTATTAGGATGGTTTAATGGGTACACAAGTGTATTACGGTGGTCAATGCCCTTACATGTGATCCCCACTTGCCTAAACTCCGACTGTACCACGTCTAGATACTAAAGCTTGTTCTTATATATAAAGAAGGCGTGGTGCACTATTGCGCAGATACACAGTACATATATAATGAAGGATTTATTACTTTATTAGGATGGTTTAATAGGTACACAAGTGTATTACGGTGGTCAATGCCCTTACATGTGATCCCCACTTGCCTAAACTCCGACTGTACCACGTCTAGATACTAAAGCTTGTTCTTATATATAAAGAAGGCGTGGTGCACTATTGCGCAGATACACAGTACCTATATAATGGAGGATTTATTACTTTATTGGGATGGTTTAATGGGTACACAAGTGTATTACGGTGGTCAATGCCCTTACATGTGATCCCCACTTGCCTAAACTCCGACTGTACCACGTCTAGATACTAAAGCTTGTTCTTATATATAAAGAAGGCGTGGCGCACTATTGCGTAGATACACAGTACATATATAATAGAGGATTTATTACTTTATTGGGATGGTTTAATGGGTACACAAGTGTATTACGATGGTCAATGCCCTAACAAGTGATCCCCACTTGCCTAAACTCCGACTGTACCACGTCTAGATACTAAAGCTTGTTCTTATATATAAAGAAGGCGTGGCGCAATATTGAGCAGATACACAGTACATATACAATGGAGGATTTATTACTTTATTGGGATGGTTTAATGGGTACACAAGTGTATTACGGTGGTCAATGCCCTTACACGTGATCCCCACTTGCCTAAACTCCGACTGTACCACGTCTAGATACTAAAGCTTGTTCTTATATATAAAGAAGGCGTGGCGCACTATTGCGCAGATACACAGTACATATATAATGAAGGATTTATTACTTTATTGGGATGGTTTAATGGGTACACAAGTGTATTACGGTGGTCAGTGGCCTTACACGTGATCACCACTTGCCTAAACTCCGACTGTACCACGTCTAGATACTAAAGCTTGTTCTTATACATAAAGAAGGCGTGGTGAACTATTGTGCAGATACACAGTACATATACAATGGAGGATTTAATACTTTATTAGGATGGTTTAATGGGTACACAAGTGTATTACGGTGGTTAATGCCCTTACACGTGATCCCCACTTGCCTAAACTCCGACTGTACCACGTCTAGATATTAAAGCTTGTTCTTGTACATAAAGAAGGCGTGGCGCACTATTGCGCAGATACACAGTACATATATAATGGAAGATTTATTACTTAATTGGGATGGTTTAATGGGTACACAAGTGTATTACGGTGGTCAATGCCCTTACATGTGATCCCCACTTGCCTAAACTCCGACTGTACCACGTCTAGATACTAAAGCTTGTTCTTGTACATAAAGAAGGCGTGGTGCACTATTGCGCAGATACACAGTACATATACAATGGAGGATTTATTACTTTATTGGGATGGTTTAATGGGTACACAAGTGTATTACGGTGGTCAGTGGCCTTACATGTGATCAACACTTGCCTAAACTCCGACTGTACCACGTCTAGATACTAAAGCTTGTTCTTGTACATAAAGAAGGCGTGGTGCACTATTGCGCAGATACACAGTACATATACAATGGAGGATTTATTACTTTATTAGGATGGTTTAATGGGTACACAAGTGTATTACGGTGGTCAATGCACTTACATGTGATCCCCACTTGCCTAAACTCCGACTGTACCACGTCTAGATACTAAAGCTTGTTCTTATACATAAAGAAGGCGTGGCGGACTATTGCGCAGATACACAGTACATATACAATGGAGGATTTATTACTTTATTAGGATGGTTTAATGGGTACACAAGTGTATGACGGTGGTCAATGCCCTTACATGTGATCCCCACTTGCCTAAACTCCGACTGTACCACGTCTAGATACTAAAGCTTGTTCTTATATATAAAGAAGGCGTGGTGCACTATTGCGCAGATACACAGTACATATATAATGGAGGATTTATTACTTTATTAGGATGGTTTAATGGGTACACAAGTGTATTACGGTGGTCAATGCCCTTACATGTGATCCCCACTTGCCTAAACTCCGACTGTACCACGTCTAGATACTAAAGCTTGTTCTTGTACATAAAGAAGGCGTGGTGCACTATTGCGCAGATACACAGTACATATACAATGGAGGATTTATTACTTTATTAGGATGGTTTAATGGGTACACAAGTGTATTACGGTGGTCAATGCCCTTACATGTGATCCCCACTTGCCTAAACTCCGACTGTACCACGTCTAGATACTAAAGCTTGTTCTTATACATAAAGAAGGCGTGGCGGACTATTGCGCAGATACACAGTACATATACAATGGAGGATTTATTACTTTATTAGGATGGTTTAATGGGTACACAAGTGTATGACGGTGGTCAATGCCCTTACATGTGATCCCCACTTGCCTAAACTCCGACTGTACCACGTCTAGATACTAAAGCTTGTTCTTATATATAAAGAAGGCGTGGTGCACTATTGCGCAGATACACAGTACATATATAATGAAGGATTTATTACTTTATTAGGATGGTTTAATAGGTACACAAGTGTATTACGGTGGTCAATGCCCTTACATGTGATCCCCACTTGCCTAAACTCCGACTGTACCACGTCTAGATACTAAAGCTTGTTCTTATATATAAAGAAGGCGTGGTGCACTATTGCGCAGATACACAGTACCTATATAATGGAGGATTTATTACTTTATTGGGATGGTTTAATGGGTACACAAGTGTATTACGGTGGTCAATGCCCTTACATGTGATCCCCACTTGCCTAAACTCCGACTGTACCACGTCTAGATACTAAAGCTTGTTCTTATATATAAAGAAGGCGTGGCGCACTATTGCGTAGATACACAGTACATATATAATAGAGGATTTATTACTTTATTGGGATGGTTTAATGGGTACACAAGTGTATTACGATGGTCAATGCCCTAACAAGTGATCCCCACTTGCCTAAACTCCGACTGTACCACGTCTAGATACTAAAGCTTGTTCTTATATATAAAGAAGGCGTGGCGCAATATTGAGCAGATACACAGTACATATACAATGGAGGATTTATTACTTTATTGGGATGGTTTAATGGGTACACAAGTGTATTACGGTGGTCAATGCCCTTACACGTGATCCCCACTTGCCTAAACTCCGACTGTACCACGTCTAGATACTAAAGCTTGTTCTTATATATAAAGAAGGCGTGGCGCACTATTGCGCAGATACACAGTACATATACAATGGAGGATTTATTACTTTATTGGGATGGTTTAATGGGTACACAAGTGTATTACGGTGGTCAGTGGCCTTACACGTGATCACCACTTGCCTAAACTCCGACTGTACCACGTCTAGATACTAAAGCTTGTTCTTATATATAAAGAAGGCGTGGCGCACTGTTGCGCAGATACACAGTACATATACAATGGAGGATTTATTACTTTATTGGGATGGTTTAATGGGTACACAAGTGTATTACGGTGGTCAGTGGCCTTACACGTGATCACCACTTGCCTAAACTCCGACTGTACCACGTCTAGATACTAAAGCTTGTTCTTGTACATAAAGAAGGCGTGGCGCACTATTGCGCAGATACACAGTACATATATAATGGAAGATTTATTACTTAATTGGGATGGTTTAATGGGTACACAAGTGTATTACGGTGGTCAATGCCCTTACATGTGATCCCCACTTGCCTAAACTCCGACTGTACCGCGTCTAGATACTAAAGCTCGTTCTTATACATAAACAAGGCGTGGCGCACTATTGCGTAGATACACAGTACATATATAATAGAGGATTTATTACTTTATTGGGATGGTTTAATGGGTACACAAGTGTATTACGGTGGTCAATGCCCTTACACGTGATCCCCACTTGCCTAAACTCCGACTGTACCACGTCTAGATACTAAAGCTTGTTCCTATATATAAAGAAGGCGTGGCGCACTGTTGCGCAGATACACAGTACATATACAATGGAGGATTTATTACTTTATTGGGATGGTTTAATGGGTACACAAGTGTATTACGGTGGTCAATGTCCTTACACGTGATCCCCACTTGCCTAAACTCCGACTGTACCACGTCTAGATACTAAAGCTTGTTCTTATATATAAAGAAGGCGTGGCGCACTGTTGCGCAGATACACAGTACATATACAATGGAGGATTTATTACTTTATTGGGATGGTTTAATGGGTACACAAGTGTATTACGGTGGTCAGTGGCCTTACACGTGATCCCCACTTGCCTAAACTCCGACTGTACCACGTCTAGAAACTAAAGCTTGTTCTTATACATAAAGAAGACGTGGTGAACTATTGCGCAGATACACAGTACATATACAATGGAGGATTTATTACTTTATTGGGATGCTTTAATGGGTACACAAGTGTATTACGGTGGTCAATGCCCTTACATGTGATCCTCACTTGCCTAAACTCCGACTGTACCACGTCTAGATACTAAAGCTTGTTCTTGTACATAAAGAAGGCGTGGCGCACTATTGCGCAGATACACAGTACATATATAATGGAAGTGTTATTATTTAATTGGGATGGTTTAATGGGTACACAAGTGTATTACGGTGGTCAATGCCCTTACATGTGATCCCCACTTGCCTAAACTCCGACTGTACCACGTCTAGATACTAAAGCTTGTTCTTATACTCAAAGAAGGCGTGGTGCAGTATTGCGCAGATACACAGTACATATACAATGGAGGATGTATTACTTTATTGGGATGGTTTAATGTGTACACAAGTGTATTACGGTGGTCAATGCCCTTACACGTGATCCCCACTTGATTAAACTCAGACTGTACCACGTCCAGATACTAAAGCTCGTCCTTATACATAAAGAAGGCGTGGTGCACTATTGCGCAGATACACAGTACATACATAATGGAAGATTTATTACTTTATTGGGATGGTTTAATGGAAACACAAGTGTATTACGGTGGTCAATGCCCTTACATGTGATCCCCACTTGCCTAAACTCCGACTGTACCACCTCTAGATACTAAAGCTTGTTCTTGTACATAAAGAAGGCGTGGTGCACTATTGCGCAGATACACAGTACATATACAATGGAGGATTTATTACTTTATTGGGATGGTTTAATGGGTACACAAGTGTATTACGGTGGTCAATGCCCTTACATGTGATCCCCACTTGCCTAAACTCCGACTGTACCACGTCTAGATACTAAGGCTTGTTCTTGTACATACAGAAGGCGTGGTGCAGTATTGCGCAGATACACAGTACATATACAATGGAGGATTTATTAATTTATTGGGATGGTTTAATGGGTACACAAGTGTATTACGGTGGTCAATGCCCTTACATGTGATCCCCACTTGCCTAAACTCCGACTGTACCACGTCTAGATACTAAAGCTTGTTCTTGTACATAAAGAAGGCGTGGTGCACTATTGCGCAGATACACAGTACATATACAATGGAGGATTCATTACTTTATTGGGATGGTTTAATGGGTACAGGTGTATTACGGTGGTCAATGCCCTTACATGTGATCCTCACTTGCCTAAACTCCGACTGTACCACGTCTAGATACTAAAGCTTGTTCTTGTACATAAAGAAGGCGTGGTGAACTATTGTGCAGATACACAGTACATATACAATGGAGGATTTATTACTTTATTAGGATGGTTTAATGGGTACACAAGTGTATTACGGTGGTTAATGCCCTTACACGTGATCCCCACTTGCCTAAACTCCGACTGTACAAACGTCTAGATACTAAAGCTTGTTCTTGTACATAAAGAAGGCGTGGTGCACTATTGCGCAGATACACAGTACATATACAATGGAGGATTTATTACTTTATTAGGATGGTTTAATGGGTACACAAGTGTATTACGGTGGTCAATGCCCTTACATGTGATCCCCACTTGCCTAAACTCCGACTGTACCACGTCTAGATACTATAGCTTGTTCTTATACATAAAGAAGGCGTAGCGGACTATTGCGCAGATACACAGTACATATACAATGGAGGATTTATTACTTTATTAGGATGGTTTAATGGGTACACAAGTGTATTACGGTGGTCAATGCCCTTACATGTGATCCCCACTTGCCTAAACTCCGACTGTACCACGTCTAGATACTAAAGCTTGTTCTTATATATAAAGAAGGCGTGGTGCACTATTGCGCAGATACACAGTACATATATAATGAAGGATTTATTACTTTATTAGGATGGTTTAATAGGTACACAAGTGTATTACGGTGGTCAATGCCCTTACATGTGATCCCCACTTGCCTAAACTCCGACTGTACCGCGTCTAGATACTAAAGCTTGTTCTTATATATAAAGAAGGCGTGGTGCACTATTGCGCAGATACACAGGACATATATAATGGAGGATTTATTACTTTATTGGGATGGTTTAATGGGTACACAAGTGTATTACGATGGTCAATGCCCTAACAAGTGATCCCCACTTGCCTAAACTCCGACTGTACCACGTCTAGATACTAAAGCTTGTTCTTATATATAAAGAAGGCGTGGCGCAATATTGAGCAGATACACAGTACATATACAATGGAGGATTTATTACTTTATTGGGATGGTTTAATGGGTACACAAGTGTATTACGGTGGTCAATGCCCTTACACGTGATCCCCACTTGACTAAACTCCGACTGTACCACGTCTAGATACTAAAGCTTGTTCTTATATATAAAGAAGGCGTGGCGCACTATTGCGCAGATACACAGTACATATACAATGGAGGATTTATTACTTTATTGGGATGGTTTAATGGGTACACAAGTGTATTACGGTGGTCAGTGGCCTTACACGTGATCACCACTTGCCTAAACTCCGACTGTACCACGTCTAGATACTAAAGCTTGTTCTTGTACATAAAGAAGGCGTGGTGAACTATTGTGCAGATACACAGTACATATACAATGGAGGATTTATTACTTTATTAGGATGGTTTAATGGGTACACAAGTGTATTACGGTGGTAATGCCCTTACACGTGATCCCCACTTGCCTAAACTCCGACTGTACCACGTCTAGATACTAAAGCTTGTTCTTGTACATAAAGAAGGCGTGGCGCACTATTGCGCAGATACACAGTACATATATAATGGAAGATTTATTACTTAATTGGGATGGTTTAATGGGTACACAAGTGTATTACGGTGGTCAATGCCCTTACATGTGATCCCCACTTGCCTAAACTCCGACTGTACCACGTCTAGATACTAAAGCTTGTTCTTATATATAAAGAAGGCGTGGCGCACTATTGCGCAGATACACAGTACATATACAATGGAGGATTTATTACTTTATTGGGATGGTTTAATGGGTACACAAGTGTATTACGGTGGTCAGTGGCCTTACACGTGATCACCACTTGCCTAAACTCCGACTGTACCACGTCTAGATACTAAAGCTTGTTCTTATATATAAAGAAGGCGTGGCGCACTGTCGCGCAGATACACAGTACATATACAATGGAGGATTTATTACTTTATTGGGATGGTTTAATGGGTACACAAGTGTATTACGGTGGTCAATGCCCTTACATGTGATCCCCACTTGCCTAAACTCCGACTGTACCGCGTCTAGATACTAAAGCTCGTTCTTATACATAAACAAGGCTTGGCGCACTATTGCGTAGATACACAGTACATATATAATAGAGGATTTATTACTTTATTGGGATGGTTTAATGGGTACACAAGTGTATTACGGTGGTCAATGCCCTTACACGTGATCCCCACTTGCCTAAACTCCGACTGTACCACGTCTAGATACTAAAGCTTGTTCTTATATATAAAGAAGGCGTGGCGCACTGTTGCGCAGATACACAGTACATATACAATGGAGGATTTATTACTTTATTGGGATGGTTTAATGGGTACACAAGTGTATTACGGTGGTCAATGTCCTTACACGTGATCCCCACTTGCCTAAACTCCGACTGTACCACGTCTAGATACTAAAGCTTGTTCTTATATATAAAGAAGGCGTGGCGCACTGTTGCGCAGATACACAGTACATATACAATGGAGGATTTATTACTTTATTGGGATGGTTTAATGGGTACACAAGTGTATTACGGTGGTCAGTGGCCTTACACGTGATCCCCACTTGCCTAAACTCCGACTGTACCACGTCTAGAAACTAAAGCTTGTTCTTATACATAAAGAAGACGTGGTGAACTATTGCGCAGATACACAGTACATATACAATGGAGGATTTATTACTTTATTGGGATGCTTTAATGGGTACACAAGTATATTACGGTGGTCAATGCCCTTACATGTGATCCTCACTTGCCTAAACTCCGACTGTACCACGTCTAGATACTAAAGCTTGTTCTTGTACATAAAGAAGGCGTGGCGCACTATTGCGCAGATACACAGTACATATATAATGGAAGATTTATTATTTAATTGGGATGGTTTAATGGGTACACAAGTGTATTACGGTGGTCAATGCCCTTACATGTGATCCCCACTTGCCTAAACTCCGACTGTACCACGTCCAGATACTAAAGCTCGTCCTTATACATAAAGAAGGCGTGGTGCACTATTGCGCAGATACACAGTACATACATAATGGAAGATTTATTACTTTATTGGGATGGTTTAATGGAAACACAAGTGTATTACGGTGGTCAATGCCCTTACATGTGATCCCCACTTGCCTAAACTCCGACTGTACCACCTCTAGATACTAAAGCTTGTTCTTGTACATAAAGAAGGCGTGGTGCACTATTGCGCAGATACACAGTACATATACAATGGAGGATATATTACTTTATTGGGATGGTTTAATGGGTACACAAGTGTATTACGGTGGTCAATGCCCTTACATGTGATCCCCACTTGCCTAAACTCCGACTGTACCACGTCTAGATACTAAGGCTTGTTCTTGTACATACAGAAGGCGTGGTGCAGTATTGCGCAGATACACAGTACATATACAATGGAGGATTTATTAATTTATTGGGATGGTTTAATGGGTACACAAGTGTATTACGGTGGTCAATGCCCTTACATGTGATCCCCACTTGCCTAAACTCCGACTGTACCACGTCTAGATACTAAAGCTTGTTCTTGTACATAAAGAAGGCGTGGTGCACTATTGCGCAGATACACAGTACATATACAATGGAGGATTCATTACTTTATTGGGATGGTTTAATGGGTACAGGTGTATTACGGTGGTCAATGCCCTTACATGTGATCCTCACTTGCCTAAACTCCGACTGTACCACGTCTAGATACTAAAGCTTGTTCTTGTACATAAAGAAGGCGTGGTGAACTATTGTGCAGATACACAGTACATATACAATGGAGGATTTATTACTTTATTAGGATGGTTTAATGGGTACACAAGTGTATTACGGTGGTTAATGCCCTTACACGTGATCCCCACTTGCCTAAACTCCGACTGTACAAACGTCTAGATACTAAAGCTTGTTCTTGTACATAAAGAAGGCGTGGTGCACTATTGCGCAGATACACAGTACATATACAATGGAGGATTTATTACTTTATTAGGATGGTTTAATGGGTACACAAGTGTATTACGGTGGTCAATGCCCTTACATGTGATCCCCACTTGCCTAAACTCCGACTGTACCACGTCTAGATACTATAGCTTGTTCTTATACATAAAGAAGGCGTAGCGGACTATTGCGCAGATACACAGTACATATACAATGGAGGATTTATTACTTTATTAGGATGGTTTAATGGGTACACAAGTGTATTACGGTGGTCAATGCCCTTACATGTGATCCCCACTTGCCTAAACTCCGACTGTACCACGTCTAGATACTAAAGCTTGTTCTTATATATAAAGAAGGCGTGGTGCACTATTGCGCAGATACACAGTACATATATAATGAAGGATTTATTACTTTATTAGGATGGTTAATTAGGTACACAAGTGTATTACGGTGGTCAATGCCCTTACATGTGATCCCCACTTGCCTAAACTCCGACTGTACCGCGTCTAGTTACTAAAGCTTGTTCTTATATATAAAGAAGGCGTGGTGCACTATTGCGCAGATACACAGTACATATATAATGGAGGATTTATTACTTTATTGGGATGGTTTAATGGGTACACAAGTGTATTACGGTGGTCAATGCCCTTACATGTGATCCCCACTTGCCTAAACTCCGACTGTACCACGTCTAGATACTAAAGCTTGTTCTTATATATAAAGAAGGCGTGGCGCACTATTGCGTAGATACACAGTACATATATAATAGAGGATTTATTACTTTATTGGGATGGTTTACAGGGTACACAAGTGTATTACGATGGTCAATGCCCTAACAAGTGATCCCCACTTGCCTAAACTCCGACTGTACCACGTCTAGATACTAAAGCTTGTTCTTATATATAAAGAAGGCGTGGCGCAATATTGAGCAGATACACAGTACATATACAATGGAGGATTTATTACTTTATTGGGATGGTTTAATGGGTACACAAGTGTATTACGGTGGTCAATGCCCTTACACGTGATCCCCACTTGACTAAACTCCGACTGTACCACGTCTAGATACTAAAGCTTGTTCTTATATATAAAGAAGGCGTGGCGCACTATTGCGCAGATACACAGTACATATACAATGGAGGATTTATTACTTTATTGGGATGGTTTAATGGGTACACAAGTGTATTACGGTGGTCAGTGGCCTTACACGTGATCACCACTTGCCTAAACTCCGACTGTACCACGTCTAGATACTAAAGCTTGTTCTTGTACATAAAGAAGGCGTGGTGAACTATTGTGCAGATACACAGTACATATACAATGGAGGATTTATTACTTTATTAGGATGGTTTAATGGGTACACAAGTGTATTACGGTGGTAATGCCCTTACACGTGATCCCCACTTGCCTAAACTCCGACTGTACCACGTCTAGATACTAAAGCTTGTTCTTGTACATAAAGAAGGCGTGGCGCACTATTGCGCAGATACACAGTACATATATAATGGAAGATTTATTACTTAATTGGGATGGTTTAATGGGTACACAAGTGTATTACGGTGGTCAATGCCCTTACATGTGATCCCCACTTGCCTAAACTCCGACTGTACCACGTCTAGATACTAAAGCTTGTTCTTATATATAAAGAAGGCGTGGCGCACTATTGCGCAGATACACAGTACATATACAATGGAGGATTTATTACTTTATTGGGATGGTTTAATGGGTACACAAGTGTATTACGGTGGTCAGTGGCCTTACACGTGATCACCACTTGCCTAAACTCCGACTGTACCACGTCTAGATACTAAAGCTTGTTCTTATATATAAAGAAGGCGTGGCGCACTGTTGCGCAGATACACAGTACATATACAATGGAGGATTTATTACTTTATTGGGATGGTTTAATGGGTACACAAGTGTATTACGGTGGTCAGTGGCCTTACATGTGATCACCACTTGCCTAAACTCCGACTGTACCACGTCTAGATACTAAAGCTTGTTCTTATATATAAACAAGGCGTGGCGCACTATTGCGTGGATACACAGTACATATATAATAGAGGATTTATTACTTTATTGGGATGGTTTAATGGGTACACAAGTGTATTACGGTGGTCAATGACCTTACACGTGATCCCCACTTGCCTAAACTCCGACTGTACCACGTCTAGATACTAAAGCTTGTTCTTATATATAAACAAGGCGTGGCGCACTATTGCGTAGATACACAGTACATATATAATAGAGGATTTATTACTTTATTGGGATGGTTTAATGGGTACACAAGTGTATTACGGTGGTCAATGCCCTTACACGTGATCCCCACTTGCCTAAACTCCGACTGTACCACGTCTAGATACTAAAGCTTGTTCTTGTACATAAAGAAGGCGTGGCGCACTATTGCGCAGATACACAGTACATATATAATGGAAGATTTATTATTTAATTGGGATGGTTTAATGGGTACACAAGTGTATTACGGTTGTCAATGCCCTTACATGTGATCCCCACTTGCCTAAACTCCGACTGTACCACGTCTAGCTACTAAAGCTTGTTCTTATACATAAAGAAGGCGTGGTGCAGTATTGCGCAGATACACAGTACATATACAATGGAGGATGTATTACTTTATTGGGATGGTTTAATGTGTACACAAGTGTATTACGGTGGTCAATGCCCATACACGTGATCCCCACTTGATTAAACTCAGACTGTACCACGTCCAGATACTAAAGCTCGTCCTTATACATAAAGAAGGCGTGGTGCACTATTGCGCAGATACACAGTACATACATAATGGAAGATTTATTACTTTATTGGGATGGTTTAATGGAAACACAAGTGTATTACGGTGGTCAATGCCCTTACATGTGATCCCCACTTGCCTAAACTCCGACTGTACCACGTCTAGATACTAAAGCTTGTTCTTGTACATAAAGAAGGCGTGGTGCACTATTGCGCAGATACACAGTACATATACAATGGAGGATTTATTACTTTATTGGGATGGTTTAATGGGTACACAAGTGTATTACGGTGGTCAATGCCCTTACATGTGATCCACACTTGCCTAAACTCCGACTGTACCACGTCTAGATACTAAAGCTTGTTCTTGTACATAAAGAAGGCGTGGTGCACTATTGCGCAGATACACAGTACATATACAATGGAGGATTCATTACTTTATTGGGATGGTTTAATGGGTACACAAGTGTATTACGGTGGTCAATGCCCTTACATGTGATCCTCACTTGCCTAAACTCCGACTGTACCACGTCTAGAAACTAAAGCTTGTTCTTATACATAAAGAAGACGTGGTGAACTATTGCGCAGATACACAGTACATATACAATGGAGGATTTATTACTTTATTGGGATGCTTTAATGGGTACACAAGTGTATTACGGTGGTCAATGCCCTTACATGTGATCCTCACTTGCCTAAACTCCGACTGTACCACGTCTAGATACTAAAGGTTGTTCTTGTACATAAAGAAGGCGTGGCGCACTATTGCGCAGATACACAGTACATATATAATGGAAGATTTATTATTTAATTGGGATGGTTTAATGGGTACACAAGTGTATTACGGTGGTCAATGCCCTTACATGTGATCCCCACTTGCCTAAACTCCGACTGTACCACGTCTAGATACTAAAGCTTGTTCTTATACTCAAAGAAGGCGTGGTGCAGTATTGCGCAGATACACAGTACATATACAATGGAGGATGTATTACTTTATTGGGATGGTTTAATGTGTACACAAGTGTATTACGGTGGTCAATGCCCTTACACGTGATCCCCACTTGATTAAACTCAGACTGTACCACGTCCAGATACTAAAGCTCGTCCTTATACATAAAGAAGGCGTGGTGCACTATTGCACAGATACACAGTACATACATAATGGAAGATTTATTACTTTATTGGGATGGTTTAATGGAAACACAAGTGTATTACGGTGGTCAATGCCTTTACATGTGATCCCCACTTGCCTAAACTCCGACTGTACCACGTCTAGATACTAAAGCTTGTTCTTGTACATAAAGAAGGCGTGGTGCACTATTGCGCAGATACAGAGTACATATACAATGGAGGATTTATTACTTTATTGGGATGGTTTAATGGGTACACAAGTGTATTACGGTGGTCAATGCCCTTACATGTGATCCCCACTTGCCTAAACTCCGACTGTACCACGTCTAGATACTAAGGCTTGTTCTTGTACATACAGAAGGCGTGGTGCACTATTGCGCAGATACACAGTACATATACAATGGAGGATTTATTAATTTATTGGGATGGTTTAATGGGTACACAAGTGTATTACGGTGGTCAATGCCCTTACACGTGATCCCCAATTGCCTAAACTCCGACTGTACCACGTCTAGATACTAAAGCTTGTTCTTGTACATAAAGAAGGCGTGGTGCACTATTGCGCAGATACACAGTACATATACAATGGAGGATTCATTACTTTATTGGGATGGTTTAATGGGTACAGGTGTATTACGGTGGTCAATGCCCTTACATGTGATCCTCACTTGCCTAAACTCCGACTGTACCACGTCTAGATACTAAAGCTTGTTCTTGTACATAAAGAAGGCGTGGTGCACTATTGCGCAGATACACAGTACATATACAATGGAGGATTATTACTTTATTGGGATGGTTTAATGGGTACACAAGTGTATTACGGTGGTCAGTGGCCTTACACGTGATCCCCACTTGCCTAAACTCCGACTGTACCACGTCTAGATACTAAAGCTTGTTCTTGTACATAAAGAAGGCGTGGCGCACTATAGCGCAGATACACAGTACATATACAATGGAGGATTTATTACTTTATTGGGATGGTTTAATGGGTACACAAGTGTATTACGGTGGTCAATGCCCTTACACGTGATCACCACTTGCCTAAACTCCGACTGTACCACGTCTAGATACTAAAGCTTGTTCTTGTACATAAAGAAGGCGTGGTGCACTATTGCGCAGATACACAGTACATATACAATGGAGGATTTATTACTTTATTGGGATGGTTTAATGGGGACACAAGTGTATTACGGTGGTCAATGCCCTTACACGTGATCACCACTTGCCTAAACTCCGACTGTACCACGTCTAGATACTAAAGCTTGTTCTTGTACATAAAGAAGGCGTGGTGCACTATTGCGCAGATACACAGTACATATACAATGGAGGATTTATTACTTTATTGGGATGGTTTAATGGGTACACAAGTGTATTACGGTGGTCAGTGGCCTTACACGTGATCCCCACTTGCCTAAACTCCGACTGTACCACGTCTAGATACTAAAGCTTGTTCTTGTACATAAAGAAGGCGTGGTGCACTATTGCGCAGATACACAGTACATATACAATGGAGGATTTATTACTTTATTGGGATGTTTTAATGGGTACACAAGTGTATTACGGTGGTCAGTGGCCTTACACGTGATCACCACTTGCCTAAACTCCGACTGTACCACGTCTAGATACTAAAGCTTGTTCTTATATATAAAGAAGGCGTGGCGCACTATTGCGCAGATACACAGTACATATACAATGGAGGATTTATTACTTTATTAGGATGGTTTAATGGGTACACAAGTGTATTACGGTGGTCAATGCCCTTACATGTGATCCCCACTTGCCTAAACTCCGACTGTACCACGTCTAGATACTAAAGCTTGTTCTTATATATAAAGAAGGCGTGGTGCACTATTGCGCAGATACACAGTACATATATAATGAAGGATTTATTACTTTATTAGGATGGTTTAATAGGTACACAAGTGTATTACGGTGGTCAATGCCCTTACATGTGATCCCCACTTGCCTAAACTCCGACTGTACCGCGTCTAGATACTAAAGCTTGTTCTTATATATAAAGAAGGCGTGGTGCACTATTGCGCAGATACACAGTACATATATAATGGAGGATTTATTACTTTATTGGGATGGTTTAATGGGTACACAAGTGTATTACGGTGGTCAATGCCCTTACATGTGATCCCCACTTGCCTAAACTCCGACTGTACCACGTCTAGATACTAAAGCTTGTTCTTATATATAAAGAAGGCGTGGCGCACTATTGCGTAGATACACAGTACATATATAATAGAGGATTTATTACTTTATTGGGATGGTTTAATGGGTACACAAGTGTATTACGATGGTCAATGCCCTAACAAGTGATCCCCACTTGCCTAAACTCCGACTGTACCACGTCTAGATACTAAAGCTTGTTCTTATATATAAAGAAGGCGTGGCGCAATATTGAGCAGATACACAGTACATATACAATGGAGGATTTATTACTTTATTGGGATGGTTTAATGGGTACACAAGTGTATTACGGTGGTCAATGCCCTTACACGTGATCCCCACTTGCCTAAACTCCGACTGTACCACGTCTAGATACTAAAGCTTGTTCTTATATATAAAGAAGGCGTGGCGCACTATTGCGCAGATACACAGTACATATACAATGGAGGATTTATTACTTTATTGGGATGGTTTAATGGGTACACAAGTGTATTACGGTGGTCAGTGGCCTTACACGTGATCACCACTTGCCTAAACTCCGACTGTACCACGTCTAGATACTAAAGCTTGTTCTTGTACATAAAGAAGGCGTGGTGAACTATTGTGCAGATACACAGTACATATACAATGGAGGATTTATTACTTTATTAGGATGGTTTAATGGGTACACAAGTGTATTACGGTGGTTAATGCCCTTACACGTGATCCCCACTTGCCTAAACTCCGACTGTACCACGTCTAGATACTAAAGCTTGTTCTTGTACATAAAGAAGGCGTGGCGCACTATTGCGCAGATACACAGTACATATATAATGGAAGATTTATTACTTAATTGGGATGGTTTAATGGGTACACAAGTGTATTACGGTGGTCAATGCCCTTACATGTGATCCCCACTTGCCTAAACTCCGACTGTACCACGTCTAGATACTAAAGCTTGTTCTTATATATAAAGAAGGCGTGGCGCACTATTGCGCAGATACACAGTACATATACAATGGAGGATTTATTACTTTATTGGGATGGTTTAATGGGTACACAAGTGTATTACGGTGGTCAGTGGCCTTACACGTGATCACCACTTGCCTAAACTCCGACTGTACCACGTCTAGATACTAAAGCTTGTTCTTATATATAAAGAAGGCGTGGCGCACTGTTGCGCAGATACACAGTACATATACAATGGAGGATTTATTACTTTATTGGGATGGTTTAATGGGTACACAAGTGTATTACGGTGGTCAGTGGCCTTACATGTGATCACCACTTGCCTAAACTCCGACTGTACCACGTCTAGATACTAAAGCTTGTTCTTATATATAAACAAGGCGTGGCGCACTATTGCGTGGATACACAGTACATATATAATAGAGGATTTATTACTTTATTGGGATGGTTTAATGGGTACACAAGTGTATTACGGTGGTCAATGCCCTTACACGTGATCCCCACTTGCCTAAACTCCGACTGTACCACGTCTAGATACTAAAGCTTGTTCTTATATATAAACAAGGCGTGGCGCACTATTGCGTAGATACACCGTACATATATAATAGAGGATTTTTTACTTTATTGGGATGGTTTAATGGGTACACAAGTGTATTACGGTGGTCAATGCCCTTACACGTGATCCCCACTTGCCTAAACTCCGACTGTACCACGTCTAGATACTAAAGCTTGTTCTTGTACATAAAGAAGGCGTGGCGCACTATTGCGCAGATACACAGTACATATATAATGGAAGATTTATTATTTAATTGGGATGGTTTAATGGGTACACAAGTGTATTACGGTTGTCAATGCCCTTACATGTGATCCCCACTTGCCTAAACTCCGACTGTACCACGTCTAGATACTAAAGCTTGTTCTTATACATAAAGAAGGCGTGGTGCAGTATTGCGCAGATACACAGTACATATACAATGGAGGATGTATTACTTTATTGGGATGGTTTAATGTGTACACAAGTGTATTACGATGGTCAATGCCCTTACACGTGATCCCCACTTGAATTAACTCAGACTGTACCACGTCCAGATACTAAAGCTCGTCCTTATACATAAAGAAGGCGTGGTGCACTATTGCGCAGATACACAGTACATACATAATGGAAGATTTATTACTTTATTGGGATGGTTTAATGGAAACACAAGTGTATTACGGTGGTCAATGCCCTTACATGTGATCCCCACTTGCCTAAACTCCGACTGTACCACGTCTAGATACTAAAGCTTGTTCTTGTACATAAAGAAGGCGTGGTGCACTATTGCGCAGATACACAGTACATATACAATGGAGGATTTATTACTTTATTGGGATGGTTTAATGGGTACACAAGTGTATTACGGTGGTCAATGCCCTTACATGTGATCCCCACTTGCCTAAACTCCGACTGTACCACGTCTAGATACTAAGGCTTTTTCTTGTACATACAGAAGGCGTGGTGCACTATTGCGCAGATACACAGTACATATACAATGGAGGATTTATTAATTTATTGGGATGGTTTAATGGGTACACAAGTGTATTACGGTGGTCAATGCCCTTACATGTGATCCCCACTTGCCTAAACTCCGACTGTACCACGTCTAGATACTAAAGCTTGTTCTTGTACATAAAGAAGGCGTGGTGCACTATTGCGCAGATACACAGTACATATACAATGGAGGATTCATTACTTTATTGGGATGGTTTAATGGGTACACAAGTGTATTACGGTGGTCAATGCCCTTACATGTGATCCTCACTTGCCTAAACTCCGACTGTACCACGTCTAGATACTAAAGCTTGTTCTTGTACATAAAGAAGGCGTGGTGCACTATTGCGCAGATACACAGTACATATACAATGGAGGATTTATTACTTTATTGGGATGGTTTAATGGGTACACAAGTGTATTACGGTGGTCAATGCCCTTATATGTGATCCCCACTTGCCTAAACTCCGACTGTACCACGTCTAGATGAGAGTATATCATCGAAGCTTTAAATATTTAGGGACAGTAAACGAATAGCTAATGCTCCCTCCGCAAGGCTTTAAATTGCTTGCTGGAGTTACAAGTATCTCCTTACAGAAGAAAGTTAAGCCAAACTTCTATATCTAAATCCACACGGTTTATTACGAGGCCTATGTTTTAACTAATAATATAATGCATTAACAAATAAATATAAATTATTGCGAAGAGGTAACATTCAATGAGGCAATATTACCAACTTATAAAACTACCTATAAGCCCAGGACTCAGCGCAAGATATACATTATATACAAACTAATTTATATATTTTCCCACATTTCAATGACTAAGTCACCATCATCAGTAACTACAATGAATTTACAAAACGAAAAACCTGATGAAGGAAACGTGTTCATCGAGATGTACATAAGGGTGTAACATATATAGCTTTGCAATATAGTTGATTGGAATGTTGTATTGTGCCATCTGTGTTGTGGGTAGTTATATTAAAACAATCAATACTCAATAATATTGAGCCTACTGTACCCTATCTACTATCTACATACCCTATCCACCACAGACAACTTACTATACCATATCTACTACCGATAGCACTGTACCCTATATTCTATGTTCGTACCATATGTACTACATATAACTTACTTTACCCTTTCTACTATGTCCATACTCTTTCTACTACAGATAGCTGGCTGTACCCTATCTACTATGGCCATACCCTATGTACTACATATTACTTACTTTACCATATCTACTATGTCCATACAATATCTACTACAGATAGCTGGCTGTAACCTCTCAACTATGTTCATACCTATGTACTACAAATAACTTACTTTACCCTATCTACTATGTCCATACTCTATCTACTACATATAGCTGGCTGTAACCTATCTACTATATCCATACTCTATGTACTACATATTACTTACTTTACCCTATCTACTATGTCCATACAATATCTACTACATATAGCTGGCTGTACCCTATCCACTATGTCCATACTCTATGTACTACATATTACTTACTTTACCCTATCTACTATGTCCATACCCTATCTACTACATATAGCTGGCTGTACCCTATCCACTATGTCCATACTCTATGTACTACATATTACTTACTTTACCATATCTACTATGTCCATACTCTATCTACTACATATAGCTGGCTGTACCCTATCCACTATGTCCATACTCTATGTACTACATATTACTTACTTTACCCTATCTACTATGTCCACACCCTATCTACTACATATAGCTGGCTGTACCCTATCCACTATGTCCATACTCTATGTACTACATATTACTTACTTTACCATATCTACTATGTCCATACTCTATGTACTACATATAGCTGGCTGTACCCTTTCCACTATGTCCATACTCTATGTACTACATATTACTTACTTTACCCTATCTACTATGTCCATACCCTATCTACTACATATAGCTGGCTGTACCCTATCCACTATGTCCATACTCTATGTACTACATATTACTTACTTTACCATATCTACTATGTCCATACTCTATCTACTACATATAGCTGGCTGTACCCTATCCACTATGTCCATACTCTATGTACTACATATTACTTACTTTACCCTATCTACTATGTCCGTACCCTATGTACTACATATAGCTGGCTGTACCCTATCCACTATGTCCATACTCTATCTACTACATATTACTTACTTTACCCTATCTACTATGTCCATACCCTATCTACTACATATAGCTGGCTGTACCCTATTTACTATGTCCATACCCTATGTACTACATATAACTTACTTTACCCTATCTACTATGTCCATACTCTATCTACTACAGATAGCTGGCTGTACCCTATCTACTATGTCCATACCCTATGTACTACATATTACTTACTTTACCATATCTACTATGTCCATACAATATCTACTACAGATAGCTGGCTGTAACCTCTCAACTATGTTCATACCTATGTACTACAAATAACTTACTTTACCCTATCTACTATGTCCATACTCTATCTACTACATATAGCTGGCTGTACCCTATCCACTATGTCCATACTCTATGTACTACATATTACTTACTTTACCCTATCTACTATGTCCATACCCTATCTACTACATATAGCTGGCTGTACCCTATTTACTATGTCCATACCCTATGTACTACATATAACTTACTTTACCCTATCTACTATGTCCATACTCTATCTACTACAGATAGCTGGCTGTACAATATCTACTATGTCCATACCCTATGTACTACATATTACTTACTTTACCATATCTACTATGTCCATACAATATCTACTACAGATAGCTGGCTGTAACCTCTCAACTATGTTCATACCTATGTACTACAAATAACTTACTTTACCCTATCTACTATGTCCATACTCTATCTACTACATATAGCTGGCTGTACCCTATTTACTATGTCCATACCCTATGTACTACATATAACTTACTTTACCATATCTACTATGTCCATACAATATCTACTACAGATAGCTGGCTGTAACCTTTCAACTATGTTCATACCTATGTACTACATATAACTTACTTTACCCTATCTACTATGTCCATACTCTATCTACTACAGATAGCTGGCTGTACCCTATCTTCTATGTCCATACCCTATGTACTACATATTACTTACTTTACCCTATCTACTATGTCCATACCCTATCTACTGCATATAGCAGGCTGTACCCTATTTACTATGTCCATACCCTATGTACTACATATAACTTACTTTACCCTATCTACTATATCCATACAATATCTACTATAGATAACGGCTGTAACCTTTCAACTATGTTCATACCTATGTACTACATATAACTTACTTTACCCTATCTACTATGTCCATACAATATCTACTACAGATAGCTGGCTGTAACCTATCAACTATGTTCATACCTATGTACTACATATAACTTACTTTACCCTATCTACTATGTCCATACAATTTCTACTACATATAGCTGACTGTAACCTTTCATCTATGTTCATACCTATGTACTACATATAACTTACTTTACCCTATCTACTATGTCCATACTTTATCTACTACAGATAGCTGGCTGTACTCTATCTACTATGTCCATACTCTATGTACTACATATTACTTACTTAACCCTATCTACTATGTCCATACACTATCTACTACATATAGCTGGCTGTACCCTATTTACTATGTCCATACCATATGTACTACATATAACTTACTTTACCTTATCTACTGTGTCCATACTCTATTTACTACAGATAGCTGGCTGTACCCTATTTACTATATCCATACTCTATGTACTACATATTACTTACTTTACCCTATCTACTATGTCCATACCCTATCTACCACATATAGCTGGCTGTACCCTATTTACTATGTCCATACCCTATGTACTACATATAACTTACTTTACCCTATCTACTATGTCCATACTCTATCTACTACAGATAGCTTGCTGTACCCTATCTACTATGTCCATGCCCTATGTACTACATATTACTTACTTTACCATATCTACTATGTCCATACAATATCTACTACAGATAGCTGGCTGTAACCTCTCAACTATGTTCATACCTATGTACTACAAATAACTTACTTTACCCTATCTACTATGTCCATACTCTATCTACTACATATAGCTGGCTGTACCCTATTTACTATGTCCATACCCTATGTACTACATATAACTTACTTTACCATATCTACTATGTCCATACAATATCTACTACAGATAGCTGGCTGTAACCTTTCAACTATGTTCATACCTATGTACTAGATATAACTTACTTTACCCTATTTACTATGTCCATACTCTATCTACTACAGATAGCTGGCTGTACCCTATCTACTATGTCCATACCCTATGAACTACATATTACTTACTTTATCATATCTACTATGTCCATACCCTATCTACTACATATAGCTGGCTGTATCCTATTTACTATGTCCATACCCTATGTACTACATATAACTTACTTTACCATATCTACTATGTCCATACAATATCTACTACAGATATCTGGCTGTAACCTTTCAACTATGTTCATACATATGTACTACATATAACTTACTTTACCCTATTTAGTATGTCCATACTCTATCTACTACATATAGCTTGCTGTACCCTATCTACTATGTCCATACTCTATGTACTACATATTACTTACTTTACCCTATCTACTATGTCCATACTCTATGTACTACATAAAACTTACTTTACCCTATCTACTATGTCCATACCCTATCTACTACATATAGCTGGCTGTACCCTATTTACTATGTCCATACCCTATGTACTACATATAACTTACTTTACCCTATCTACTATGTCCATACTCTATCTACTACAGATAGCTGGCTGTACCCTATCTACTATGTCCATACCCTATGTACAACATATTACTTACTTTACCCTATCTACTATGTCCATACCCTATCTACTACATATAGCTGGCTGTACCCTATTTACTATGTCCTTACCCTATGTACTACATATAACTTACTTTACCCTATCTACTATATCCATACAATATCTACTACAGATAGCTGGCTGTAACCTTTCAACTATGTTCATACCTATGTACTACATATAACTTACTTTACCCTATCTACTATGTCCATACAATATCTACTACAGATAGCTGGCTGTACCCTATCTACTATGTCCATACTCTATGTACTACATATGACTTACTTTACCGTATCTACTATGTCCATACTCTATGCACTACATATAATTAACTTTACCCTATCTACTATGTCCATACCCTAACTACTACATATAGCTGGCTGTACCCTATTTACTATGTCCATGCCCTATGTACTACATATAACTTACTTTACCCTATCTACTATGTCAATACTCTATCTACTACAGATAGCTGGCTGTACCCTATCTACTATGTCCATACCCTATGTACTACATATTACTTACTTTACCCTATCTTCTATGTCCATACAATATCTACTACAGATAGCTGGCGGTAACCTTTCAACTATGTTCATACCTATGTACTGCATATAAATTACTTTACCATATCTACTATGTCCATACAATATCTACTACAGATAGCTGGCTGTAACCTTTCAACTATGTTCATACCTATGTACGGCATATAACTTACTTTACCATATCTACTATGTCCATACAATATCTACTACTGATAGCTGGCTGTAACCTTTCAACTATGTTCATACCTATGTACTACATATAACTTACTTTACCATATATACTATGTCCATACAATATCTACTACAGATAGCTGGCTGTAACCTCTCAACTATGTTCATACCTATGCACTACATATAACTTACTTTACCATATCTACTATGTCCATACAATATCTACTACAGATAGCTGGCTGTAACGTTTCAACTATTTTCATACCTATGTACTGCATATAACTTACTTTACCATATCTACTATGTCCATACAATATCTACTACAGATAGCTGGCTGTAACGTTTCAACTATGTTCATACCTATGTACTGCATATAACTTACTTTACCATATCTACTATGTCCATACAATATCTACTACAGATAGCTGGCTGTAACTTTTCAACTATTTTCATACCTATGTACTACATATAACTTACTTTACCCTATCTACTATGTCCATACAATATCTACTACAGATAGCTGGCTGTAACCTTTCAACTATGTTCATACCTATGTACTACATATAACTTACTTTACCATATCTACTATGTCCATACAATATCTACTATAGATAGCTGGCTGTAACCTTTCAACTATGTTCATACCTATGTACTACATATAACTTACTTTACCCTATCTACTATGTCCATACAATATCTACTACAGATAGCTGGCTGTACCCTATCTACTATGTCCATACTCTATGTACTACATATGACTTACTTTACCGTATCTACTATGTCCATACTCTATGCACTACATATAATTAACTTTACCCTATCTACTATGTCCATACCCTAACTACTACATATAGCTGGCTGTACCCTATTTACTATGTCCATGCCCTATGTACTACATATAACTTACTTTACCCTATCTACTATGTCAATACTCTATCTACTACAGATAGCTGGCTGTACCCTATCTACTATGTCCATACCCTATGTACTACATATTACTTACTTTACCCTATTTTCTATGTCCATACAATTTCTACTACAGATAGCTGGCTGTAACCTTTCAACTATGTTCATACCTATGTATTACATATAACTTACTTTACCCTATCTACTATGTCCATACAATATCTACTACAGATAGCTGGCTGTAACCTTTCAACTATGTTCATACCTATGTAGTACATATAACTTACTTTCCCCTTATCTACTATGTTCATACAATATGTACTACAGATAGCTGGCTGTAACTTTTCAACTATTTTCATACCTATGTACTACATATAACTTACTTTACCATATCTACTATGTCAATACAATATCTACTACAGATAGCTGGCTGTAACCTTTCAACTATTTTCATACCTATGTACTGCATATAAATTACTTTACCATATCTACTATGTCCATACAATATCTACTACAGATAGCTGGCTGTAACCTTTCAACTATGTTCATACCTATGTACGGCATATAACTTACTTTACCATATCTACTATGTCCATACAATATCTACTACTGATAGCTGGCTGTAACCTCTCAACTATGTTCATACCTATGCACTACATATAACTTACTTTACCATATCTACTATGTCCATACAATATCTACTACAAATAGCTGGCTGTAACGTTTCAACTATTTTCATACCTATGTACTGCATATAATTTACTTTACCATATATACTATGTCCATACAATATTTACTACAGATAGCTGGCTGTAACTTTTCAACTATTTTATACCTATGTACTACATATAACTTACTTTACCCTATCTACTATGTCCATACAATATCTACTACAGATAGCTGGCTGTAACGTTTCAACTATGTTCATACCTATGTACTGCATATAACTTACTTTACCATATCTACTATGTCCATACAATATCTACTACAGATAGCTGGCTGTAACTTTTCAACTATTTTCATACCTATGTACTACATATAACTTACTTTACCCTATCTACTATGTCCATACAATATCTACTACAGATAGCTGGCTGTAACCTTTCAACTATGTTCATACCTATGTACTACATATAACTTACTTTACCATATCTACTATGTCCATACAATATCTACTATATATAGCTGGCTGTAACCTTTCAACTATGTTCATACCTATGTACTACATATAACTTACTTTACCCTATCTACTATGTCCATACAATATCTACTACAGATAGCTGGCTGTACCCTATCTACTATGTCCATACTCTATGTACTACATATGACTTACTTTACCGTATCTACTATGTCCATACTCTATGCACTACATATAATTAACTTTACCCTATCTACTATGTCCATACCCTAACTACTACATATAGCTGGCTGTACCCTATTTACTATGTCCATGCCCTATGTACTACATATAACTTACTTTACCCTATCTACTATGTCAATACTCTATCTACTACAGATAGCTGGCTGTACCCTATCTACTATGTCCATACCCTATGTACTACATATTACTTACTTTACCCTATCTTCTATGTCCATACAATTTCTACTACAGATAGCTGGCTGTAACCTTTCAACTATGTTCATACCTATGTACTACATATAACTTACTTTACCCTATCTACTATGTCCATACAATATCTACTACAGATAGCTGGCTGTAACCTTTCAACTATGTTCATACCTATGTAGTACATATAACTTACTTTCCCCTTATCTACTATGTTCATACAATATGTACTACAGATAGCTGGCTGTAACTTTTCAACTATTTTCATACCTATGTACTACATATAACTTACTTTACCATATCTACTATGTCAATACAATATCTACTACAGATAGCTGGCTGTAACCTTTCAACTATTTTCATACCTATGTACTGCATATAAATTACTTTACCATATCTACTATGTCCATACAATATCTACTACAGATAGCTGGCTGTAACCTTTCAACTATGTTCATACCTATGTACGGCATATAACTTACTTTACCATATCTACTATGTCCATACAATATCTACTACTGATAGCTGGCTGTAACCTTTCAACTATGTTCATACCTATGTACCACATATAACTTACTTTACCATATCTACTATGTCCATACAATATCTACTACAGATAGCTGGCTGTAACCTCTCAACTATGTTCATACCTATGCACTACATATAACTTACTTTACCATATCTACTATGTCCATACAATATCTACTACAGATAGCTGGCTGTAACGTTTCAACTATTTTCATACCTATGTACTGCATATAATTTACTTTACCATATCTACTATGTCCATACAATATTTACTACAGATAGCTGGCTGTAACTTTTCAACTATTTTATACCTATGTACTACATATAACTTACTTTACCCTATCTACTATGTCCATACAATATCTACTACAGATAGCTGGCTGTAACGTTTCAACTATGTTCATACCTATGTACTGCATATAACTTACTTTACCATATCTACTATGTCCATACAATATCTACTACAGATAGCTGGCTGTAACTTTTCAACTATTTTCATACCTATGTACTACATATAACTTACTTTACCCTATCTACTATGTCCATACAATATCTACTACAGATAGCTGGCTGTAACCTTTCAACTATGTTCATACCTATGTACTACATATAACTTACTTTACCATATCTACTATGTCCATACAATATCTACTATAGATAGCTGGCTGTAACTTTTCAACTAAGTTCATACCTATGTACTACATATAACTTACTTTACCATATCTACTATATCCATACTGTATCTACTACAGATAGTTGGCTGTACCCTATCTACTATGTCCATACCCTATGTACTACATATAACTTCTTTTACCATATCTACTATGTCCATACCCTATCTACTACAGATAGCTGGCTGTACCCTATCTACTATGTCCATACCCTATGTACTATTTATAACTTGTTTTACCCTATCTACTATGTCCATACACTATCTACTACAGATACCTGGCTGTACCCTATCTACTATGTACATACTCTATCTACTACGGATAGCCTACTGTACCCTATTTAATATCTACATATCCTATCTAGTACAAATAGAATACTGAAAATTATCTACTATCTATATAAATTATCTCGTACAGACAGCCTATTGTACTTTATCTAGTATCTACATACCCTATCTACTTCCAATACCCTACTGTACCCTATCAAGTATCTACATACCCTATCTACTACCAATATACCACTGTACCCTATGTAGTATCTACATACCCTATCTACTACCAATAGCCTACTGTACCCTATCTAATATCTACATAACCTATACAATACAGATAGCCTACTGTAACGTATCTACTATTTACATACCCTATCTAGTAAAGATAGCCTTCTGTAGCCTATCTACTATCTACAAATTCCAAGTAGTATACTCTGTATCCCATCTATTATCTCCATACTTTATCTACGGCAGACAGCCTATTGTAGCCTTATCTTCTATCTAAAGATTGTAGCTAGTACAGATAGCCTACTGTAACCTATCTACTGTCTACGTACTCTATCTACTACAGATAGTTTTTATACTCTATCTATTATCTACATACCCTATCTAGTGCAATTTTTGTGTTGCATATCGTTAATTTTGTAACTACTACGATTGGTATCACTTGGCAAAAACCACTACTTACAAAAAATTTTTAACAGACCCGTTCGGCACTAGATCATTGCATTGGTCAATGCTGTGGGTCATGAACTAGGCTGGTGTGTGACTCGCAGCATTGAGCAATGCACTTATCTAGTGTGAAACAGGTCGGTTAAAAAGTTTTGTAAGTAGTGGTTGTTAGCCAAGTGATACCACAAGTAGTAAAAACATATTTTTAAATACTGTTTTTCATATATTAAAATATAAAATAATAAGTAACTCAAAACCATAACATTAATTCATTTAAGAAACTTGTAAAACTATTGTGTTTTCACATTAGGGTGGTCATCTTCAGTGATTCCTTTAGATGACTCCAAGATGGTTGCTATATAAGCGAAATTCATATCAGATTTATTTATTAGTTTATTTTTTATAAAAATGTTTTGTAACAGTTAGTCTATAATTAGAGACGTAAACTAGGTATCCTGGAGTAGCTTTAGTTTCTATCATCTACAAAGGGTTATGGTAGAGCCGCGACAGAGGATGTAGGGGAGTAACATGAGAAGGGAGGAGACCGGGGAAGTAAGGAACTGCCTATCGGCTACACCGTCTTGTTGAAAAGGAAGAGTAAACTGTATTGAGTAGGATTAAAGGAGGATATGACAATCCAATCTCCAAGGTTCAGGGGAAAGTGTAAATGGCATCGCAGTAGCAAGGACGATTCTTTAAAGTCAAAGTCGATGACGTAAGCCTGCTCTCAACCTGGGTGAATACAGGTCTTCCCAGTCCCGTTAAAGAGTAGGTGGCTTGACAATATAATATCTCCCATATATCCTGTGAATGCAGAATATAACGAACGGGCGTAAATACACCGGAAGGGTGTCTATAAATCGCTACAAACCCTCACCGCTTCCGGGAGGTTAATAATACCATCTGAGTTTAGATTTTGAGTTAAAGTAATAATTGAACAATAAAAATCATCAACTCATGATCAATCAATTTTTCCATTCTGGTTTCAATGACAAAGTCGTCATCTTCAGCGAATATAACCATGAACACAATAATAATTACTCCCATTGTTATATGTATTTACAATCATGTATTTAAGAATTGGTATATTTATACTCACTGTTGATGATAACGTTTTATCGAAACAAAAGAGAATATGAATTAGTGATATTGGCTATTGAATATTATTGAATACAATTATTTAATTTTATATTATGAAACTTGAGTCTAAATAATATTTACATAACGATCAATGGTCACTTTATAAATATGCCACACATTATACCAAGCGACACTTCAAGTCTGTTCAAGTTATGCTTAACCTGAGGACAGGAGTGCACAGCATAAGTACTGTGTATTTATAACTTAGAACTTGTTATACTCTTCTATGCTGTGATGGTGACGATGAATTTACCATTGAAACGCGCTTTAGAAAACTAACTATCGATTGTAAGTTTGTGTCTCTTATTATTTAATTATGCTGTGTGATGATTAAAAACCCTAACATTTAAAAATAACCGATTCATGGTCGCGAGCAGTTCCGTTTCTTTACTGAATGAGTTCCCGTAACTAATTTCTCAAAATGCACTCTGAAAATAACTTCCAAGAACAAGGAAAAATATATGTATTCCAGATGCCTTGATATTTCCCACGAGTCCAGCAAGCATATTATTTTCTTACTGTTTCCCTTTACAGTGCTACCAACGTTTGAATATTTAAAACGGTTTACTCAAATTGAATGCAACAGTAACTGCGCCATATTTACAAACGTTTTTAGTTATTTATATTGTTTTGAAAAAAACCATACGTCTGTGTTTATAGATCTGTGATAAATTCTGATTATAAAGTGGATCCGCTATTTCATATAAATGCGTGCACCGATTCTGGGTCACCCAAGGTCAGTAAATGTTTAAGAGTTTAACAAACTACAGCAAACCTACATAATAACGTGAACATGTTTTATTAAATTTTCCTATTTAAAATGCTATTAAAAAACTGTAATTTCTTTTAAATAATTTTCTTATTGTGCTCGAATTTTTCAACTTTTCCTAATAAAAAGTTTATTTTAGTTTTATATGTGCAAGTATTGCTGGTTTGTATCAGAGGAAATCTATCTAACAAACAAGTAATATAAAGTCAACATACACTTAGGTCAACAAAGAAACATTTTATTTTGTTGTTTTATTCTAATAAATAATTTCAATTAATATATATAAAGTAATATAGCCTATGTGTTAAAACAGCTGATCTACTAAATAAACTATTAAATAAAATCAGATGTTTTATGTAATCATATGTAATCGCTTATTTTAAACCAAATGAAACGGAGTATCTATATTGCATACCTTTCTCCTTTAGTAACAAGTTTTTCTTTCATATAAAAATAAAAATATTTTAATTAATTGAATTAATGAATTGATATTTTAAAGAACTCTATTAACATCAAATGCCATCCACTACAAGTCTTAAAAATGTATTTGAACTTGAGTGGATTAATAAGAACTATTCGATTAAAGATTAAAAATTTTGAACAATATATATATATATATATATATATATATATATATATATATATATATATATATAAATTAAAAACAACATAGGTTATTCAAATACAAGAATATTTTCTTGTATATAAACAAATATTCTTGTATTTGAATAATCTATGTTGTTTTAAATTATTAAACAAGAAAACGTATTATATATATATATATATATATATATATATATATATATATATATATATATATATATATATATAGGGAGATGTGAGCTAATAGAAGGAATGGAATAAAGTGGTTTAGTGAACATATCAAAGGATAAAACTGTTTTACAAATATGACACATTATTAAGTTGAAATGTTATTATTCATCATGGTTTATCAGTTAGTAGGCATACTGATTTATATTTCAATCAGCTTTAATTACATAATAAGTCCTTTATAAACATGAATCTTATTCTACACATTGGAGAGAAGCATTAGCGAGCCGTCTCTTAGGAACGAACAATTGAGTAAATAATTTGGTTTAATCAGAAGTTTTTAAACCTATACAGAACTAACTTTTTCATTTACGATTTTAAATTTATTGTTCAATCCCATAAGAACCAAATCTTCAAATTTGGGATCTTTTATTAAAGAGAAATTATCGAATTATCATAATCTGGTTTAAGTACATTTTGTTAGATTTGGGTTAATAACTTGCCAAATCGGTGTTAAATTAAGACATTTTTATTTGATTGTATAGTTTGTTTTGTCCCTTTCAATATAATATAGAATAAATAAAATCCTAACCGCCTTTGCAGTACAGCTGGCCTGAAACTATGTCTTGCTTCGCTTAACTGTCCGCATTACTGCTGAGCTCGAGCATAAGGGAAGTTACAATATATTATTATATTTACACTTTTGGAGACTTTAGTTGTGACGAATTTGTTACACACTTCGAGTATTTGAGGAAGGTCTAGAGCTAATCGAAACTAGCTAGTAAGGATTAAAGATCACCATTAAAGTAAATACTTGTATGGTTTTGGCGAGTGTTACTAATTTGGCTAACTCTCGTCCAGTCAAAGACATGGGTTTGGAAAAGTTTGAGTTGTCATCCACCAACTTACAAAGAATATACTTACTTACTAGCCAACGCCCACTCTTGGCTGTTGGGCCATTGGTGGCGCGCTGACCGGTAAAGGCGAGAAATCTCTTCTTATTTCGTGACGTTCAGGGGTCTATGGTCCGTAGTTGTACATGACTGGAGGTGCTCAGCTGTCATGTCCTCCCCGCTATCACAAAGGGTGCGCCTGGGAGACGAGAAGACGTGTATTTTGATTAGGTGTGCAGCTAGGTAGTCGTGTTAAGTTATGAGTCTACCCCGTCCCGTCGGGGTAACATGTTGTTAATTGGCCCGTTTTCGACAAGAGTAGCCCAAAGTTTATTAAGAGATACTTCCATTAAGTAGGCTTGAGTGCTCCTCTTTATTGCAGCATTTATTTGTATTTTTATGGAGGGGAGCGAAGTTGCTACGCTCGGCTATGGGAGCGTTGTTCCTTTTTTTGCCAATGAGTCGGCTAATTCATTACCTCTTATATCCACGTGGCTGGGGATCCATTGTAATTCAATTTTCCATCCCCTATTCATTAGTTTTGACAAAATTTGACGACAGGCTAGAGTGGATCTGCAATCGGTCTTCTTGTTATTTGTTACGGCCATTATTGCAGCCATTGTTACAAAGAATATAATTACAGATGTTGCTATAATTTTGTAAAACCATTCCGTATTAAGTGCATTGATTCTAATACCTGAGACACAAAGGCAATAAATTTATTACAGATTAGAGAACAGCATCCTAAATTTTCAAATTGGTAGTTTCGTTGTACAAGTTTCAAATATATTATTTTTAATAACTTGAATAATTTTTATTTTTTAAACTTTGAGGACTCGATATTTTAGGTTGAACAATTTAAACACCATTCGTCCTGAACCTCATATTTATTAAAGAATCAAACTAATATGAAATTTTAAATGGAATTAAAAAAAAGAAATATATAAAATTAGGCTATACCATTATAAAATGTTTAGGTATAGGCAGATAAGTGCTCGCTTACTTCACCGTCAAAATCGTTGCATCAGTTTTGATGAACAGACAAGTCCCCTCCTATTCCAGTAATAAAATCGTAGCATCAGTTTTGATGAACAGACAAATCCCTCCTACTCCAGTATTAAAATCGTTACATTAATTTTGATGAACAGACAAGTCCCCTCCTGCATCAGTTTTAGACATAAGCAATGATTACGTCAAACAAAACGACCGCTGAATGTATCAGAATAGATTATACTATTCTATATTTACTATTCAAAATATTGTTTCTTAAAAGATTCTAGGGTTATAGGGTTATTTTATATGAGCTTTATAAATACCAACTTACCGATTTTATAATGTATGAGAAACCTTTTGATACATAACATTATCGATCGCACTAAGTGATCTCTATCACTGTCTAGAATGTCACCAGTGACACTGATGAAGATCGCTTAGTGCGACCGAAAGGTTATGGCCCAGAAAATTTGTCATAAATCTATTTAAATTATGACAGTTTGGGAAGTTGACAAACATAAAGTTTTCCCGATCGTCATGGACAGTAAAATTAAGGAAATAATTTATATCTTATTATATTTTATAAAGAACTAAATGTCATTCCAGAAAAGTAATGGTATAAACATAATGTTGAAATAAAATATACAATTAAACTATTAAATGTTAAGAAGAAAATTATTACAAAACATTTTTAAATTTGAATACAATTTAAAAAATAGTTTCAACAGTATAAAATGAATTTTTAAAAAACTAAATGAGTATTTAGTATATTTGGAATATTTAATGCCCTTAGAAGCAACAAGTATTGCTCTCTGCCCTTTCTAACACTCCTTGCATCATAATTACTGTAAACTTCTTAAATCCTAAACTTCTGTTTTCCACAGAGAAAATCCACAGTAGGCCCTATTATTTAAATAAAACATAAATATAAATTACGTTAATGTCTCGGCAGCCATCGAGGGTGGTAGAACATGCGTCGTATGAAGCCAACTGTGCCGTGCTGTGCTTCCTCTACCACTTTACTGTCTCAAGCGACGTCTCCCAGAAGGCCATTACTCGGATTAAAAACTCTGGATTTAATGTTCCACTGAGGTGCAGAGGGAGTGATTACACAAAGAGGATACGTTCTTGCTACAGTTGTGTTTCAGGGGGAGGAATCCCCTACTGCAACACTAGCCTAGCGTTTGAATAATAATCCCGATCACCCCTGTTCAATGTTTACACAATTTTTATTGCTTTTTTTTAATGACCTTTGTTATTTACCTTGTATTTTTATACAATTCAAATTTTGAACATTTGTTGACCCGTTCAACAAGTCTTCCACTTAATCCAAGAGAAATTAACACAAGTAATACCAAAAGGTAGCAACAAGGAGTAAACCAGTCTGTCTGGCGAAGGCAACACATACACAGCTTCAACAAATTTCCATAGTCAGGGAGTTCTTATCTTTTGAAATATTCTATGTGTAATGCTGAAAGATAATTATTCTCAATATATGTAGAAGTAAAAACAATTTTTGCATCTCATTATTTTATTTTAAAAATTATGAAACATTGTATAAATATAAGACCAACTTTTTAACTCAAATTATATGAATAAAACACTAAACAAAAATTGAAAATCCCGAACAGGTTTATCTTCACGTATTGATTTTATTTTATAAGTTATTAACTATATTACTATCTAAGTTTATGGACGTCCCTTCGCATTGTTTGTCCCCTCGTATTGATGTCTACGTACATCGTCCCCTCGCATTGGTTAGCCCCAAAATCGTTACTTGAAAACGTTTAGAATATCGGATAGTGGTTTGTTACAATAGTTTACAGATAGAATTAGATCGATGGAATTATATGTAATTAGTGTTTACATATATATTGATATAGCTTACATTATTGTAATTTTCATTCCTGATGATGTTGGTACTGTTTACCAACGAAAAGCTTTGGATATAAATTCTTGTATTTGAATAACCTATGTTGTTTTAATATATATATATATATATATATATATATATATATATATAGGTTATGTGAAGTAATATTGTGAAATTTACTAAATAAAATGCGTACTAGGATAATTCCTGCTTACGCAGCTTTTCTATTGTGCAGGTGGTGAGACTGTTTTAAGTTAGTGTGTAAGTTACTTCTGTATAGAACAGACGTCTCCACTCCAGCTGAATGTACATCAGTTGTATTTGTTTTTTGTTAAGCTAAATTATTGTAACCATTTCAAAATTAAATGTTTCGTAATTAATAAAAAGGTTTATAAAGATAAAATCATTTTAAAAAACCTTTTAAGCTTGATAAAACACGTAACTTATATATATATATATATATATGTATATATATATATATATATAATGTCATATATATATATATATATATATATATATATATATAATTGAATAACCTATGTCTTTAATATATATATATATATATATATATATATATATATAACCACAACACGATAGTCATATCGTTAATATCTTATATAATTACTCACGTTTTTATCTTTTTAACGTTATCTTTTTGGTTTTCAATATTTTTCAACAGTTTTTGCAAGAACAACTTTCTGGTAATATATTCCATATATAGTTCTCTCGTATAAAACTTGCGGCGTGCAGGCTAGATAGGTTCGTGTAAAGTTTCGTGTGCCGGGAAACTTCAGACCCCATCCCTTGTAGAAGTCACAGGTCTGCCAACATTCCGTCCATAATTGAATATGAAAGTTTAACGCTGAGGGTAGAGGAGGTGCCCACACAAGTGAATAAGGCGGCGTACCGTGTTATCAGACTTTATTTATGCGAGCAGTGATGGCGTTATCACTCATAAAACTAGTTTTGTTTCTGCTGAGCTCATATAATGATATTGTGAAGTTCAAGCCAGCGATGTATAAGTAGGAGTATGGTTATTCAACAGACGTTTTTAGAATCATAAAAACTAAAATCACTGATGGAAAGAAGTTTTAGAGAGAGTAAAAAATACAAAAGTAGTTCTTGAACTGAAGATGAAGAAGAAGATGGTGATGGGTATTACTGTAGAAGATGATGAATATTTGACGAGCAGAGCCTGACTCCCGTCTTCAGCGCCTTCGCGAATACCCTACTTACATAAATCCTTGTACAGAGTCTACACTAGCATATGAAACCACTACCCCATTTCCTCAATCCATGTATCTGGATGATAGAACAACCAAGGGTTGAATACATGACCCGTGGTACCATTTTCGGCAATTAATCCCCGAGGCCTGTTAGTTATGGCTTATACACGTTCTGGTTTGTAACAGCCATATGTTCGGTTTGGCTTGATTTATCTTTCTGAAGATATTTACTGTTGAAAATGAATGTTATTGACTCATATATCAATTTATATTATGCGAACTTGTTAAAACACATTTAAGGTTTGCATTGATGAGACCGCCAGGTCTAATCACGTAATGCAGGTTAGTTGTAACTTTCTGATAGTATTAGAAGAAGAAATGGGTTATACAGGTATGAACATGCTGGAGTTGATATGCATATAAGATTTTATAAGGCGCAAGGTATGCAATTTTAGTACATGAAATTTAAGCACAAGAAAAATACAGTTCTACTGTTGGGAATGTAAATTATTAGTCGTTCTAGCTGAAAAATTACAAAAAAATATTTCGTTTTCACATTTAGACGGTTTCATATTTTCAACAAAGTTATTAGAATTCAAGTTATTTTACCGGAATATCGTTGTGGGCTTCACTCAGCTGAAGTACTGAAATAATTTTATTAGTGATTTTAATGGCGGATTTATTGTAGGCATGTTATTAATAATAATATTAATTTTAACGCAGGGATAAGTGTCTTTGTATAAAACATTCTATAAGGGAAATGTTTAGAGATATTAGCGAAAAATCAAATTTTATAAAATATAACAATAAACTTTCTACTTTTGGTATCACTTGGCGCAAAAACACTACTTACTGATATTTTTCAGCAAACGTGTTTACCACTAGGTCAGTGCATTGTTCAATGCTGTGAGTCACGGACATGACTGTTGTGTTGTATTAGTGCAAGTCTGTGGTATATTGGTGTTCTGTGGTGTGTTACTATTCATAGAGTAGTTGTTAATTATATGTTCAAATATAGTATTAGATTGTGAGGGTGTTTTGTCGTTTAGAATGACTTGTGGATGATTTTTGTGGTGTTTGTATATCTCGTAATATTCTGTTGTGTTTAGTATGTTGCAATGAAGGACTCTCAGATTAGTATCACTGTGTGTAGTGAGTTCTGTATATGAATGGTGAAGTTTTGGTTGTGTGTTTTCAAAGTCTTTTACGTGTTCACTGTATAGTATGATCAGGTTACTCCCTGTTTGACCTTTATAGAAGCTGGGACAGTCGTTACATGTGATCTTGTATACTCCTGACCAGTCGTGTTTGTTCTGGACGGTCTTTTAGTTGTGTTTGATGTTTTGAAAGCTACTTTGTATTTGTTTTCTGAATGAGGAAATTATTTTTTATGATGTGTTAATTTTAACATTAAAACTTGGAATAAACTTCAATTAATCGATTTTTACACTTACGTTTGTTGAAATATGCTTAAACGGCTCTCATCCTAATATTTCTAAAACTTTTGCTTTAAATATTGTTTTATAAACAATTTAAGAAATATATTTACGATATATTATACGACTATTTTGGATCAAAGTAATGACACATATAGTTTAGAGACGTCTGGAGAAATAGCCTTCAAGGACGAAGTAAGGCGCGCGTCATTACATGTAAGGGCTGTACCATTGTGTTTTACTTGGATTTATTCTACACCATGCATAAAGATATTACACAGAATGTTCGTGCGTTCATATCTCCCATTAACGTTGGAACTCCATCTTAGTCCTTATTCAGGCAAACTAAAGGTTTAGCCAACACCAAGTTAGCTCCGTTGTCAAATCTAAGGAGAAAGATTCTGAGGAGAAAGAGTTTTGTTATTGTGCAAGATGAATGATCGCGCTTCTGGGGCATTAAAGTTTCTGGTTCAGTTCTTACAATCCTACAAGTAAACACCGCTACTGGAAAGTTAGACTTCAAGTATAGAAAGAAAATCTATTGCTGGAAAACTTCCGTTTTAGAAAACCAAAACTGTCTAGACAATGTTTTGTCTGGCAATCCGTCTGAAGTTTTGATTAGACTGTGATTCCAGTTTTCTGTTGGTACGTTTGTGCCCCGTTAGCCTGCCCCAATGTTCAACTTAAACACTCTTTCACGTTTGTCATCGGGAGTTGTTTCCAGCTTAATCTTTCCTCACGTTTCAATTAACTAGGCAAAACAGAAATGTTTATTACCTGTGACAATGATTCACCCTTATATTACTTAGTTCCAAACTCTTAAATCTTAAACATTATTTTCTTTCAGTTTACTTTATATTTATATAAAAATTTCTTTATTTTTTGTGACTACCAATAAATATATCCTTTGCAGGACTTCTGTATCATATATGTGCATATATGCAAGATATATGTATCTTTTTAATCTTTCCAAGCATAGTCTTTCTCTATGTATCTTGCCTATTTTGATATATTTTATCTTTCTAAGTATTTACCTCCTCACATATCCTATTTTTTCAACTGTCTATCTCTTCAGCTACTCCCTACTTGTCTACTAGCCATCTTCCTACGTGTCTACCTCTTTACGTGTTACCTATTTCCTATGTGGTTACCTCTTAAGTATCCTATCTTCTCACCTATCTTTCCCCTTTACCTATCCATCTCTCTAAGTATCCTGTCTCCCCTTTATCCTGACTTTACATTTATTTCCCTCGAAATATCCTATATTTACGTACTCTTTTTTTACGTACACATCTCTCCATGTGTCTATCTCTGTATCTATTTTGCATTTATATTATCTGTCAAAATGACCATGAGTCTACTACAGTTGCACTCTCTATGATATATTGCTTCTACGAATCTTTTATCTTTACATCCTCTCTCTACGTATTTTGTCTAATTTGATTTAGATTTTTCTATTGCCATCTTGTTATAGTACTATTTTTCTTCTTTTATTAATGTCCTGTTTGTACTTTTATGTTGAGGTCTTTTCATTTGTCCCCTTATCAAAAATGTCTGCTCTAAGTTCACTTGTATCTTGTTTTTCCTTTCCTCTATGTACAGTCGTCTATACGTTCATCAACCTCCCTTTTTTCAACAATCACTGTCTGCCCACCCCTCGCATTCATCCCCAGATATCCGTCTGCCTTTCTCTTTTCTCATTTGTCTTTGGTTTGATTCTTGTTTATTTATGTAATTCTTTGTTCAGTTTGAGTTTTTAGTTTTAACTGTTTGCCATGTTCTTTTCGTCCGTTCAAATATTTACAATTAGTAGGCTTTTTGTCTCTCTGTACTTGTTGGCCATCTATCAATATCACCGACCTAAGAGCTCAAACGAAAATAAATAAACTTCAATCGGCAGTAATTACATTACTTTTTGAAACAAGCGTCCCACTTTCTTTAACAAACCATTGCATATGTGTATCTAGCTACCCTGTAGGCGATATATCTACTAACTGTTCTAAACGGGTGTATAAATACGTGGTGATTGCACGGTTAAAGTGGTGTAAACACGAAAGCACAAGAGCAACAACAATATTAGCTGGCACATATGTTGGATATCCACTCGTGTGATTCTATATACAAACCCTTCACTCACTGGTTGTGTAACAAGCCTAACCTTCCCTTACTTTATGGACCCTAAGTGACAGCCTTTTCAATTTTGGTATTCGTGATTTTCTGCGTATTTTAAAAAAAATATATTACAAAAACATAAGATTAAAACAAATGATTTATAGTATAAACACAATAGAATAGGCCATGAGTTGAAAGTATTACGTCATACAGAATAAAAAGATTCAATTGCCAAGAAAGATGGTGTGGGTTGAATTACGCATTATGGAGGTACTTCAGAGACTTGTCGTAAGGTAAGGACAGGTCCCACATGAGAGTTTATTTGAAACAAATTGTAAAATCGCGTTTATATTATAATTTTTATAAAAGTAAGAGGAACATTCTTATAATGTGAAATTTTCTTGAACGTTTAACTAGAATAGACTTTATGTGTCTAGCAGTAATGTGCTAACAAGTTTAATGTGCTGGTAATAGGTAATACTGTGTTGGGAAAACATAGCGATATTACGCTACGAGGTAGAGGGTAGCCACATCCCTCAGTTGTAAGCAAGCAACCCTGGCAGCGCGATATATTCCTAGTACCAGGGAACCATTATATTCTATCCTTAGCACTTAGGGTTAACGATGGTGTACTACATACAACATTCTGCCACATCTAACACTTCCTATGTACAGTTCGCCCACCACGAGAAGCGAGCTGGAAGGAATGCAGGGAAGACGGTGTCAAACCCAGCTGTTAGTGTACTACCCTTTGCAGAATTGTAAAAACATCACCCCTCCTACCTGCTCACTGTTAGACCTTGCCGCAACACTGCCAATTAATTCATCTTGAACCTTTTAAAATTGTCTAAAAGATTATATCACTTACGTTAGTGATAAAAGTTTCAACCAAAGGCTGTATTTTTACTTTCTCACATGCATTGCGTAATCCATTGCGTAAATGAACACCAGTAGTCACACAGGCACAATATCAACCAAAAAGTTCAGGCGAACGTTCGTGACTGGGCTAGTACTAACTGGCGCGTGCGAGAGACAGTGCTTTGGGAGTGGAAAGGATGTTAGGTAGATGGGATTTTCTGAGAATACTTTCCCGCACCCCGCCTCGGTTCTCGTGGTGGGCGAACTGTACAAGCTGCTGGGACCTGTAGAGACCCCAACACATGTAGGGCCGTAATATCTCCCCTGTAACCTCTACCAGAACATTAATCCTAGCTATATCCAACTTACTTTACTATTCCTTTCAAGCAATAACAAGGCAACTGCTTATCTACAGAACATGGAAAATATAAAACAAGTCACATAGCAGAGTGTCAATTTATATTTGGGTTCATCGCTAAGTCCCACATGACGTTTGCAAAGCATAATGAGATGACACGATGCGACCCCTCTATTAGTACAACACTGTAATACCCCCGGTATTATAAATAAATATAGGGGGGGTTTATATAAGGGCTTAATATCCTCCCTTTGTTACCATAGGTATCAGCTTTTCCTAGTAATTTCGAAAGTGGTGTTAAACCAAATAGCACAATAGAGAAAAACTGTAAGAAAATTAAATATTTTATTTTATGTAAATATTTAAGGCAGTGATCTATTTGTTGGGCAATGTTTGGAATTCTAACCTAAGTTTAAGACACGTGTCTTAGAAATTATAAAATTAACTTTATAACACGAGTATTTATTTGTTACGTTATTCTTGAATTTAAACAGTTTTACTTTAAAGAGTTTTACTTTAAAGAGTTTTAGTGCTATTTTTGGGATAAAAACACTATTTTTGTGATCCGTTTCTGGTTATAGTTTATAATATGAAGTATTTATATGAATATTTATTTTGTCAAAATTAAATATTTGTAATTATCACATTTTGTTGAGTAGCCGTGGTCGTTCGGTTCAAATTTTTGTATAAATATGACAGAGGCTGTATTACACTTGTTTAGTCAGAGTTATATGTTTGTAGTAGCATCACTCATGATGATGCCACAAGTAATCGAAACGCGTATGAACTTGAGGTTTTATAATTGTGAGTTGGGTATATTTACTTTGTTTATAATAAGAGTATTTATTTACTACGTTATTCTATAGTTTAAAAAAATTGTAGGTACATTTACAAACACATAGGAGCTTTAATGTCACTTTGGAATAATTTATACGTGAAGTAAATGTGACGCAGTAATAAAAAACCTCTTACTAAACTGGAACCTGTTACTGTAGGAACGTGTTGTTCCCGTTCTTAGTATGATGGTTCCAGTTGGTCTTACCCCGTAACCCAGGAGACTGTTACGTAGCTCTGATCTGTCTGGCAGGGGAATGGGAGGGTCGCCGTCAGATGGACATTCATTACAGGGTTGGAACTGGCTTCAGCTGCTTTTATAATCACTGTAATGGCATGGGTTGTTGAATACTAAACTCTTATCTTTCCTAAGCAATCCTAAACTTAAGGCGTGATGATTTCAATGAATTCATTCCCAGGAATAATTAACCCTGGCTAGCAGGAACACAGGTCCCGAGTTGTGTCGGATCTGCTTGCGTCGTGGTCCCAGGCATTGGCGAGGTCCTAAGTTCTACCAGCGGCGTGGCCCCAAGTTCTACCAGCCGCGTGGTCCCAAGCTCTACCAGCGTCGTGGTCCCAAGTAGGTGCGTATATGAGCCGAAGAAAAAACTAACGCATTTTAAGGGGGGGGGGTCGTGACTAGAGAGACATATTATTGGCATTTTACTGTTTGCTTCATCTGTGTTTCACTTTTAGGTAAACACAATGTTGACAGTTTAAATTTTCTTCATTCCTAAACATAATAAAAACTTCATTATAGTATAATTAAATGATCCTATAGGAGTTGGTTGTACAAAGGTCCAAAGGGCGTGAACATAAGTAAACATTTTGTAGCATAAGTTTCTCGAATGTTCACTCAACTTAAATATTGTTAAATTTAACAAAAATTATTATTTTCTTCAAATTCCCAGCCGGTTTTTTTGGTTAACACCAGTGTTTTATTCCTTACAGTATCCAGTTTTTAATATACTTAGGAAAGTTGTACGAGCTTCTGTAGTTACAAATTATATGAACAAGTAAATTAGGCTTTCTAGGAAAAAACAATGTTTTGTACACGCTAAGTATTTACTACGCCGTTTTCCTTTACAGTGTTGCCAACTTTTCAATACATTTTTAGTTTGTGCTCGAGTTATATATATCAGAAACAAGGTTTTACTTAATCAATCTTCCTCGTCTAAAAGTTCAGAATATCGTTCTAAAGTGATGCAATTTATCAAAATTTATTTTAAAACACTTTTGTTCGAAGATGTAATTTAAAGAAATTATTTTGTCAATTTTGTCTTTTAAGAATAGCTAATTGTAACAGCTATTTCCATCTCCATTTGGAGGTAATTTCGAGGTTATGTTTAAATATTTTTGGTATACATTTCAAAAATAATTAGTATTTTATAACGTATGGTTTTTTATAAATGTTTATAATACTTTATTTTCTATATTGTACATGATCCCGCTTCCAATTGTGTTAATTAACCGTAAAAAAGACCTTTTAAAAGGTTTTAAGATTCGTTACAAATCCTGCCATCTTTTTATAACTTATATGTTCTTATTTTTTACTAATTTTTTAATTATTGTTTTTTGTATGTCGTTTGTTTTTTTATAGTTATCTATTACATTTAATACGTTAATCTCGTTATTTCAATTTTATTTTCAGCGTGTTTCTACTTATCTTTTGTGATTAAAAATCCTTGGTATTCATATCATTTTAGGAAGTATCGACTTTGGTAATCACAGATATGCTTTCACTATAATATAAAACTCACTTTGGATAAACAATAGAAATTTCGTCCTAGACGACGCTGTTGCCGGAGAAACAAAACTGGTCATAAAGTATGATATTTAAATTGTTTCCCCTGAAGCAAATCTATTTCCTTTTACGGAGTTGTTTGTGTTTAAGAATCAACAGCCGTACTGTAACGCAGTGTCGGGTAAAACGCTGTAGCTTACATTGAAACTTAACAAAAAGTAAAACTAAATTATATTTCAATTTAAACAAACAAACCCAAGCTACTGAGCGCACCGAGATGGAACTACCCTACCGCTCTACAGGGAAGATGTTATTACGTTTAGAGGTTATTAAATTCGAAGAAGCAGGTTTTCCAGTCCATGGAAACCTTTGGTGGAATATTAAAGGCTTATCAGAGATATATACAGTTCTATGCCAGAAGCATTGCTCTTTATCAGGTAACGCATCTAAAACGAAATGTTTCTTGGAATATTAAGCAATCATTTACAACTACATCCTATTTCCATAGCAACGGTTTTAGTGGAAAAAATATTTATTTAAATATTTTCAATAGCGAGAAATACATCCAAGAGTCCAACTTATAGGTAGTTAGAAAGATGTTTTTGCAATAACCTTGATTAAAAATTACTTTCAAACCTATGGGTAGTTAAAAAAGACGTTTTTTTGCAATAACGTTTATTAAAAATTACATTCCAACCTATGGGTTTTAAGAAAGATGTTTGCAAACCCTTTGATTAAAAATTACATTCCAACCCATGGGTGGTTAAGAAAGAAGCTTTTTTGCAATAACTTTTATTAAAAGTTACATTCCAACCTATGAATATTAGGAAAAAAGTTTTTTTTCAATAGCTTTGAATAAAAACTACATTCCAACCTATAAGTGGTTAAAAAAGAATTTTTTTTGCAAAAGCTTTGATTGAAAATTACACTCTAACCTATGGGTGGTTAAAAAAGAAGATGTTTTGCAATAACTTTGATTGGAAATTACATTACAACCTATGGGTATTAAGAAAGAAGATTTTTGCAATAAATTTGATTAAAAATTATATTCCAACCAATGGGTGGTTAAGAAAGAAGTATTTTGCAATAACTTTGATTAAAAATTACATTCCAACCAATGAGTGGTTAAGAAAGACGTTTTTTGCAATAACTTTAATATAAAATTACATTTCAACCTATGGGTGGCTAAAAAAGACGTTTTTTGCATCAACTTTTATTAAAAATTACATTACAACCTATGGGTATTAAGAAAGAAGTATTTTGCAATAACTTTGATTAAAAATTACATTCCAACCTATGGGTGGTTAAGAAAGTAGTTTTTTTGCAATAACTTTGATTAAAAATTAAATTCCAACCTATGGGTGACAAAAAAAAGAAGTTTTTTGCAATAACATTCATTAAAAATTACAGATATTATTTACGAATAGAACAATGTAATTCAAATAACAAACAACGAACCAGAATTGAGAGTAAAAACACGTGGTGGAAATGTATACTGGATGTTTTTTTACAGAAATCTAGAATATCGAAGCGTAGAAAAAGAGACAATAAGTGATATAGTGTGAGGGATATTGTTGGAAATATCAACGTTGTCACGGAGCAATGCTTTACAATTTATTCACATCGTCGCATCGCAAATCTAGTTCTTGTGCCAACGGTTTTATTACTCAGTTCTGTTCACATTATTTATGGTATTTCTGCAGCGACTTTAATACTTGGACCTACCCGAGCGCCATTCTTCATTGGCATAGTTCTCAGGGATAATCTAATAATAGGAATAGCAATACAAGAAGCAATCGTGTCAAGAACGAATTTTGGAGGTTTTAAAATATTGCGAAATTTTATATCAGAAGCTCAGCACGTATTTTAAAAGCTCTAGGACTATTCTCAGACTTTCTGGCTGCAACATTAAAAGGCAACAATGAAAACATACTCTTCAGTACATTATTATTCGTTGTCAAGTTTCGAATTACCTTCTAGAAAGGCAGCAGCAGGTACTCAAATCTATTCCAATATTCCTAACAGAAATAAAAGTGATAATATTAGGATCCGAAACAGGCCTTAATGTATTAATGTTACGAAGGGGATGTACTTAAAAGTGACATGTAACATAAATGAAAACGTAATTCATCTTTATTTGAGCACTCGAAATAAGTATTGAATAAATTATAAACAGTTTAAATATAGAGTAATAGAAGTTTATTTAACTGGTGCAATGTTTCAGCAACCAGTTTGTTGCCTTATCAAGCCTGAAAACAATATTACATTGCCCAGAAATACGCGTATAAAACACAAGTACACTCATTACAATAATTTAATACTACTACTAATTTACTTAGTAGCAAGAGGAATAGTAGCAGGTCCGAAGGCCCAAATGAAATTATACTCCTTTTCCAAAGGAAAACATCTTGCAGAGAAAGAGAGGGGTGAAAGGACTGAGGGCGAGCCCGTTTTAGAAGAGGCCTGGAAGTACGTTTAAGGACCAGTTGGAGATGGAAGTTCATGTAGGCTACTTAAAAAACAAATTGATTAACAATGCAAATAAGCACTAAGAGAAACATAGACAAAGATACAACAGGGCATGCGCTTTGTGAAGGAAGACAGAGGAAGTTTGTTCTATCAGGGGACTTCAGTGTTGCCTGCACTCAACAAATAAACCTATTACACTATAGGCCTAAATGTGACTTGTGTATTTTGTCTAAATTAAATGTCTTGTTTTTGCCTTGTTAAATATAGATTAGAGCATTAAATGGAAGTCATTATGCATCACTAGAGCAAGGGACATTTCTTAAAAATAAAAAAAACTGCTCACTCTGGTGGGCAAACATTGAAACTATAGTACACAAATTTCTCACACTGTCTAGCATTAGGTTGTTATAGACAAACATGAAAATATATAGCGATTTTACCAGAGTATAAACTTGCAAGCGCTAGTGATGGAGAACTCCGTCCTTATTTGTAATAATACAGTGTCCCATACTAGACATATAGTCTAAGAAAGGATAAGTATCATTAACATTTTGTTTTCTTTACTAAACTACTAACTAGCTTGCCATTAACGAATTAGTTACTTTCAATAACCAAATAAATAGGAGTTAAACCTTTTTTTATTTTAATTCCAAGGTGTGAGGCACTAGGCAAGTTTCCCCTGCCTATTTACTCACCAAGATGGGCGAATAGGCGAAGCAGACAAAAGACTAATGTATACAAATTAGTCATAGAGATGGCGAAGACCGGTAAAAAGAATTGTACGGCGCTTCCAGATGCTGAAACAGAGGGTCTGAGGAATGCAAACAGAATCACGGAAACTCGTTGCAAGTAAAATATTAACTCATGTTATCACGGAACTTTGGCTGCAGTTGTATTTCCCCAGGGCTCAGTGCTGCCAACTTGTCAATGTTTAATGGCCCCTTCCCATGGTTGCACGGCGTGACCGTGCGCGGTGATTGCACGATCCCCGTTCGTTGCACATTTCATTAAAACATTAAAGTCACTTTATTAAAATGGATCAATAAACGTTTATTTCATAAATTTAAACCTTTATCTCTAAACGTTCATGGGTTATAAGCTTTTAAAAAATATTCATCGCAAAGAAAACGAGTCACAGAATGTTGAGAGAACAGCTTTGTGTAAGATATGCTGCTTGGATATAGTACATTATATAATATTCCCAAATACATTAAATGAAAATTTAGTTTTCTAATACTGACACGATTAATTTATTTTTTCAGTAGAACGTGTAAATAGCGCTCTACCCGGGAGGCAGTGCTTCCGACTTTAGCAAGTTTGTTGAACAAATTCGCTTTTAAGATAACGCTGTTTATAATTTGATTTCTGTAAAAGCGACTTCCATTGCCTGCAAAAGCCATTTGTTCGTTCAGTAAGTTTTGCCAACTTAAAAACTTTAATTAACAAGAGATAAATTGTCAGTGTAAATACAAGTCGCTTCGCAGACGTCTAGTTACACCGTCTTTCCTTATAAAGAGCGTTGTAAAATTTTAAACCAAACTCACTTATGTGAGTTCGAGAACTTCAGTACACACAAGCGCGTTCACACACAAGCATAGGCCCTATATTAACAAAACTAATGATTAATTATCTATTTTTCAATTCCTTCTATTATTTCACGCTCTCCTTATATATATATATATATATATATATATAGGTTATGTGAACTTGACTAAATAAAATGCATACTAGAATAAATCCTGCTTACGCAGATTTCCCATTGTGCAGCTGGTAAAACCAGCTTTAGTTTAGTGTGTAGCAAACTCCTGTACAAGATAGTCGTCTCCACTCCAACTGAATGTATATCAGTTGTATTTGTATTTGTGAAGCTAAATTATTGTAACAGTTTCAAAATTAAATGTTTCGTAATAAATAAAAGGTTTATAAAAAAAAATTATTTTAAAAAACCTTTCAAGCTTAATAAAACACGTAATGGCGCATTCGGTAGGACATCTCGGGAACATTAGTGGATATAATTTTCTTTTGATATTAATCGTTAACCGAGATACTGCAACCACGATAAAATTACAGAGTGCATATCTGTAACGATATCGGAAAAACAGAGTGCAAATCTATTATGAACACTATAGAACATCGTGACAGAAAAGAACTTAAAGTGAAAGTGCTAATTGTTCAGTGTCAATACGCGTTGTGTTCCCACTGTAACAAATAAGCAAAGTATTTTGGATTTTACTATAAGTAGATCCTAGGAAATATTATTAAGAAAAAGTGTTATAGTTTTAATATATTATTATTGATTTTAATTTTTATTATTTTTGAAATAATAATATAAAAGAAAAATTGCTACTCCAACTTTAAAGAAGGAATTCTTGGATATGATACCAGAATTTTCTAGAGAGCCTATAATGGTAAATAGATTTGTTACAATTTGTGATAAAATAGTAAGTAAATTCCTTGTTGCTAATAGTCCTGATGACTTTCAAAATGAATATTTGATGTCCTCAATTTAGCAAAACTAAAGGGACAAGCTTTAGAGTTAGTTGCAAGTTCAAACAGTTATAACTGGTTAGATGTTAGAAAAATTCTTTTAACTAGTTTCCTAGATAAAAGAGATTGATTTACATTAAATCTTGAAATGGCAGAGCTAAAACAAGAAGTAAGCGAATCTTCTTTTAAATTTTATAAAAGGATTCAAAAGCTATTAAATTTGCAAATAGCATATTTTATTAATAAAGAACCATTTAAAGCTATTGATACAATGTGCGAGTATGTTCAAAAATTAGCATTAAGAGTTTTGTTAAGAGGTCTTTAAGAACCACTAGGTTCTTTAATGAGAACCCCACAATACTCGCAAAGGCTTTAAATATGCTAACTAACGATTTTAAATTTAAAAATAATAAATTATTTCAAAGTGTTAAACAAAATACCCCACCTAGAGCCCAACAATACCAACCTATTCATAGACCCACTCCTAACAAGAAGGGTCTTCCAAAATTATAGACCGGTTTACCAATACCTAACCAGTTCACCAAAGCAAACTCCTACGTACAACCAAATCAACCTCAAAGAGGACAATTAACCAATAATAGCAAACCTCATTACCCTCAACGAAATACGAGTTATCAACCTACCCCTATGAGCATATCCACTAGACAGATAGACAGACTTTCTAGACAAAAGTACTAAACTTTATCAAATGACCGGACAAGAAGCTGAAGACGGCGAATATTCAATGTACCAAATTAACGAGCAAGAAACATTCGCTTCTAAAATCACTAGGTTGGAAAAATGTGTAAGAAAGAGGCGTTTGAAGTAACCACTGCACACGGCCCTTCAAAGGACGATTTTTGCTGCAAAATACCTCTGTTTTCTAAAAGGGGAATTAAGTTTTACTTAGGGCCTATTTGATTTTCATCAGAGTTTCGACCTATTACTGGGTGTGGATAATATAAAAGATTTAGGAATAAGTTTACACTTTGTAAACAATAAATTACTACTTTGTGGTGAAGAAATCCCTATTCAGTATTTTAATACAGATAAAGGAAAATGTGATAAAGCAGATAGCCCGTCAGTAAAACACTTACTTACTAGCCGACGCCCACCCTTGGCAGTTAAGCTCTTTGGCGACGCGCTGACCTGTAGAGATGGGCCTCCCTGAAGATGCGACTGCAGTAGTCCTGGGCCCGGTCCAGGGCTGTGCAATCATTAAGGTGTTCGGCATTCATAAGTTCACCACCACACAGCAGACACTCCGGGGTCGGTAGCACATGAATGTGGTGGAGGTGCCCAGCAAGGTAATCATGACCGGTCTTCAATCTGAAAGCTGCAACGCTAACAGATCGAGGCAAGTTTTGGTCAATTGGTCTACCCGTCACAAAACTTTCCCACCGCTTTCCCGCTGAGAGCTCCCTCAATTAACCGTGATTCTTTTTTTTGGTGGATGTCTTTATTAGGGACCTGAAGGAAGGTAGTGAACTCAGATGCTCGGGCTGGGGGAGGTTTGTTCTCTGCTTTGCTAGTTGATCAGCCTTTTCATTGCCAGTGATGTTTACATGGCTCGGGATCCACAGGGAATTAAGTACCTACCGGCATTTATGAGAGCATTTAGTTTTCTTCTACATTCTATGGTTCTACTACAGTAGATTCGTGAGTTCACAGAGAGATTCATGATGACGGTCTTAGAGTCAACAAGGAAAACGGGCTTACCAGGCGCAGTCTGGTTCTCAAGCTCTATTGCTGCAGCAAATATGGTAGCTACCTCACCGTCATAGTTGCTAAGGTGGGCCCCGACAGCAGAAAATCCCTCAAAATAGTATGCAATAGTATTGCAATCCCGCAATAGTATGCAGCACCTGTTTCGCCTGATCCATGTTTGGATGACCCATCTGTGTAAATTTGGAGCCATTCTGGTGCAGGGTATTTTTCATTGATAGTTCAGAGGGCTGCACTTCTAAGCTCCTGATCCGAAGATGCATGCTTCGGCAAGTGGTGATCTGTCAGGAGGAGCTCTGCCTTAGGGAGCTCCTGGAAGCAGTCCTGAAAAGCAGTAAGTGGAGCTGATTCCCCGGGAGTGACTCCATTCTTTTTATAAAGATCCTGGTAACAGACGAGGGGTGTTCGCTGGGATTTTAGTCTATCTGTGGGTTTATGGTACTCGTCCCAAGATTTGTTTGTTCGTTTAAATCGTTCCCAAAAAACATAGGGCTAACATCTCCCTGCGTATTTGAAGTGGTTCAATCTCAGTTTGAGCCTCCATTGCAGCAATAGGCCTGGACTTGGTAGCACTAGTTATCACTCTTAAGGCATTGTTTTGAGCAAAATCAAGTAAATTTGTGGTTCATTTACTGGCCGTGACTGTCACCTCGGTACCATATTCTAAGATTGGTCTTATTTACGACTTGTAGGCAGTCTTTAAAACATCTTGGTTAGCTCCCTAAGTAGTAGCTGTTAGTCTCTTGAGTAATCTTGTTCTTTTTATAGCCTTTTCAGCACACTGGGCAATGTGTGGTTTCCATGACATACGTCGACCCAATGCAACTCTCAAGTATCTTGAAATATCGCTGCTAGACAACATTGAGTTCTTCTATGTTAAGCTCACCTTTGGAATTTTGGTGGAGAGTGAGAAAGTTGGAACGTCGTTTTCAATGTGTTTACGGTCATGTGGCATTATGCTCTGCCCATTTTTCATGTCTCAGCAAATCATCGTTCATACACTTCTGCAGAGCAATGATGTTACTGCTGCTAAACCACAGGAGAAGATTGTCAGCATACAACAGGGCCTGGATACCAGTATGGCATGCATGGTGTCTTTGGCGTCATTTATCATAAGGTTGAACAATGTACATGAAATTACAGCCCCTTGGGGTATGCCTTTGCTCTGGATACGAAATTTTGATGGGCTGTTGGAAAACTTGACTCGGATTTCTCTGTGGGACAGGAAGGACTTAATCCAGTTCAAGAGGTTGCCAGATATCCCATATTCTATCAGCTTGTGGATTAGCATTGTTCGCCAAACTGTACGCCTTAAAGTCTACCACGACTGCTAATGTTGACATCTTTCTATGGAAGCCGTCTTTAACATGTTGAGTGAAATTCACAACATGCTCCATAGTACCTCTATACTTTCTAAAGCCCACTTCGACATCATTAATTATTTTGCGCAACTCCAAATACTGTGTAAATCGGTTATTTATCATTCTCCCAGCAACTTTGCTGCAAGTACTGGTGAGAGATACTGGTCTATAGCTCGTTTTCCAGCTTTAAGAATAGGAATTATTTCTGCCTTTCTCCATTGTTGCGGAACACGCATTTTCCAAGTGAGATTGATGACAGCAAGGAAGACAAGTTTTGCATTGTTTCCAAAGTTTTTTAGGAATTCTGGGAGGATTCCATCCATTCCTGTTGCTTTCCCATTGTTTGTCTGTAAAAGGGCCGAATCCAGATCAGCAATTGCAAAGTCGAGTTCAAAGAGCCTGTGGCACTCTTCATCAAGACATGGGTTTTTGGATGTTTTTTAAGGGTTTTTGCAATTCTTCTATTACAGAGTGTGCGATTGGTATTGGCAAAGTGTTTACAAAGAGCATTTGGAATGTCTCTCGCATCACTGAGAGTTTTATTACCACAGATGAGGGGCTGAAGTTGGTTTTGGGCACAATCATTATTAAGGCGGGAGATATACTTGTGGGCCTTAGTAACATCTTTCCTAAAGTCCAGCTTGCTTATAAAGTTTCTAAAGGCAGTTTGCTTTGAGCCTTTTATTTCTTGGTTGAGTTTTTCCTGGCTCTTTTTTTTAGTAAAATAAGATATTTTTTGAATTTGATTTTTCTGCTTTATACCTAGCTTTATCACGGTTCTTCTTAAGGTATGTCAGAGTCGCATTCCAAAAAGGTTTTATTGCATGACTTGACCTCAAGGTATTGATTTTTGAGCGCATTCCAGGAAAGCAGAGTTGAAGTTGCTAACGGTTGACTCTGGCGATTCAGTAATTAGAGCTAGGTTCAACAATTTGTTTGCAAGTTCCTTGAACCTGATCCAATTTGCCTTTCTGATGTTCCATCTCGGAGCCCATGCATTTCTATATGCTGCCTTGAAGGTGGTTGTCTTAATTAATAGTGCTGTGTGGCCACAGTCTCCACAGTCTTCCAGCAAATTTACTTTTGTCTTGTTTGAGATATTAGGATACACCATCACATGGTCAGGTCTAGATAATTGAGCGGCGAAAGATAAAAAGTAGGAGGTGTTATAACTTCCAGGAGGTTCCTTTCAATAATTTCTTCGAGGCACCTTCCCACCGCTGTTAGTCTTGGGTAACCTCATCGTGGAGATGGATTATTAAAGTCTCCTACAAGGATAGTGTTTGGTTGTATGACTCCTTCAATGGTTTCATAAGCAGACAAATTTCCTGGTGGGTTATACAAAACCAATTATACTGAAATGTCGATTCTTCCAAATGTCAACTGCGACTGCTTCCAGCTTATTACCCATTTCCATTTCACGCAAGATCCGAGGTTTTGCTGGGACCGAGTTTTTACAGCTAATGAGGATACCAGAGGCCACCTGTCTTGAACATTCCAGTACAGTGGTACTGTAGCCGTCTATATGGTAAAACTCTGGGGTCTCAGTTGCAACGCCTGTTTCAGTGATGAAATATAAATCCACGTTGAAATGTACAACCCTATGTTTAAATTGTAGGAATTTTACAACTGTAATGCCTCCAGTATTCCAAAAAATAATTCGGAGATCTATATCGAGGCCATGAGAAGAGCCGTTTTTTTGTAAGGTTGTTCACCATCTTGAAGTCAGCGCGTTTACAGGCGAAATCGTGTACAGATCGTTCAGATTACGCAGTGGGCACCGCGAGCAGGCGATCTGTAACACCCCCCGTCAGTAAAACAAGAACAATTGAGTTATGATGTACAAGCCCGCACTAGCCAAATAGTTAAGGTTAAAGTACAAAATATTGGAGAAGGACTCCTATCATACAAACACTTAAATGGGTTAGAAATTTCACAGTGCATAGTTTTAGTGCATAAGGGTGAAACCTATTACCCTATTGTAAACAACACGGAAGAAAATATAAAAATAACAATAAATGCGCCACTAGAATTAAAACCTTTAAAAGATTACAATGTTCTTGAACCTAATGCAATTCAAACAAACACCAATTTTAATATGTAGGTTATAAACAAAAAAAAAATCAAGAGGAAAAAATTTAGAATTATCAAAATTTAGAGTAGAACATATGAGTTTAGAAGAAAAAACCGCCATAACAAATTTAATAGAAGAATATCCAGATATATTTCATATTGATGGAAATGATTTGACTTTCACCAATCAAATAAAATGTTATTAGGACTACAGACGAAATTCCCGTATACTCTAGAAATTATAGATATCCAGAAATTTACAAACATGAAATTAATAAACAAACTGAAGACATGCTTAAACAGGGAATCATTAAACCTTCTAATTCTCCATGACGCTCTCCTGTCTGGAATTTACCAAAAAAACAGGACGCTTCTGGTAAACGGAAATTTAGATTAGTAATAGATTTTAGAGGCTTAAACAAAAAACAATTGATTTCCCTTGCCGAACAAAACTGAAATTTTAGACAAATTAGGACGATCTCAGTATTTCACAACTTTAGACCTAGCCTCAGGATTTCATCAAGTAGAGATGGACAAAAGAAGCATAAGAAAAACAGCCTTTTCAACGGAAACGGGACATTACGAATTTTTAAGATTGCCCTTTGGCCTAAAAAATAGCCTCCCTACGTTTCAAAGGATTATGAATAATATTCTGAGAGGAATTCAAAATAAAACGTGTCTAGTTTATTTGGACGACATTAAAATTTATTCAACTAGCCTTTATGAACATATAGAAAGACTTAGAGAAGTGTTTGACAGATTACGCAAAGCCAACTTTAAAGTACAGCTGGAAAAAACGGAATTTTTGAGAAAGAAATTTCGTTGCTTATTTAGGACACATAGTTATGCCGAATGGAGTAAAACCCAATCCTGAAAAAATAATAGCAATCAAGAACTCAGTACCAAAGATTGCCAAACAAATTAAAGGATTTTAGGACTATTAGGATATTACCGAAAATTCATTTAAAACTTCGCAAAAATAACAAAACCTTTTACTAACTGTTTAAAGAAAAATGCATAAATTGATATTAATAACCCCGACTTTATGGACTGTTTTGAAACATATATAAATATTTTGACTAACGAACCACTTTTGCAATACCCAGACTTCGAAAAAGAATTCATTCTAACAACAGACGCAAGCAATTATGCGATAGGAGCAATTTTAAGTCAAGACAAAAACGGAAAGGACCTTCCCATAGCGTATGCCAGCAGAACTCTGAACGACAGTGAAATTAATTATTCTACAATTGAGAAAGAACTATTAGCGATTGTATGGCAACAAAACATTTCAGGCCTAATTTATTTGGGAGAAAATTTAAAATTTATTCGGATCATAAGTATGCACCAAAAGAAGTAAACATAATAAAGTTATTCGGAATTTTAAAAATGCGTTTAATAGCTGAAATATCAGAAAATAATCTGAATATCATTATTTATTATGATGAATAATGATTATTTATCATTATGATGACATAGTTAACTTCGTAAAATCATATTTGGCACCTAAAGTAAAATATAACCTATATTTTTAAGATGACTTTTATGAGAGATTTGCATGCATAGCTAAAAACTTTAAACATTCTGAACTAAATTTAGTTAAGTGTAACAAACTATTAGATTTAACTTCGGAAGAAGAGATGCTGGAAATAATAAATAATCATCATGTTAGCAAAACTAATCATCGCGGAATACAAGAAACGTATGGACAAATTAAACGTAGTTATTATTGGCCTAACATAAAAGGGCACAGTCAAAATTTTATAAACCAATGTTAAATATGCCAAAAAACTAAATATGACAGAATCCCTTTAAAACTAGAAATGAATATTACACCAACACAAACAAAGCCATTGCAGCTGGTACACGTAGATAGCATATCACTAGCAAAAACCGTTTTATAAGCATAATAGACGCCTTCTCACGTTACGCACAGATGTACCGTGTGGGCAGTGCGCAAGCAACAGAAGTTGCTGATGAGCTACTAGATTACTTCGGACACTATGGTGTGCCTGCAGTAATTATATCAGACAATGACACGGAATTTAACAATAGAGTTGTAAAAGAAATATTAGATCTGCATAAAATTAAAATACATTTTATAAGTACACAAAACCCCAATCAATTGGATTATGTGAAAGAGTTCATTCCACGATAGCAGAATACATAAGACTTTTAAAAATCAAATCGAGTTTAAAAGGGACAATATAATTAAGAAAGTGAAATATGCTAAAATAGCATACATTCAGTTACTAAATTAACACTGTGTGAAGTTTTATTTGGTCACATAAACTGGAACACCCTACTGGATGTAGATGTAGAAAACCAGTTTGGAAATGACAATGTTTTAAGCCATAGAGAGAAAACAAAATCACTGTATGAAAACATTAGAAATGCTAACAAAAAAAATTAAGAAAATATCTTGGAAAAAATAAATATAAACAAGGAATCACTTCCAGAAATACCAACTGAAGTTTATGTGAAATCAATTCAAAAACAGGGCAAGACGAAAAATAAATATAGCAAAGAAGAAATATCTTCAGTTAATAAGGAGAGGAAAACCGGTGAAGTAAAGCTTAGACATCATAACACAAAAGAAAAAATACATTTGTCAAAAATTAAAAGGCCTAGGAAAATAAGAAACATAACTAATGATCAAAATCCTTCCTGTTCATCCTTCCCACAGCCAAATTAAAATCCTTGTACCACACCTTTGTCCACTATTTTAATGTAAGAAACTTTATTAATCATTTAAAAGACATTAATTCCTATTATTATTATGATGTGTTGCAAAATTTTGAAATTAACTGCTGCAATTGTAACGGTAGCCTGTTAAGTAATGAATATGTAACAGACAATGGTAATAAAATAAAAGATATGTTTAATTATTTTAAATATGTTAACCACAGTGAAAACGTAATTGAAGAGATTATTAGAAATTATACTTTGAAAAGATAAAAATAACAAAAGAAAAAAAAGGTCTTATAGTTAGACTAGGATCCGTTATCAAATCTATAACAGGGTATTTAGATACATATGATTGGGAAAAATATGAAAAGATATTTAAAGATATTGAAAGTGAGCAAATTAAAAGTAATTATCAACTTGAATCACAATACTCCCTTAGTAATAGTATTATGGAAGAATAAAATAAAACTTTTAATGTAATCGACGAAAACTTTGTAGAATTAAAGAATAAATTAGGTATTGTGAATCGTAATGTAAACGACTTTATTGAATTAGAAGACCTGATTAAAGTTAATTGTAAACTAGATTCTGGAAAAATTGTATATTTTATAAATTCACTTATTCTAGAAAAGACTAATTTTAAATTGTATATATTACATTCTATACCTACAAAATATGAAACAGTTTATGTAACAATTATACCAAAAGTAAGGTACATGTTAGTGTCTAATTCTGTAATGTTAGGTTTAGACAGTGAATGTAATGGTAAAATAGATTCCAAATACTTCTGCTCATTTAACCTTTTAAAGTACCACAAATTAGACTGTGAAATGTCCATTATCAGAAACAATAACGCCAACAATTGCAAGTATACTGCATTGGAAGTCCGGACAACCTAATTAACTGGATCCCAGAACTCAACCTTCACCTGGCGACCTTCCCCAATGAAGAGGACTCCAACAGAGGACGAAACATCGCCACCCCCGAAGTTTTATTAGGGATGAAGGAGTTATGTGAACGAATAATGTGAACTAAATAAAATACGTTCTAGAATAAATTCCTGCTTACGCAGATTTTCCATTGTGCAGCTGGTAAAACCAGCTTTAGTTTAGTGTGTAGCAAACTCCTGTACAAGACAGTCGTCTCCACTCCAACTGAATGTATATCAGTTGTACTTGTGAAGCTAAATTATTGTAACAGTTTCAAAATTAAATGTTTCGTAATAAATAAAAGGTTTATAAAAATAAAGTTATTTTTAAAAACCTTTCAAGCTTAATAAAACACGTAATGGCGCAGTCGGTAGGACATCTCTTTATATATATACATATATATCTAAAACACACACACACACACACACACACACACACACATATAAAATTTTAGTCGTTAATTAAATACTTTTTATTCATCAAATATAGTTCAAATACATTTTTTGAAACTGTAATGGATGACTCACTTGATGTTAATACATTTTGTTTCAAATAATTGTTCATTAATTAAATTTAATAATTTAGTTTTAGTTAAGTATGGAAGAAAAACTTTTCATGAAATGGTCAAGGTATGCAATACAGTTATTTTTCCCATTTGGCTTAAAATAAATGGTAACATATGATTTAATAAAACAGCTGATTCTATGTTATAGGTTATGTGGTAGAACAGCTGTTTTAAAGCATTGGTTATGTTACTATATTGATAATAATTGTAATTATCAAATAAATAGTAAGTAAAATAAAGTTTTTATTTATTGACGTGAGTAGGAATTGACATAAAAAAAAATGTTGTTAATATTACTTGTTGAGATTTATTTTCTATTTGCCATAGAGTAAATACATTTAATACAATTGCATAAGCAGAGTGCTATAATCCCCATTAGGCTACCTTAATGTGGCTTTGCTGCTGACTAATTGACTGGCAAAGTTCTAGGCCTACTCTCTCTCATTTCGGCATTCCCCATTCATCGTGTGACTGCTGCAGAACAATTACTTCTACAACGCTCTCTCACTAAGTTAGTATTATATGGTCGTAATTTTAAATTATTTAAATCTCTTGACCACAAGAAACCTTATATTTAAATCCTGGTGTACATTTCGATTTCAAAGCAATTATCTTCAGGGAAATTATTACGAGATTGAAGTAAAATTATCACCCCACAGCTGTTATAAGTGTCACAAGTTTCAAGCGAAGGAACCAATGAAAGAAAACGAGCGAAATCTTCATGTCGGGCTTATAACACGCCACAACAAAAACTTCTGCCGCCCAAAAAACAATAATGCCAACTTCCACCACATCTTAGCTTTATATTAATTCAACCGTCTCGCGTTCACAGATAGGGCTGTCGGTAAATTGTTTACGGCAGAGAAAGTTTGTTAGTTACATTTCTATTGAGAATCTCTACTGTCGGTTCTGCAAATTAAGAAACTTTAATTAAAAAATAGTCAACTTTATTTATATTATTGCTAGTGGCTGTATTATTTTGAATAAATGTGAAAATAATAAAAGTTTGAATAACCAGAAGTTGCATTAGTGTAATATAAAAATAATGAGAGTTTGAAAATGCAATAAACTTACTTTAGTTGCAGGCCCAAACATATTAGAGGAGAATTAAATTTTGTTCATGGCCTGGAGAGAAATAACTCCAAAATGAAATAATAATGTAGTTATTAATTATATCAATTACAATGAATTATCGTTAAGACTAAAATACAACACGAGATATCTAAATGGCTTTGCAATCGGAATATTCTCGGAGATTGAAATGATGGATAAGAAAAGTGACTAGGAGCTGGAGAGTATCTAAAGTTCTATAATAATATAAAACATAACTAACTAAATGTGAAGGTCACAAAAAATATTGTTTTCAATGGAATATTTTTACATAAACATTACGTTCTTGATGATAATGTGTTTTCACGTTTACTGAAAATTGTTACGAAAGTTTTTCCGAATAAGGTAATGAAAATTTTATAATTAAAAAGGTTTTAAACATTATATTAGAATAATTATTTCTAAATATTTTCAAAAAGATTTTAATTCGATTATGTAAGTAGTTCAATTTCATCTCAGTTTTGCAATCAGTGTAGATGCTGTCATCTTTAGAAAAGATAGAAAACATGAGTCTAATATTATTGTATAAAGTTCAGAATAAAATGACCTCTTTAGGAAGAGTGAACATTCGTTCGCTGCGCAAAAGTCTTCCACGTGGAATTGTGGTATCTAGAGGGTATTGCAACGGGGTATGTCGTATTGTATTGTATACACGTTAGTGTGGAACCCCATTGGCATGTACAACTTGTCGAATCCTAGTTGCTAGTTTGCAGTGTATTGGATACAAAGTACACAATATTACTCCCATTAGAATACTTCACAATGATGACAAGCTGAGTGGTGCAATGAGGTAAGTCATACTGTTACAAATACCCTCTTTCCCACAGCTTATTTAATTATTTAAATTGACAGCTTATTTAAATTATTTTCAAATTGATTATTTGTTTTATTGTCTTGGTTTTAACTATATGATGTTTTTAAATTTAGTGTCAACTTAGTGCTCAAAAACGTTTCCTACTAAAAATGAAGCCCTACATACATGGAATGAAAGTTGTTGGTAAAGATTTCTGTATAGGCCCTGTGTTTCATAAAAATACATACAAATACCCTCTTTCCCACAGCTTATTTAGGTTTGGATCGACATTTAACGGGGAATAATATCTACTTTATATGATTAGGGTGTCCACAGTACCCCAAACACACACACACACACACACAAACAAACAAACACACACACACACACACAAACACACATACACACACACACACACACACAAACAAACACACACACACACACACACATACACACACACACACTGACGCACCCTTTTGCATTCACACTCGCACATGCGCGTGCACTAGCCACATATAGAAAAACATTTATAATGGGAAAACATGCACAGGGTTACTAGAGTTTTAATTTTGAGAAATAGCAACACAACTGTTTGCGACCTACTTGAAACTTTCTTGGATTAAATAACCTGAGTGGAGTTTTCCTTTGCTGTTACCCAGCAGGAAATTTTATTAAATAACATACTTGATTAAATATTCCTTCCTAAACTTGTTTTTGTTTTTCCCCGCCTGGATCCTTTACGGGATAAAATATCTGTGAGAGTATCCTGTTAGTTTCCCCTAGTGCGATGTACATGGATTTTTTATACTATAATCTCTGTAGTGACTTCCTTAAATGTGCTCTGTGGTAAACTTGTAATTGAGCCCCAACTGCCTAATGAGTAAGTCCCTTTATTACCTTGTGAAGTTATTATTTTGTGTTAAATTAAATAACTTTTTAATTTTACTAACAACTCACCCCATTCTGTACACGTACATAGTATCTCTGGTAGAGCTTAGGGTTGCAAGATAAACGCCCCTCGGTTCCACTCGGAGAATGATTTACGTCGCCTTTAATCCAACTGGAGTATTCCATAACAAACAAAATCTCCTCGCCATGATACGCAACAGGCGCGATGCTCAAAGGAACGTTAGCACGAGCTCTTGTGGAGCTGCGCGGCCATAACACGTTGTCCACTACGTAATATTTCTTACGGTAACTTCCACTGGAGCAGTGAATGTCGGGTATAGCTTGAGTATTGCTAAAGTACAGGCTAGACCGAACAGCGCTAAATACTTTCAGATGATGGAAGCTCGCCGAAACGCGCCCCATGTATATAACGAATACATTACTAGGTTTGGGATACCACAACGTTACTGGAAGTATTATTATAATGCAATCATTAAGGACAAAATTATAATATAAAATACTATTAAACGAACGTAAACCCAAAACTACTGTTTTTAAATGACTGTTTTTTCCTTCACCTATTTCTACAAATAATTAACCATTTTCGAATTAGCAACGTTACAAAATTGAGGATAGCTACAAAATTTCAGACTATATGTATAAAACAAATTTCTCTTTTCATTGAAAATACCCTGATATCAGGCACGTTTTGAGGTTAAAACTTCATTATTAAATTATTTTCAAATTGATTATTTGTTTTATTGTCTTGGTTTTAACTATATGATGTTTTTAAATTTAGTGTCAACTTAGTGCTCAAAAACGTTTCCTACTAAAAATGAAGCCCTACATACATGGAATGAAAGTTGTTGGTAAAGATTTCTGTATAGGCCCTGTGTTTCATAAAAATAGCAAAAATTGTTAAACTATCTGTTATAATATATAAACTTGAACGTGTAACGAGAGTTCTTACATTATTAATCTACAATAACAAACAAAATCGCCATTCTCATATTCTGAGTACATGTTTCACAGTAGGACCTTTAATAATACAAACCTCCATAAAAATACAAACTATCGTCAGCATTTTCTGGTTACACGCAATATCAATGATAAAACTCTTGGTGGAATTATTAGATAATGTATCTAACTAGAAGTATTAGCAGTCAACAATCGGTTATAAGGTTTTATAGTCAACAATCGTGTTTAAGGTTTAAATAGTCAAAAATAGGCTGTATAGCTTCAGCAGTCAACAATCAACTATAAGATTTTAATAGTCAACAATCGTCTCTAAAGTTTAAATAGTCAACAATAGACTATAATATTTTAGCAGTCAACATTCGGCTATAAGGTTTTAACAGGCAACAATCGTCTCTAAGGTTTAAATAGTCAACAATATATTATTTTTTCAGCAGTCAACAATCGGCTATAAAGTTTAAACAGTCTCTAAGGTCTTCAATGGTCTCTACGGTTTAAATAGTCAACAATAGAATATAATGTTCAACAGTCAACAATAGGCTATAATGTTTCGGCGGTCAATAGACAGCTATAAGGTTTTAACAGTCAACAATCGTCTCTGAGGTTTAAATAATCAACAATGGGCTATAATGTTTCAGCAGTCAACAATCGGCTATAAAGTTTAAACAGTCTCTAAGGTCTTCAATGGTCTCTACGGTTTAAATAGTCAACAATAGAATATAATGTTCAACAGTCAACAATAGGCTATAATGTTTCGGCGGTCAATAGACAGCTATAAGGTTTTAACAGTCAACAATCGTCTCTGAGGTTTAAATAATCAACAATGGGCTATAATGTTTCAGCAGTCAACAATCGGCTATAAAGTTTAAACAGTCTCTAAGGTCTTCAATGGTCTCTACGGTTTAAATAGTCAACAATAGAATATAATGTTCAACAGTCAACAATAGGCTATAATGTTTCGGCGGTCAATAGACAGCTATAAGGTTTTAACAGTCAACAATCGTCTCTGAGGTTTAAATAATCAACAATGGGCTATAATGTTTCAGCAGTCAACAATCGGCTATAACGTTTCAGCAGTCAACAGTCGGCTATAATGATTCAGCAGTCAACAATCGGCTATGTGGTTTTAACAATCAACAATCGTCCCTAAGGATTAAATAGTCAACAATAGCCTATTATGTTTCAGCAGACATCAATCGGCTATAACAATTTAACAGTCAACAATCGGCTATAACGTTTCAGCGTCAATAATCGGCTTTAAGGTTTCAACAGTCAACAATCGTTTCTAAGGTTTAAATAGTCAACAATAGCTATAATGTTTCAGCCGTTAAAAATCGGCTATAAGGTTTTTACAGTTAACCATCGTCTCTAAGGTTTAATTAGTCAACAATCGGTTGTAATGTTTTTTGCAGTCAACAATCGGCTATAAGGGTTTAACGGTTAACAATCGTCTCTAAGGTTTAAATAGTCAACAGTAGCTTATAATGTTTCAGCCGTCAACAATCGGCTATAAGGTTTTAACAGTAAACAATCGGCTATAACGTTTCAGCAGTCAACTATCGGCTATAAGGTTTTTACAGTCAACCATCGTCTCTAAGGTTTAATACAATCGGTTGTAATGTTTTTTGCAGTTAACAATCGGCTATAAGGGTTTAACAGTTAACAATCGTCTCTAAGGTTTAAATAGTCAACATTAGCCTATAATGTTTCAGCAGTCAACAATAGCCAATCTGCTATAAGGTTTTAACAGTTAACAATCGGCTATAACGTTTCAGAAGTCAACAATCGGCTATAATGTTTCAGCAGTCAACTATCGGCTATAAGGTTTTAACAGTTAACAATCGTCTCTAAGGTTTAAATAGTCAACATTAGCTATAATGTTTCAGCCGTTAACAATCGGCTATAAGGTTTTTACAGTTAACCATCGTCTCTAAGGTTTAATTAGTCAACAATCGGTTGTAATGTATTTTGCAGTCAACAATCGGCTATAAGGGTTTAACGGTTAACAATCGTCTCTAAGGTTTAAATAGTCAACAGTAGCTTATAATGTTTCAGCCGTCAACAATCGGCTATAAGGTTTTAACAGTAAACAATCGGCTATAACGTTTCAGCAGTCAACTATCGGCTATAAGGTTTTTACAGTCAACCATCGTCTCTAAGTTTTAATACAATCGGTTGTAATGTTTTTTGCAGTTAACAATCGGCTGTAAGGGTTTAACAGTTAACAATCGTCTCTAAGGTTTAAATAGTCAACATTAGCCTATAATGTTTCAGCAGTCAACAATAGCCTAAAATGTTTCAGTAGTCAACAATCTGCTATAAGGTTTTAACAGTTAACAATCGGCTATAACGTTTCAGAAGTCAACAATCGGCTATAATGTTTCAGCAGTCAACAATCGGCTATAATGTTTCAGCAGTCAACTATCGGCTATAAGGTTTTAACAGTTAACAATCGTCTCTAAAGTTTAAATAGTCAACATTAGCCTATAATGTTTCAGCGGTCTACATTCGGCTATAATGTTTCAGCAGTCAACATTCGACTATAAGGTTTTAACAGTCAACAATCGGCTATAATGTTTCAGCAGTAAACAATCGGTTGTAAGGTTTTAACAGTCAATAATCGTAATATATAGGATTACACTTAAGGAAATAATACAGTTAGATTACTTGTTATGTTTGTTTATAAATATGTTATTTTAATTTTTCAGGAAGCCAAAAACAACAAAATGGCTGACCAGAGATAGCGGCTGTTCGGGGAGTCATGGTCTGGCGTTTCACAGCCATATTGATTTCACTCTTTGCAATCAACGGTGAGTAATGGATGTTGGGAAATGTAAAATATGGACCATCTTCGATCAACGTTCTTGCAAGTGATATTAATAAACCGTAAGCCGTGTAATAATATTAGTTTCTTGCTTCGTCTGTAGAGATCCACGTATCTCTACCCGCGACTGTGTTTAATGCGATTACAATCCTAACGAATAGGGCAAAGCACGTGGACAGACAAAGTGGACGAGACAATGAAAATGGGAGGGTTGGGGGAAAACCCTAGTCCTGAGCTGAATTTAATTACTGCAAAACACATAAGAAAGAAAGTTTAAGAAAAAGTTCGATGATGTAGATATTTACCACTATTCCAATTTCCAAAGTTGTAGTAAACTCAACTTTCCAACAATTTCACTGACAAACTAACTGAGAGCGATATACTAAACGTATTCATCATACCACTTTCATTTTTCTACTCAAGTTTAATAAACATTTTGTAAACATAAAATATTTATATTTACATATAAATATTTACAGAGAAATGTAAAGATAAAATGCCTGGATCTTATTTAAATAATGGTTTAAAATAATTAGGTAAATAGTAGAATTTATTTTAAAATGTCGGTTGTGAACAAATATGTTGAGTCAGAGCTAAATGTAGTAAAAGCAAGCATAAGGAGCGGGAGAATCGCTGGGCCAGCTGTTTGCAAATGCGTTACCTTTACGGTGTTTGTATTTGTTCGGAGACAATCCATGATATTAAACATTTATAAAGTCAAGGTTGACACTGGACGAAGTAAGAATGTCAGAAGAGGCTCCAAAATGTCTTCTAGTTTATTAAAATCATCCCTTCTATTCAGGTTGTAAATAAAGATCGTACTATAAAGAACGCACTACAAGACGTGGTTGGGTTCTAAGGCAATTTGCTATCATATATAAACTTCTGTAGTAAACCGACACTTGTATCACCTAAGAGGGATAGGATGATATTGTGAATAAAGGTTGGAAGATAAACCATCTGGTAGGGCGAGTCATGGATCACGTGACTCCACGTTGGAAGAAAGTACTGGTGTCTTATCTTTACACTTCCGTGTAAGAGAAGGGTGATCAAGGGTAGATAGATTCAGGTAGAACTATATATAGGGCTATTGTTCACTTTGCACCCTTACCTTAATAGACTTGGGCTACTAATCACCCGGACCATGTTTTATTCAAGGCTTGGAGTGAAGTACCTTATCTGTTGTTTGTTTATAATTTTCGTTTAAACTTGAATTTACAATATTTAAATTAAGCTTTGGATCAACAGCTGACTAAATTATTATTGTGTAAGGGAGTGCTCTAACGAGCTGCTTGCATCTCACAAGCGCATGCGGTTAGTATCCCTACCGCGAGTGATGCACATGTTCCAAGCTGATAAGCTCTTTCCTTGGAAAATCCATTGAGATAGTGAAATCAAAAAGTGTCACTCTTAAGCGGGATGGAGAAACGTGACCAGAAAGAAACCTTGCCAGGAAAACCACCATGACAGATCATGCAGGAACCCTAGGGCTAGGATATCCTTATGCGTACAGATAAGATAATATGGCAAATACCTTGTTAGTAAGTCTATGGTAGGAGCGAGATGCACCTCTTCTTCCGCATCCTACTCGAAACTGAAATGGCATGCCAGGCAAAATTAGTACTACACTCAGGACTAAGCTGCGACCCTGGAGGTGTGCCCACAAAGCTGCTAGAACGTATTGGCGCTATCCATGAGAGAATTTTATAATAATTAATCATTGATGCTTCATTTAGTCGCCAGAGTCCAGTGAAGCTTCAAACCGTGAAGATGTAAAGCAATGGTTCAAGGACGACGCAAGTAGATTCTAACTCGGCCTACAAGGATGCGACGCTAGTTAAGCATACGTCTTGCGCAGGGTGAGAGAGTTTGTTACAGTGGTGCTACGCTTCTGCTAGGAACCCTGTTCCTTGTGGCAGCTTAGAGGTATACGTGATGTTCTATGGAAATGCAAGTCGATTGTTTGATACTTTGTTCGGGATTTTCCTACCTTTAGTTCTTTCTGTTTTATTCTATTACGTCTTTAGCATTATTTGTATCCTGTTCTAACATTTATACCATTTAACGACGTTCTTCGTATGTTTCTCATAAATAGGTTATATTTCTAGTAGAAAGGTTGTAAACTAACGCGACGTTTTCATTTATTTTATGAATATGTATATATAATTCGAAACAAATGAGGGTATCCAAATAAAAAACTTATTTAATAACTTTTAAAATTCTTGTATTTGAATATCCTTAGTTGATTTGATTAATATACAACAAAACATAGTTTATATTTATATTATTCTTTTTATATTTTTAAATTATGTAACGCTCAATATTTTTGCTTCCTCAGTTTAAAATAAACGTTTTCTTTAAAGTTAAACATTGAAGATGTATGGCTAATTCTAGCAGTTGCAAATTTCAGTGTTTAAAGGAAATATAAAGGAAATATATATTTTACAAATCTTAAAACATAAATAATGTTTTAAATGAGAAAATACTCCTCTCTCTCTCTCTCTTTCTCTCTTACACACACACACACACACACACACACACACACACACACACACACACACACACACACACAAACACACACACACAGCCACATACACAGACAGACACAGACACACACACACACACACACACACACACACACACACACACACACACACACACACACACACACACACACACACACACACACACACACACACACACACACACAACACACACACAGCCACATACACAGACAGACACAGATACACACACACACACACACACACACACACACACACACACACACACACACACATACACACACACACACACACACACACACACACACACACACACACACACACACACACACACACACACACACACACACACACACACACACATACATACCTGCCATGGCTGCCCATTTATTTGTCTTTAGCCCCTACCTTTATGATAATTATTTCGAGGCCCGTGAGCTGTCAAGATTTAGGGGCTTGTATGTTTGCAATGTAAAATCGATGTTAGCGTCGTATGCAGCACATCTGAAAATGCTATCCTAAAAATACAACACATACATCGATTCACCTTACATCCTAACGATGACCAGCAACGATGAAGCAAACAAACATACCGGGGTGAGGATATGACCCTACCTAACATTACCTGTTTAACGTCAGGCCCCTGAGAACCGTTGAGCGGGATCTGTTGAGGAGTATATTTTCAGACCTATTTTTTAATCTAACTTTGTCAATATGCTAGCTCTCACTATAATGAATTCCCCACAGACTCCGCTTGACCAAACGTGTCTATGCTTTGCCTTCGGCAATTTTTAAAATATAAATTAATAAAATATTTTGTAGTTCATTATTCTTACCCTAGAACGAATTACTTATCTGAAATATCTCTGCGTCTAACAATGCGACCCGGATTTAGGACGAAAGTAATGCATCTACTGAGAATTGCCATTAACTTGGCGGATCATATTCATGTATATAAATTCCGAACATATTTGATAAATATGTTAAACAAGGACGAATATAAGCGCGTGAACACGAAACTAGCCAAATCTACAATTTACAACAAAACCAACATTTAATTACGTTCAAAAATCTTAATTCATATTTTAATTAAATTTCTATTTCACGCTAAAATCAAAAAATATAATCAAATGCACAGTTGTAACGTACAGCATAACAGGTTTTACTCAAAAAAGGCAGTACGACGTTTTTTTTATTTTTCGTATAAATTATTTTTCTTTGTTTAAAAATTTAATAACCCAAGTGCGATGTTGCTTCATGACATCACCTTCGCCGCGTAATGTTTCGAATGAAAGGGTGTTTTGATTAATGAGGTTTCTCGAGAGGGGATGGCACCTGAATGCTGAGATACAGAAAGCCCCGGGTGACGGTGAAAGGGAGTCGGGGACCTCCAAGATGTTTCCTTGAAATGAAAGTTTCACGTCCTGTACAAACATGGCTACAATTATTTCCTTTCCATTGAATCACCAGGACACGTGATTTTAAGTGTCATTAACCACTTCAGTGTAAGTGTGACCTACAGTTCTTTTATCCAGTGACCCTCCAGGAATTGCATCACTAAATTACAGACATATTATGTATATTGAGGCTTAGCTAGATTATACTTTAGCCATATTGCTTTTTAAAGTTTTTAATTATTTACATTATTTATATAATTTTAATGTGGCTTACTGCATTTATTTTTAACAGTTTATTTGAACCTAATAATTTACCTTGAACTTGAATCTTTAAAATATTTTAAAAAGATTATTTCATTTATAATTATTATTAGTTTTTATTTCTAACCGTCCACCGGGACTTTCATTGACGCAGTGTGATAAAACATCTTCTTTTGACGACTACTTGAATCTGGAAACTTAATTTGAAATAAGAGAAATACATTTTAATTTATTAGTTAAAAAACCCACAACATCCTTTTAAATTGTGTACATATTGTTTTTCTGTAAAACCGTGTATAAATAAGAAAGTATGCGTAAATAAGAATTTTAAACTTTAACGCTGGACGGTTTAGGAGTTCCGTGTCAGGAATATTCCCCCTACTATTAGTAAGAAATACTGGCTAATTTCTCTTCTACTCGTAGCTGGAATTTCCATAAAAACTTTTGTGAAATTAGAGTTTAAACTCTTTTTCATTTACTCTACATTTTTTTATTTACAAATGAAAAACGCTTCAGCAATAGTATTTAAGGTAGTTGTCTAAAATTGATTGTAAAACAAGTATATCATTGAAAATGTAAATAATTTTTTATTTTATAAGAAAAATAATATGCTAAAGCTCTGAGTAGCAATTTAACTACACAAAAGAGTATTTCCCCCTTTGGACTCTCCGTATTAATATTGCATACATAGTGCTTTACAATCTTATTTGCATATTGCTAACTCAAGGCAACTCGCCGTATTTGTATAACCCAATTTCTGCCTTCTTCAGTTCCCATCAAACTGAAATGCAAACAATAACACGCCATCTCGTGGCCAGCTTTAGAGTTAAGCTCAAGGACGCACAAATATTAAAGTGACACCGGTAACTTCAGAGATACTTTGAGAAATAATGAAATTTAAGTGATTTTTGTTAAACATTGGAGTAAGTCGTCTGTAAATATTAAATTTAAACAACCCTTGGGGGGGGATATAAATTATTTCTAGTTTATATTATTACTTGCCTTGTACGTTTTAAACAATTAGTGTATAACTGTAGGGTTGAATTTTACAGTCGTTTTTACATGCTTGAATATTTCGTTACATGCTTAATTTACAGATATTTTTAAAATAATGTTTTAGAATTGATAAATTTCTATTTATTAAAAAAAAGGCACGGAAAGTATGATGCTAGTTATTACAGAATTTCAATGCAAATATTGAAAATAATCACATAAATGGATTGGGGTATTGTGGTTCTTTCCAATATTTTCATTGAAATATACTGTACCACTGTGCTCTTGATATTGTATATTACAGAATTTAATTAAAAACGTGTATTTCTTCTCGAAATATTATTTTTCTATAAAAAAAATTATTTTTGTATTAATATTATTTTTTTTAACACGGCAACGCTAACCAAGATACTCAACACAATAATAATGTACGGCCTAGAGGAAACTTGGCATAACTAGAGGAAACTTGGTATAACTAGAGGAAACTTGGTATAACTAGAGGAAACTTGGCATAACTGGAGGAAACTTGGTATAACTAGAGGAAACTTGGTATAACTAGAGGAAACTTGTCATAACTAGAGGAAACTTGGTATAACTAGAGGAAACTTGGCATAACTAGAGGAAACTTGGCATAACTAGAGGAAACTTGGCATAACTAGAGGAAACTTGGTATAACTAGAGGAAACTTGGTATACCTAGAGGAAACTTGGCATAACTAGAGGAAACTTGGTATAACTAGAGGAAACTTGGCATAACTAGAGGAAACTTGGTATAACTAGAGGAAACTTGGCATAACTAGAGGAAACTTGGCATAACTAGAGGAAACTTGGCATAACTAGAGGAAACTTGGCATAACTAGAGGAAACTTGGCATAACTAGAGGAAACTTGGCATAACTAGAGGAAACTTGGCATAACTAGAGGAAACGTGGCATAACTAGAGGAAACTTGGCATAACTAGAGGAAACTTGGCATGACTGTAGTAAGCTGCTTGAACTAAGGACACGGCAACGCTGTCTCAAAAGGCTAGAGGGAAGAAGCGACCATCCAAGTACTAACCACGCTTGACTTCGGGGTTCGGACGGGAACTTTTATATCTAGTATGGTTTGGCCGCTGGCAATTCTTTCGCTCAATGTAATCTCTCAGAACAGGCGTAATTACTGGAGGTGACGTCTAAATTATCCCTTAGCTATTTAATGTGAAGGTACACGCTTGGAGGCATTTGAAGAGATTTACGTAGCCCAAACATGAAATTGGTTCCACCACGTTATATTCCGGTCCAAGTTCCGAGTGGAGTTAGTAAGGGAGTGAGTTTTACAATGGGGAGTACATTTAATCCCTTAAAAGCGCCGAAGCCTTAAAATTAAAAACAATAGTTTGAAAATAAAATGTCCCAAAAAGCAAAAAAAAAAAAAAAAAAAAAAAAATACAAGTAATATTATAATATTGGTTCACAGGGAGTGTTACGCATCCTGTGAGATCTAATAAATTCTAGTTTGTTATAATTTAGCACAAATAACACAAATGTATTACTTTTCGATCTAAATAAATTTTTAATTTAGTTTTGTTCACATAATTTACAGAGTGTTTGTAACTTATGGGCAGGAATTATTATATGCTATCACATAAATTCTTGGACATAAAGTTCCTGGACCACATAAAACAAATTACATTTATATAATGGAATATTTTATAGAATTTATTTATTTTATTTAAAAAAGATAAAAACAAGTAAAAAATTTAAACTATACTTATACAAACAACTGCCTTAAAATGTATTGACGAAGCAGGTTTTACGTTCTTTTGAACTAAAACACGTATAATTCGAAACATGAACTAGAACTGTTGGGAGGAAACAGTTCCTGAGAGATGAACGGCCACATGTGTCTCGCCCAAACAGCTGCATCGATTTCCATGCTTATGGGCCTTTCCGGCCTCTCATTCTTACGGCTAAACATTGTTCTTACACCGCCACTTTATCCTATTGACGATAAAATATCTGATTTTATTTGTCTAAAAGTGAAGTTTCTAACACTGCTCGAAAGCTGATCCGTGTTTGGTTACACTGCATTTAAGCACAAGATTTACGCAAGTTTGTTGTAATATAGGAGTATATAACTTAAAGTAGGACCTACAAATGCAATAACACATAACTTACTACTAATGCGTCCTAAAGAAGACAAAAGGTATATTTGTTTTTGCTAATAACTTTGGGATTTATTTTGTGAGAAGTTGTCACGCCTGTCTTGGAATGATAAACGCGTGCATTATACCACCATGAAATTATTAAATATCGCTCTTTCGATTCACCGCTTACAAAGTTGGATTGAGAACCACAACGTATTCCAATTGCTCTTAATCTACTACTATACGTACTAAGTTGTATTATGGTTATAAAGGCATTAATCCGTACCTATACAGTGATTGATTTTAAATTTAAAAGGCATATTGATGTACAAAATTAACGTTTTGTTGGAAAATTATAAAATAATTCTAGCAATTCGTGGTGCCGCACTGAAAGGACATGAAGTGTTCATAACGTTTGGGTTAAACTGTAACTAATTAAGATGTTTTGTAAATAAATCTCTGCTTGTACAGCTTCATGCTCTTGCTTCGACATATGAGGAAGCCGTGTAAACATGTAACCGTGTTAGTTTGGAGTGAACGCACCAACCAGTATACGAAGGATTGTGCCTATGGGTAGGAATAAAGTAGGAACATACAATCCTCTCCTAGACAGCTCCCATACCCATAAGTTCTATTGTAAGTAGGCAATCACAAGCAGATCTAGGATTAGAAAAACAAGGGTAGAACTTTAGAAAAATGTTACATATTCATACTTTAACCATTTTGGATTTGCGATTGTGAAAATTGTCTTTCATTACTGGTTTAGGGATGCCAATAAAACCGCTGGAAAATGTAGAATACCAAAATAACTGGACAAAATCTCTCTTGTCAGAACAATATCCCCGTAATACCAACACTTTTGGTTCTGGGTTCAATTCCGAGGTTATGCCGGAGAGGGTGAACAAACGACAAACGACTTTATCAGGAAGGACGAACACTGACGTCATTCCTCAGATATTGCTGATTATTTAAATTGACATTAAATGGATTTTCTATTTTTACAGTATCTTGTTGTAGCAAACTCAATTGCAAAATTTTCTATACTTTCTATAGAACTAAATATAACGAAATATATCTAGATATACCAATATGGAAGTGAATATTGCTATATAGAACTAAATATAACGAAATATATCTAGATATACCAATATAGAAGTGAATATTTCTATATAGAACTAAATATAACGAAATATATCTAGATATACCAATATAGAAGTGAATATTGCTATATAGAACTAAATATAACGAAATATATCTAGATATACCAATATAGAAGTGAATATTGCTATATAGAACTAAATATAACGCAATATATATCTAGATATACCAATATAGAAGTGAATATTGCTACATAGAACTAAATATAACGAAGTATATCTAGATATACCAATATAGAAGTGAATATTGCTATATAGAACTAAATATAACGAAATATATCTAGATATACCAATATAGAAGTAAATATTGCTACATAGAACTAAATATAACGAAGTATATCTAGATATACCAATATAGAAGTGAATATTGCTATATAGAACTAAATATAACGAAATATATCTAGATATACCAATATAGAAGTGAATATTGCTATATAGAACTAAATATAACGAAATATATCTAGATATACCAATATAGAAGTGAATATTGCGATATAGAACTAAATATAACGAAATATATCTAGATATACCAATATAGAAGTGAATATTGCTATATAGAACTAAATATAACGAAGTATATCTAGATATACCAATATAGAAGTGAATATTGCTATATAGAACTAAATATAACGAAATATATCTAGATATACCAATATAGAAGTGAATATTGCTATATAGAACTAAATATAACGCAATATATATCTAGATATACCAATATAGAAGTGAATATTGCTACATAGAACTAAATATAACGAAGTATATCTAGATATACCAATATAGAAGTGAATATTGCTATATAGAACTAAATATAACGAAATATATCTAGATATACCAATATAGAAGTGAATATTGCTATATAGAACTAAATATAACGAAATATATCTAGATATACCAATATAGAAGTGAATATTGCGATATAGAACTAAATATAACGAAATATATCTAGATATACCAATATAGAAGTGAATATTGCTATATAGAACTAAATATAACGAAGTATATCTAGATATACCAATATAGAAGTGAATATTGCTATATAGAACTAAATATAACGAAATATATCTAGATATACCAATATAGAAGTGAATATTGCTATATAGAACTAAATATAACGAAATATATCTAGATATACCAATATAGAAGTGAATATTGCTATATAGAACTAAATATAACGAAATATATCTAGATATACCAATATAGAAGTGAATATTGCTATATAGAACTAAATATAACGAAATATATCTAGATATACCAATATAGAAGTGAATATTGCGATATAGAACTAAATATAACGAAATATATCTAGATATACCAATATAGAAGTGAATATTGCGATATAGAACTAAATATAACGAAATATATCTAGATATACCAATATAGAAGTGAATATTGCTACATAGAACTAAATATAACGAAGTATATCTAGATATACCAATATAGAAGTGAATATTGCTATATAGAACTAAATATAACGAAATATATCTAGATATACCAATATAGAAGTGAATATTGCTACATAGAACTAAATATAACGAAGTATATCTAGATATACCAATATAGAAGTGAATATTGCTATATAGAACTAAATATAACGAAATATATCTAGATATACCAATATAGAAGTGAATATTCCTATATAGAACTAAATATAACGAAATATATCTAGATATACCAATATAGAAGTGAATATTCCTATATAGAACTAAATATAACGAAATATATCTAGATATACCAATATAGAAGTGAATATTGCTATATAGAACTAAATATAACGAAATATATCTAGATATACCAATATAGAAGTGAATATTGCTATATAGAACTAAATATAACGAAATATATCTGGATATACCAATATAGAAGTGAATATTGCTATATAGAACTAAATATAACGAAATATATCTGGATATACCAATATAGAAGTGAATATTGCTATATAGAACTAAATATAACGAAATATATCTGGATATACCAATATAGAAGTGAATATTGCTATATAGAACTAAATATAACGAAATATATCTGGATATACCAATTAAGAAGTGAATATTGCTATATAGAACTAAATATAACGAAATATATCTAGATATACCAATATAGAAGTGAATATTGCTATATAGAACTAAATATAACGAAATATATCTAGATATACCAATATAGAAGTGAATATTGCTATATAGAACTAAATATAACGAAATATATCTAGATATACCAATATAGAAGTGAATATTGCTATATAGAACTAAATATAACGAAATATATCTAGATATACCAATATAGAAGTGAATATTGCTATATAGAACTAAATATAACGAAATATATCTAGATATACCAATATAGAAGTGAATATTGCTATATAGAACTAAATATAACGAAATATATCTAGAGATACCAATATAGAAGTGAATATTGCTATATAGAACTAAATATAACGAAATATATCTAGATATACCAATATAGAAGTGAATATTGCTATATAGAACTAAATATAACGAAATATATCTAGATATACCAATATAGAAGTGAATATTGCTATATAGAACTAAATATAACGAAATATATCTAGATATACCAATATAGAAGTGAATATTGCTATATAGAACTAAATATAACGAAATATATCTAGATATACCAATATAGAAGTGAATATTGCTATATAGAACTAAATATAACGAAATATATCTAGATATACCAATATAGAAGTGAATATTCCTATATAGAACTAAATATAACGAAATATATCTAGATATACCAATATAGAAGTGAATATTCCTATATAGAACTAAATATAACGAAATATATCTAGATATACCAATATAGAAGTGAATATTGCTATATAGAACTAAATATAACGAAATATATCTAGATATACCAATATAGAAGTGAATATTGCTATATAGAACTAAATATAACGAAATATATCTAGATATACCAATATAGAAGTGAATATTGCTATATAGAACTAAATATAACGAAATATATCTAGATATACCAATATAGAAGTGAATATTGCTATATAGAACTAAATATAACGAAATATATCTAGATATACCAATATAGAAGTGAATATTCCTATATAGAACTAAATATAACGAAATATATCTAGATATACCAATATAGAAGTGAATATTCCTATATAGAACTAAATATAACGAAATATATCTAGATATACCAATATAGAAGTGAATATTCCTATATAGAACTAAATATAACGAAATATATCTAGATATACCAATATAGAAGTGAATATTGCTATATAGAACTAAATATAACGAAATATATCTAGATATACCAATATAGAAGTGAATATTGCTATATAGAACTAAATATAACGAAATATATCTAGATATACCAATATAGAAGTGAATATTGCTATATAGAACTAAATATAACGAAATATATCTGGATATACCAATATAGAAGTGAATATTGCTATATAGAACTAAATATAACGAAATATATCTGGATATACCAATTTAGAAGTGAATATTGCTATATAGAACTAAATATAACGAAATATATCTGGATATACCAATATAGAAGTGAATATTGCTATATAGAACTAAATATAACGAAATATATCTGGATATACCAATATAGAAGTGAATATTGCTATATAGAACTAAATATAACGAAATATATCTAGATATACCAATATAGAAGTGAATATTGCTATATAGAACTAAATATAACGAAATATATCTAGATATACCAATATAGAAGTGAATATTGCTATATAGAACTAAATATAACGAAATATATCTAGATATACCAATATAGAAGTGAATATTGCTATATAGAACTAAATATAACGAAATATATCTAGATATACCAATATAGAAGTGAATATTGCTATATAGAACTAAATATAACGAAATATATCTAGATATACCAATATAGAAGTGAATATTGCTATATAGAACTAAATATAACGAAATATATTTAGATATACCAATATAGAAGTGAATATTGCTATATAGAACTAAATATAACGAAATATATCTAGATATACCAATATAGAAGTGAATATTGCTATATAGAACTAAATATAACGAAATATATCTAGATATACCAATATAGAAGTGAATATTGCTATATAGAACTAAATATAACGAAATATATCTAGATATACCAATATAGAAGTGAATATTCCTATATAGAACTAAATATAACGAAACATATCTAGATATACCAATATAGAAGTGAATATTGCTATATAGAACTAAATATATCTGTTAGGCTAAGTTAATTAGAGCTTAGCTAGTGAGAACTATATTAAAAATTAAAATAGCCAACTCTAAATCTCGCTACACATTAGTTAATTAAAAAACACACTACCTCATAAAACAATCAGTATAGTTTCGGGGATGATGTCGACTTCCTCAGTGCTTGGTTACTACTGAGGAAGGCGACAACTTCGCCGAAACTAGTCTGATTGTTTTATAAAATAGTGTTTTTTTTTTTTACTAAACTAGTGTATAGCCACCCATATCAAACTAAATATACCTATATACACCCCTATCAAACTAAATATACCTAAATACATCCATATAAAACTAAATATACCTAAATACATCCATATAAAACTAAATATACCTAAATACACCCATATAAAACTAAATATACCTAAATACACCCATATCAAACTAAATATACCTAAATACACCCCTATCAAACTAAATATACCTAAATACACCCATATCAAACTAAATATACCTAAATACACCCATATCAAACTAAATATACCTAAATACACCCATATCAAACTAAATATACCTAAATACACCCATATCAAACTAAATATACTTAAATACACCCATATCAAACTAAATACACCTAAATACACCCATATCAAACTAAATACACCTAAGTACACCCATATCAAACTAAATACACCTAAGTACACCCATATCAAACTAAATACACCTAAGTACACCCATATCAAACTAAATATACCTAAATACACCCATATCAAACTAAATACACCTAAATACACCCATATCAAACTAAATACACCTAAGTACACCCATATCAAACTAAATACACCTAAATACACCCATATCAAACTAAATACACCTAAATACACCCATATCAAACTAAATACACCTAAATACACCCATATCAAACTAAATACACCTAAATACACCCATATCAAACTAAATATACTTAAATACACCCATATCAAACTAAATATACTTAAATACACCCATATCAAACTAAATACACCTAAATACACCCATATCAAACTAAATACACCTAAGTACACCCATATCAAACTAAATACACCTAAGTACACCCATATAAAACTAAATACACCTAAGTACACCCATATCAAACTAAATATACCTAAATACACCCATATCAAACTAAATATACTTAAATACACCCATATCAAACTAAATACACCTAAATACACCCATATCAAACTAAATACACCTAAGTACACCCATGTCAAACTAAATACACCTAAGTACACCCATATCAAACTAAATACACCTAAGTACACCCATATCAAACTAAATATACCTAAATACACCCATATCAAACTAAATACACCTAAATACACCCATATCAAACTAAATACATCTAAGTACACCCATATCAAACTAAATACACCTAAATACACCCATATCAAACTAAATACACCTAAATACACCCATATCAAACTAAATATACCTAAATACACCCATATCAAACTAAATACACCTAAATACACCCATATCAAACTAAATATACCTAAATACACCCATATCAAACTAAATACACCTAAATACACCCATATCAAACTAAAGACACATAAGTACACCCATATCAAACTAAATATACCTAAATACACCCATATCAAACTAAATACACCTAAATACACCCATATCAAACTAAATACACCTAAATACACCCATATCAAACTAAATATACCTAAATACACCCATATCAAACTAAATACACCTAAATACACCCATATCAAACTAAATATACCTAAATACACCCATATCAAACTAAATATACTTAAATACACCCATATCAAACTAAATACACCTAAATACACCCATATCAAACTAAATACACCTAAGTACACCCATATCAAACTAAATACACCTAAGTACACCCATATCAAACTAAATACACCTAAATACACCCATATCAAACTAAATACACCTAAGTACACCCATATCAAACTAAATATACCTAAATACACCCATATCAAACTAAATATACCTAAATACACCCATATCAAACTAAATATACCACTATAGAACTGTATACTTCTTCGTTTACTTTGTTCATTATCGTCATGTGATAGAATATCCTTGAGTTGTTCTCATTGAAATAAAAATATCAACTAGGATTTTCTAATTGTGGCTACAATTAGGATCACGAAATAAATTTGTTTGTTGTTATTATTTCCTAACCTTACATTTTGCTTCTCTTTAGTTCTATTTACTTTCTTTGCTTTCGCCAAACGTAAGGAGATTTCTCTATTGTTACAGAATATTCACCACTTTTAATACCACCATCTCTATTTACAGCTTCAAGTAATTTTATATATTACTTGAACGCGTAGGTATAGAGAAAGTTTGATGTTACCGCAATGTTGCCAACATTACAAATCCTGATATGAGAAATAGCATTGTCGATGTTGGCACACCTTGAAGAGAGCCAATTAGATCTGAACCGCAGCCAGCACATTGATTGCAAAGTGTCCGATAAAATTATTTACTTTATAAATCCACGTCTTGATCCAATCAAGCGGTCGGTTGTTGGGCCAACAATTCACTGCAGGGAAAGAATTTCATTGCATCTGAGTAACTGGGGATTTGTATTAACCATCTTTTACTCAGTAATGTTTAAACTGTGATATATATCATGGCTATGGTGATTTTATTCGCTTTGTATAAGTTCTGTTTGCGGTTCAGATAGGCTGTTACAGTTTTATGGCCTTCATTATTTCGTAACTGTTGTGTATGAATTATTATAGCAAGAAATATAAACAAAATATTTTAAAGTCAATTCTCACTAAGATCAACAAAGGAAAATTTTATTTTAGTTACTTTTTATTAAATAACTACAATTAATATAAATCAAGTAACATAACCTAAGCATTAAAACAGCTGTTCCACCATATATTCTATAACACCCATATAAAACTAAATATACCTAAATACATCTATATCAAACTAAATATACCTATATACACCCATATCAAACTAAATATACCTAAATACACCCATATAAAACTAAATATACCTAAATACATCTATATCAAACTAAATATACCTATATACACCCATATCAAACTAAATATACCTAAATACACCCATATCAAACTAAATATACCTATATACACCCCTATCAAACTAAATATACCTAAATACACCCATATCAAACTAAATACACCTAAATACACCCATATCAAACTAAATAAACCTAAATACACCCATATCAAACTAAATATACTGAAATACACCCGTATCAAACTAAATACACCTAAGTACACCCATATCAAACTAAATATACCTAAATACACCCATATCGAACTAAATATACCTAAATACACCCATATCAAACTAAATATACTTGAATACACCCATATCAAACTAAATACACCTAAATACACCCATATCAAACTAAATACACCTAAGTACACCCATATCAAACTAAATACACCTAAGTACACCCATATCAAACTAAATACACCTAAGTACACCCATATCAAACTAAATATACCTAAATACACCCATATCAAACTAAATACACCTAAATACACCCATATCAAACTAAATACACCTAAGTACACCCATATCAAACTAAATACACCTAAATACACCCATATCAAACTAAATACACCTAAGTACACCCATATCAAACTAAATATACCTAAATACACCCATATCAAACTAAATACACCTAAATACACCCATATCAAACTAAATACACCTAAATACACCCATATCAAACTAAATACACCTAAATACACCCATATCAAACTAAATACACCTAAATACACCCATATCAAACTAAATACACCTAAGTACACCCATATCAAACTAAATATACCTAAATACACCCATATCAAACTAAATACACCTAAATACACCCATATCAAACTAAATACACCTAAGTACACCCATATCAAACTAAATACACCTAAGTACACCCATATAAAACTAAATACACCTAAGTACACACATATCAAACTAAATATACCTAAATACACCCATATCAAACTAAATATACTTAAATACACCCATATCAAACTAAATACACCTAAATACACCCATATCAAACTAAATACACCTAAGTACACCCATATCAAACTAAATACACCTAAGTACACCCATATCAAACTAAATACACCTAAGTACACCCATATCAAACTAAATATACCTAAATACACCCATATCAAACTAAATACACCTAAATACACTCACATCAAACTAAATACACCTAAGTACACCCATATCAAACTAAATACACCTAAATACACCCATATCAAACTAAATACACCTAAGTACACCCATATCAAACTAAATATACCTAAATACACCCATATCAAACTAAATACACCTAAATACACCCATATCAAACTAAATACACCTAAATACACCCATATCAAACTTAATATACCTAAATACACCCATATCAAACTAAATACACCTAAATACACCCATATCAAACTAAATACACCTAAGTACACCCATATCAAACTAAATATACCTAAATACACCCATATCAAACTAAATACACCTAAATACACCCATATCAAACTAAATACACCTAAATATACCCATATCAAACTAAATATACCTAAATACATCCATATCAAACTAAATACACCTAAATACACCCATATCAAACTAAATATACCTAAATACACCCATATCAAACTAAATATACTTAAATACACCCATATCAAACTAAATACACCTAAATACACCCATATCAAACTAAATACACCTAAGTACACCCATATCAAACTAAATACACCTAAGTACACCCATATCAAACTAAATACACCTAAGTACACCCATATCAAACTAAATATACCTAAATACACCCATATCAAACTAAATATACTTAAATACACCCATATCAAACTAAATACACCTAAATACACCCATATCAAACTAAATACACCTAAGTACACCCATATCAAACTAAATATACCTAAATACACCCATATCAAACTAAATATACCTAAATACACCCATATCAAACTAAATATACCACTATAGAACTGTATACTTCTTCGTTTACTTTGTTCATTATCGTCATGTGATAGAATATCCTTGAGTTGTTCTCATTGAAATAAAAATATCAACTAGGATTTTCTAATTGTGGCTACAATTAGGATCACGAAATAAATTTGTTTGTTGTTATTATTTCCTAACCTTACATTTTGCTTCTCTTTAGTTCTATTTACTTTCTTTGCTTTCGCCAAACGTAAGGAGATTTCTCTATTGTTACAGAATATTCACCACTTTTAATACCACCATCTCTATTTACAGCTTCAAGTAATTTTATATATTACTTGAACGCGTAGGTATAGAGAAAGTTTGATGTTACCGCAATGTTGCCAACATTACAAATCCTGATATGAGAAATAGCATTGTCGATGTTGGCACACCTTGAAGAGAGCCAATTAGATCTGAACCGCAGCCAGCACATTGATTGCAAAGAGTCCGATAAAATTATTTACTTTATAAATCCACGTCTTGATCCAATCAAGCGGTCGGTTGTTGGGCCAACAATTCACTGCAGGGAAAGAATTTCATTGCATCTGAGTAACTGGGGATTTGTATTAACCATCTTTTACTCAGTAATGTTTAAACTGTGATATATATCATGGCTATGGTGATTTTATTCGCTTTGTATAAGTTCTGTTTGCGGTTCAGATAGGCTGTTACAGTTTTATGGCCTTCATTATTTCGTAACTGTTGTGTATGAATTATTATAGCAAGAAATATAAACAAAATATTTTAAAGTCAATTCTCACTAAGATCAACAAAGGAAAATTTTATTTTAGTTACTTTTTATTAAATAACTACAATTAATATAAATCAAGTAACATAACCTAAGCATTAAAACAGCTGTTCTACCATATATTCTATAGCGTAAAATCAGCTGTTTTATAAAATCATATGCTACCACTTATTTTAACCAAATAGGACAAAGTAACTATATTGGATACCTTGCCCCTTTTGTGAAACGTTTTCTGAAATACAAAACTAAGTGTATATTTATACAATTTAATTATTGAATTAAAAATTGAAAAAACTGTATTATCATCAAGTGTCATCCACTACAGGTTTTAAAAATGTATTTGAACTTGAGTGGAAGAATAAAAGGTATTTGATTACCGATTGAAAGTTTGTACAAGATATGTATATACACAAGGAGAGTGTGAACAAATAGAAGGAGCCGAAGAATAAAAGGAGAAATAAATATTCACACACGCGGAATCGTGCTCATGGTTTTAAGGCGATCATCCAGTCTCGCCTACCAAAGATAGGGAAGTTTTGTAGTAAGGGTAGGCCTGAAGTAGGGACATTGATCATTAGATAGAGGGTATAAGGGGGGGGGGAGCTCGTTTTCCGTAATGGAAACAGAGCTACTCTTCAACAAGGTCAAGAAATAAAACAAAGGTCTGCTCCTACAGGGCAAAATGAATGCAATAATGTAGAGCAGAGGGGAATACATCATAATTCTCTGGTACTGATAGTAGGGGAAAGGGCAGCCTTATAGACAAGCTGTAGGAGTTTCTAAGCTGGGTCTGCTACAATCTACCCCGACATCCATCTGCGACTAAACATAAAGGGTTTGTTCCCGTGATACATAAAATTATAGTACATCTAAAAAGCAGAAAAGTAGAAAGGGAAGAAATACTTGAATAAGCGAAAGAATATTCTTTTAACTCGAATGAATGATACAAAATTTATAAATAAATTGAGCTTCTCTTATAAACGACACATAAATACTACAAAAAAAAATTATTACACACAAAAAACCACATTTGGGTCATTTTTATTAAAAATATTTTAAAATTCAAATTTCTATCGTTCCATTAACGCACGGTGGTAGAGGACGCATGGCGTACGTGTAAGTAAGCTGTAAGTCGATTCTAGCTGTAAGTCGTTTCTAGCTGTAAGTCGTTTCTAGCTGTAAGTCGTTTCTAGCTGTAAGTCGTTTCTAGCTGTAAGTCGATTCTAGCTGTAAGTCGTTTCTAGCTGTAAGTCGATTCTAGCTGTAAGCAAATTCCAGCTGTAGGTCGATTCTAGCTGTAGGTCTATTCTAGCTGTGAGTCAATTCCAGTTGTAAGTCGATTCTAGCTGTAGGTCGATTCTGGCCGTAGGTTGATTCTAGCTGTAGGTCGATTCTAGCTGTAAGTCGATTCTAGCTGTAAGTCAATTCTAGCTGTAAGATCTAGTCTATAATAAAGAATTAAAACATCTCCAAAAAAGTGTACCTACAGTAATGAAAGAATAGAGCTGAAAAATTGAAAAATCCATCAACAATTCGAATAGATATTTTTTCAATAGTTATCAGGTATTTCGATATGTTCAACATTGACAGCAATTTCAACAGATACATCTATTTATTATTAGTTATATATTCCATTCAGGGTAAGATATCAAACGGGTAGTAAACAATAATGAACAACAAATATTCGTTATTGTGATTATGATTTACAAAAATGTGTAAAACATGACACACTACGTTAGATCTCAGCGAACAACAATTCACATATACTACATCTTGTTTACGTCTATTCCTATTACTAACGTATAAAAAGTTTCAGTAATTATAGAAAACATAATCCCTCATAAAATTCCGTCTCGCAGAAAGTACAACATTTTTAAAACAAACCTTCACATGTTATCCTTACATTGCGCCTCGGAAATATAGGACCAGTGATAATAGCGCAACTGAATGTGACTCTGTGGGATTATTAAAGTTTGCGAGTTGGTAGAACTGATTAAACGTACACAATGCAGGTAATTACTTCTGAAAAATGTAACCCAACTTGTGCAGTAATCACGTTTGTAATAGCGCTACCTTGTGAGAAATCTTGGAACTAATACTTGGCAAAGCAATCTGCGAAGTTTAGCATTTTACTGTATAGACTAATGGCAACTAATGGTTGTTTGGACGTTCATCCATTAAAACGTTTTAATGGTGTTTGTAGGGGGGGGGTGAAGGCTATGGTACTGTAACATGTGCCTAGTCATATATACTGTACATTAGCAGACAGTGTTACACCTGGAATTCCGTCATAGGGCGAAGAAGAGGATAAGTGATTGCAGGACTGTGAGTACTTGGTTTGACGAGGGTAGTCAGGTAGTTTCCCGACCTTTGGGCTGAGTGAAAGTCTCTCATTTTCTCTCACTTTCGGAGAGAGAGTGGAGTGAGATAGACAGACGCAGGAGTCTTTCCACTCCAGCGCGTAGACCTAGAGTTTAGGAGGCTTTTGGAATACCAACTCACCTTTCTTACTCGTTCGTCAGGTTGATCTTTGACACTACTTTGCCTCATCTACTACGCAATGTTACAGAGGCTCAAACAGCAGTAAAACCTTTTTATCCATGTCAAAAAATTTTAGGTTTAATTTACACCATTGTTTCTAACTTGACCTAACCCTCAACCTCCACAAGATTGTTGCCGCTAGCTCACCGTCCTTTCTCCAGGATAGATAATGGTGTTTCCGTCCTCCGCTATTGTAAAGATTAACTCAAGTAGGGCTTTAAAAGGACAAGTAGTAGGATCCGCTTCGGTGACAAGGTTTGTTGCTTGCAGCAAGAACTAATACTCTATTATAACAGATTCTCGTCGTTGGCCACGACAACGTGAGTGCCTTTGGTGTTAAGAACTGTCACATATAGATACTAAATCAACTGGAAATTTTTTTATGAGAGTCCAGGCCTTTTTTACTATAAACATTTCAAAAAACCAGGAAAGTTTGAGTTTATAAAAGAAGGAAGTAATAGGTTGCAAGTGAGTGGAGTGATGAAGCAATAGGCCATTTTGTACGACGTCACATGATCGTAGCGAGACTGTACCTATAGTGCGGACCATGTAACCGAGCACTTGGCCTTGAGCGATCGCACAAGAGTTCTCCTGTGCTAAGACTTCTAAAAACGTTACATTTGCAGAATGTTCAATACACCAACAGCTTCTACATCTGATATTTCTACACATATTTCAAGACTGTATGTTATTTTATTCAGAAGCTGATTTATTATCGAATTAACCTAATATCGACCGTCTCATGCAAGACAATGTTTTGACAGTCTTTATCACGTTTGTAGGAAAGTATTTATACTGATGTACGTAACCCTCCACCACCCGTCCCGCCTCTTACGATCTCTCAAAGTCAAGTTCACGTCTCATTTGCAACCTGTTACTTCGCTCTTATATAAACTCAAAACTTTCTGGTTTTGGCAATTTTTCATTGTAAAAAAAGGCTTGGGTTGCCATAAAAATATCCCAATTAATTTAGTATCTAAATGAAAGCGTTCTTATCACCAAGACTCGCTGCGTTTTTATTCCTCGTCACTTCTAGTTATGCCAAGGCTGAACTCTTTCACATTTCTATAGTGAGTTTACTTCATATACTGAAACAACTATACAGTTTCAAGCTATTGACGTAACATAACGAGAGATGTGACTAATAATATAAGGCTTAGATGTAACATATTAAAATACGCTTCATCCATTGAAGAATAACAGAAAACGATACTAAACAAAATAAGGCAACTCACGTGCATTTAGTAGCTTGAGCGGATTCATCATGCATACTTGTCCTTGCATTGTCGTGCAGTCTTCGTGCTATGTCTTACTGGTCTACCTCATGCAATAGCATCCCGGTCCTTAGCATTGCTTCTTAAGTTGCACAACTGTCACTTACCTAGAATTGAAAAACTATTCATTTAAAAGTAGAATATTTAGTATTATATTTAAACAGCTTTCGCAAAAATTGAAACGTTTGCTAATATTTTATTATGAATTAATGTGGTATGGGTTTAATATAAAACCGAAGTTATCAATATTAAATGAGGAGAAACACACACACACACACACACACACACACACACACACACACACACACACACACACACACACACACACACACACACACACACACACACACACACATACACACACACACACAAATAAATTTAATCTAAACGTGAAAATATATGGTTGATATTTTCCAACAGACTCCTTTTCTGTAAGTTACTAACCAATGGACGTCAGTATTTGAGATGTTCCACTGTAGAATTTCAGTAGTATTCACAATGTAAAATATTTTTGAGTTGCTCTTTGTATAAATAATAACATTAAAAATAAATTTTATAATTTGTTTCGTATTTATTTTCATTTGTTTTAAATAGCACATTTCCATATACAGTGTATATATGTATATATATTAGTTGCTGTTTCTCGAGTGCTATGCTAGAGTGGTGACCAATCCGGTACATTCTAATACATTTAGTACTGAACAAACATCCCCCTTTAATCTTGGCCACGTTTTTATTTGTATTGTATTAAAAAAGTTTTTAAACTAAAGAGAATATTTAACATTTGTTTAACATTTTACAATGTTATAGACAATGTGTGTAGACCTATAACATTTAAATGTTATACGCCAATAAAGGTTTTGCAATTTTATCGAGTTATAGGCCCTAACTAGAGATTTCTCAAGGACATTGTATATTTAAGATTTCTTATAAAGTTTAAAATAAGATAAGGCATAAACCCGTCACCAGTAATAACATTAATTCTGCGATTCAAACAGTTTCCTTGAGCTATCGCAATACTTTATTTACTCTGCAGGCGGCATTGTTGGTCTAAAGTAGGAACGAAAAAGTCCCATCAACGTTTGTTTCCCTGCAAAGTGCGGGTTGTTTCGTTACACTTGTAAATTTGTCATTCCCACATGGTTTGCTAGATTCCTGTTTGCTCTGCTAAAAAACAACCCGTGCAGCGGACGGGCTAGTTAGCGATTCACACAGTTCCGCTGGATTTTTACACAATGGGAACAAGTCCTCGCTCCCGGGTGTTTTCACTTTGAACGCCACTTTTTCACCTCATAACGTCGCGCCGCTTTGTATTTCTTTATTACGTTTGGCTGTGTAAACATAACCTATATTCTGCTTTGCGCTAATTTATTAGTTAGAGTTACAGCGTCAAGAGACTTATGTAAAAACCTCATGTTTCCGGTGATGCAGTAGGCTATATGCTTGTTACAATAAATATCTTACTTTACAAACCACGTTATTTGTGTCTGGCAACAGCATTTAGCGTTACGAAGTGATACTTTGGAAGCTATAAAGGCTTGGTTGCCTGCCAACAAACGTAACATGTAAACACTCACATCTTAGACGGGCATCTTTTAACCTGTTCCATTGAACTTTGTTTCAGCCACCATGGGATCGGCAAACCCTCAGAGCGGCACCCATGGTCAACCACAGGCAGGGTCTCCCAGTACGCCGGGGCCTGGAGGGGGCATCAGAAGAGGAAGGGGTTGGAGGGAATGGAGGAGGGGCGATCCAGCGCTTTACAACACTCTTTGGAAGAGCAAAACGCCATTAGGTGAGCACGTTTCTTTTGAAAATCGAATATTTTGGAGGGTTTTAGGTTTTTTGCAGGGGTTGTTTAAAATACACGTTATTTTTCAGTTTTATATCAATTTCATTTTCAATATAACGGGGATTTGATGGTATCTTTATCCCTTAAGAACCATCAGGCAAAGTTCTTCTGATAAATCCCGTAATTAAAAATGCTATGCAATGAAGTGGGGGTAAAGACACTTATCAAGTTTCGATTAATCGATATTTACTTTCAATTGTTGCAGAGTTCTCGCACTGAATGTCAGCTTAATATTCTTTAATTCTCTCATATTTTTCTAGAATCTAATAATTTGAAACAAAGCTATCCGTACTTGCTTGCACTCTTCAGAATGCGCCTTTCTAAGATAAAGGTAGGCAATCCACTTGACTAACACGATTTCATAGCAAATATTAATTTTGAAGTGACAAAAATTGTTTCATGTCTATATTGGCCATCTGTAGATTTTCGGCAACGGCAAAAAATATTTGGAATGAAAACGTGACATCCCGTAGGCTGTTGATTGTTTATGGGGTTATTTCAAAAGTTCTGTAACGCCCCGGTTTATTGTAATGTATTTAGTTAATTTAAACCAAACCTATATTAATACACTATTTATTCATTATACTTTAAAAAGACTCACCTGGTTTATTGTTTACATTACCAATCGTATCTAACGATTTGACATAAGCAGACTCGCTGTCTATTCAAATCTTTCTGAAGATAAGCTATATTAAAGTTTAAGTTTAATGTTTTATAAAAAGATTTAAAATTAAACAATATTATTTTAAAAAAATACGCTTTTAGTAGTTTGAACAATATTTATTTTAATAAAGATTCACATCTTTTTCAAAGTATTCCATAAGACAACGTTACGTTGGATGCATACTGATGCCTTTGTACGTTTACTGACTTTATCAAATTACTGAACAAAGCTTGGCAAACTCCTGAACAATACTCTGCTTTGTTCGTCACACATATTTAAATCTTATAAACATAACCACAAGCTACATTTAAACTTTGCATACATTTTCACTTGTTATTATTTAATTTTGAGTTTTACATTATTAAAAGTTAAAACAAGTCATGTGACTATAATTGAAACCCAGCTGTGCTTCTACGGAGACGGCAAGAACCGGAAGGTCCTTAAGATCTCTTCCGCTTAAACCCCCCCTACACATTCAAAAAGGAGGAATTATATTGGTCACCGGTGTTATTGTACGTATCTCTTTACAAACCCTGTTTAGTGACTTTTTCTGAAAAATATTACTTTACTTTATCAAAAAAAAGGAAAAACAATTTTTAGGCAACATGCTACATTTTTGCCACTCATTTAATATGTTACAGTTATGGTCTAAAATACGTTTTTAAAAAGGTTTCATTGTTACCTTGCTTTAACGTGTAGAAGGTTGAAAGTGAACAAATGCATTATGTTGCAGGCAACGCCGAGTTGTACATAGTACTAGCGCTACTCATCGGCTTCGTGACCGTCGTCATCGGATGCTGGCTGTCGGACAACTGTTGGTCACCGGAACCGGAACACCTCATCACGATTGCATAGCACTTCCGGCCCGAGTATACCTTCTGATCGCCTCAAGGGTGAAAGTGACCGTGGCAGTGACACTGTGCGACCTAGAAAGTGCTGAACTTCACACTATCCAAGATGAATTCGCGCGTTTCCGAGTCTCAAAGACATCATCAGGTGCTTGTGTCTTTTGTAGGTGTCGGCGTTATGAAACACTACGCGTGACGTTGCTCATTAAGGAATACATTTTTAATATGTTTTGATCTGTCCGTAGCGATTCCAAAAAGTCTTTACTTATTGTTTCGTCGTTGTTTGATTTAGACGCCAAAATACAAAACGCCGTCTTCTCTACTAGAACTTGACCAAACTTATATCTCATTAGTTATTTGTACTTATATTTACCCTTTTTTATTGGTTTATTTACAACCTTTTTTATTGGTTTTCATATTTAATTTAGTATGAGTTGATTTACAAAGGCTAAACTATCGAGACTGCATTACTAACTATTATACATAACTATTATACTGCATTGAAAAAACCTTTTTTTTCAGAAAAGTATTTATTATCAATAATAAAAGTATAATAATTTTTATGTATTATTATTTTCTTAAAATTTATAACTATAAGTTATATTAGAATTTACAAGATATAAATTTTATGTTTAGAAAAAAATTAGAAGAAATTGTTAAAATTAACATTGATTAATCCAAAGAAAAAAAGGAATTTGCATCATAGAAAGAGACTTAATAGTGGTGGCTTGCGTCATATCATGAGTTGGTGAGTAAAGCTAAAACAAGTACATAATTACTTTGTTGCTATGGCAACGGATGTTACTATATACTCCCATTGACTTTTGAGTGGGAGAATACAAATTGAAAAAGCACTTGGACACATGCAACGTACTAGTACACCGTGATTACGTTGCTATAATAACAGATATTATAATACAGTGATACTTCATTATAACGGTAGCCCGTTATAATGAAGTATCACTGTATGGGGATGACTTGTACGTTTCAAGGGAAGTCCGTTATAAAACAGAACGCTCTCGTAATTTTACGTTTGACATGTTTGTGTTTTTACTTGTCTAATATTATTAAATCAATAATAGTTTAACTTTCAATATATAACCCCCCCATAATTAGCTAAAAATGACAAAGCATAAGTGCTCCATAGATAACACTTTGTTATGCTCTTGGCATTTAAGTCTTCAGTTCTGCCCTTTCTGATTGGTCACTTATACCACTTAGGAGTTTAGGGTGTGATCACTGGGTTCAGCTGATAAAGTTTCCACGGTAAGATTCTAAATTCAATAATAATTTATTACGAACTGTGAATTAAAAGAGAAACCTGTTTGCAATGAAAACATGTCTGCAATGATTACTTCAAGTAATTAATTGTAGAGAACAGGTATGCAATGAATACAAACGCCAGAGCAAAATCTAATATTCTTATTTAAATACGCATCTAATAAAAAAAAAATAATAAATTCAACATTAACTTTTAAATAATTTTCAGTAACCAATTTGGTCAATATTACATTGGATTACAATTGTTTAAAGTTTTTCAACGTAACTTGCAGCGTCTTTTTGACCATTATTTCTTTTTGCAGTTATTAATCTTTCACCTACGTAGCTAAGCATCAGCCTAAACACAATGGAGGTTTTTGTCCACACCCTTTACCCGAACAATTTCGTTACGTAGCTTAAACCACGTGTCTATTTCTCTATCTTAACGCACTTACCAACAATTTTCGTAAACATACATAAAATGATAAACATATAATTTTTCTAAAACAATCTATAGCTATTAAATATCGGCTAATTAGAAGCTTTATTAAATATTCATTAATTTTTCCTGTTGTTTAATTTCATGACACGATAGAAGTCGTCGTGTTCTTCCCCTATTCGGGTCTCTCAATCTAACAGGCTCCATTTTGAAATCAATGTTGAAACATCCCCTTGTTACAAAATAATTTCAAGTTATACATTTCTATAACTTGAGAGCAATACTAAAAGGGAAAACCTGTAGTAAAAATATAATTAGAATTATAAAGCTATAGCGTGGTAAATATTTTAATACTTCAATATTGAAGTCTATTTAAAAATCTAAAACATTAGGAAAACAGTACTGCATAATAATCGCAACCTTCTCATTTATGTTTCTACATTACAACCATTAGTTAAGAGAACATCTTATACCGAGTTAAACCGAGATATAAAAATACGAAAAACTATGTTACTTCTAAAATATCATTATTGGACACCATAAAATTGGCTATCTACTAGGCATCGAAGTTTCGAAGTAAATTATACACTTTCCTGGTCGTTTAAAAAGCCTTCAGAAATTTGGGAAAATAATAAAACTTGACGTAGAAGGCACAAAAAAGAAATATTTTGAAAATTACACTTTTTTAATGACAGATCAGTAGGTTGTATTGCACTAAAATATATTTATATTACACAATAGCTAAAATGGTTCAGACAATTTTGGTTGGAAAAACATAAAATATCTCAACGTAGGCTGACCGGTTGCTGACTGTATAGTCAATCTTTTTATGGTTCAGGTTTATTGTTAAGTGAAGTTATGTTTTTTTTTAATTTTTTGTACTTTTTGGGAAGACAAGGCCAACTTTGTGGTCCCAAGGACTTTCTTTATCTCCAAGTATTATGTTTTTTTTACAATATCGATGACTTTAAGATAGGCAATGAATACACTCAACAGGTTTATTAAAATTTAAAAAAGAATAACATTTTTTTAATGTAAATAGAATTTACCGCTTCCAAAGCCATGCCAAATTGTACAAGTCGACGTCCGTGCGTTTGTTGAAGAAACTGAAATAGTGAAGCGCCAATTATTTCACACCTCGTACTTGCTTAAATATGTTTGTATTTCTCAAAGAAAGCGGATACAATATAGCATGTGTGGAAGAAGATAACTGAGCATTCAAAGATAATGTCGTAAGCACTCACGCTGTACCACTCGTACAACTCTTCCAAAAACATTGGGTGTATACTGCGATTTACACGAATATATAATTAGTGATTCTTTATTTCCTGTTTATTCATGTTTAATTTTTATAACGTTTGTAAACTAATTTTCTAAGATCAGAATTTGTAATTTTTACAGTATAAAAAACACACTAGTTATAAATTACAATTTATTATTATAGCCTTGGTTTTGCATTACAAGTCCAAAATATTTGTCAGCAAATTACATATTGCTTTAAAGTAAATCTTTTCAAATTAAATTTCTTCTGCTTTCAAACATCATATATTTATAATATTTTATGACATCGTAACCCAAATTTCCTAAATACCATAAGCTCAGTTCATTAGCTTTAATAATAACAAAATATAATTTTATTTATAATGAAACAAGTTTCCATTGTAACATCTCTTATAAACTTTTAGTCTTGTTTCACTGCTTAACAGACTCGGAACTTTAAAAGAATCTGAATAAAAACATAATCCTCTCCCCCCATGTAAATTAACGCAAAGTGCAATGCCTGTCATGTATCAAGTGAAGCCAGATTAAGCTGTCAAACCCTCTCTAGCCTTATGCTACCCTTTTACCGATCGTGTTATCGCCTCACCTCTATATATAAGACATTTACGTTCACCGCAGCTTCTATTTGGAGTTTATTTTAAATAGAATCTACGCCGGGAGTTTGCTGATACAAGAAAGCTCTAAGCGCAGTTAATATATGAAATTATGAAAGTTTATAATCCTTATTGCAATAATTTCACTACGAATTTTGGAATACCATAATTACAGTATTACCAAACCAAGCTAAGGTTTCTGGTAATAATAAATACTTGCGTAACGGGTTAATTTAACATAAACTGCCCAAAACGTTTACGTAAAACTTAGACCAAGTGAAACATATATTCTTTAAATATTTAGTAAATGTTTAGTTCTAGCCGAAGATAAATATAGTTTATACAAAATAGTACGTAAGACATATGAGTTTGCTAAAAAAATAAGCTACAGTCCTTAGAGAGTTTGAACAAGTGTAAACGTTTTTCACACAACCATAGGAGGTCTAAATAACGAATTTATGCCCCAAAATAAAATGTAGAATCTCCCATCCCTCAAACGAAATATTAACAAATAGCCTTTCTCGTGCCGTGGCCGATGCGCATAATTAATATATATATGTGTGTGTATATATTTATAAATTTAAAAGTCCTTTACGACACTCACCCTTTAGCTTCTCTTACCCGATCCTCAGCTTACTATTTAAATTTAAAAGGGACAGGAAAATCAAGTATAAAGTGAAACTCATTATAAACGGAGACCGGAATGAGCTGCCCTCATGCGACGAAAACATTGAACTTTTAGCAACTACTTGCGTCAATTACCAGCTGTTTGGCGGCAATACAAAAAAAAACATTACAATTTGTAGATGCGAAGAATTTGTGTGTAAAGTATATGTAAAATAACTGCAAACTTGTTCATCGTACCGACATAAATAGATTTCTCACATAAAGCACTATGTTTACGAGATTCAGCAAACATTTTGGACTTGTAACACTAGCTGTTCATGACGTTACTAGATATAAGTAAACATGTGTGTAAGTAACAAGTATTTGTAGTCACTCTGCTCAAATAGGCTTTCTGTCTTTGCACTGAATAGATTTAACCTTGTACATACACTTCGAGTATTGTAGTAAGCTATTTATAGGGTCCAAAGGTTACGGGAATATTTCTTGCCGTTCGAGAATTGATGGTTTCGTGTATTCTAAATATAGACAGGTGCTCTCTGGAAGTTCCCGCGACTTAAATACTCCACTACGTTTTGTTACCTTGCAAGTTTCGTAATGCTTTTGCAATAATATACAAATGTTGTTAAACAAATGTTAAATTTATGTATATTAAAAACTAATAATTAAAGGGATAGTAATTTATAAGAATACCTTGTAAACTCCTACTTTAGCAAAGTAATAAATGTAGCATTTATTTTAATATAACGAAAACAAGGGAATCAGTGAAATAAATAATTACATTTATAATACACAGTCAATCTTCCAAAGTTTATCTTTTCATAGTGCAATTTAATATTTAGTAACATAAATTATATTATACTGTATTGCCTTTATAGACATAACTTTCATATGATAAAGGGGCAGTTAGTTTAAGACACCTTACCTAAAATTATAATTATTTTCCTTTTACATTAAATGTAAACACAACAAAAAATGTACACACACCTAGTATAATAGTATGAATGGAAAACTCTAATACAGCAACAGTGTATAGTTTAGTGCTACACCCTGCTAACTTGCGCTCTCTTGTTAACTTGCTATCTCTTACTAACTTGCTACACCTTTTTAGCTTGCTACCTCTTGTTAAATTGCTTTCTCTTATTAATTTGATATTTCTTAGTAACTTGCACTCCTTCCTAACTTGCTACCTCTTCCTAACTTCCTACCCCTTGCCAACTTGCTACCCCCTGCTAACTTGCTAACTTGTTACGTCTTGCTAACTTGCTACATCTTGTTAATTTGATATATCTTACTAACTTGCTATCCCTCCCTAATTTGCCATCTCTCGCTAACTTACTATACCTTCCTAACTTGTTACCCCTTGCTACCTTGTTACTTCTTCCTAGCTTGCTACCTCTTCCTAACCTCCTATCCTTTTCATTTGTTGCCCCTTGCCAACTTGCTGCCTCTTGCTAGCTTATTACCCCTGCTAACTTGCTACCCCTGCAAACTGGATATCCCTTGCTACCTTGTTGCGCCTACATAACTTGCTAACCCTTGTTAACTTCCCATTCCTTACTCACTTGCTACGCCTTGCTAACTTGCTACCCCTTGATAACTTGCCACTCTTTCCCAACTTGTTACCCCTTAATAACTTGCTACCCCTTGATAACTG